>JANAVB010021000.1:7321692-7599192 GCA_029216955.1 Iris pallida | reverse complement strand
AATCCTATATGCAGGCTCACATCGGTACAGTAACATAACCAAAGTGACAAACTGACATGCATGGGCCACCCAAAAAATATGTAACGCTCCAGTCCCTTAGAACTAAGTACGTAGATATGCCAGCTGCATACATAAGAGTATACTCCAATATGTGGAATCCTCGTATGTATAAAAGCTATAAAATACAGCAAACCATGGTAACTAAATCTCATCTACAAAATCAAAAGAATAATGATATAAATCAACTCATGAATTATTATTTTCTACAGAAGTTGGGCGAAGAAATCCACTACCAACTAATTTAATGAGAAGGAATACATAATGATGAAAGGAATTGTTGAGCGAAGCAAAGGTGAACCAAGAGCAATCATCCTCGAAGAAATAGAGTAGATCATGGCCCTGGGCTAGAGCACCTGCGAATAGACATGAAAGCACACATTTGGAGAGATCACCAGGTCCTCAGAGGGACGTAACAAGATATAAAGAATATGCCATATAATTTGTGATAATATAATTAAAAGGAAAGGCACATGCAATATGGACCCTAACCGTTCAACTGTGAACATGCATTTTGAGATACAATCCTTCGATGCGTGAGCCCTGGCTGTAGATGGGATCGCATAGTTCCCCTATAGGGCACCAGGGGCCTACATCCGTAACGTTCGAAGATCGTCAGAGGGCATCATGTGTAAGGGGGTACGTCCATAATACTCTGGGAAACGTCAGAGGGCACCTGGAGCCTGCGTCTCGGTAGAGCGCACAGGTAATCAAGGAAGTGCAAAAGAAGCCCATATGTCAGGTATTGTTCTCCCCACCCAATGCCTAGTATCGTCATCTCTATGACTAATATGAACCTCTAGTAACCGCCAAGTCTACTAACATGCAATTCTATTGGCAGTTACTCCTATCCGTCGCACGCCTCAGACGTATCGGTGGCCAGCTGACTACGCGAGTACGTGCCCTACATGTGACTCACAATATATGATAAAGCATGTGTCAGGTTGTATGAGATATACCAATACCTCATCATCAATGGGTGGTCACTAGGCTAAGTTATTGCAAGAAAATAGAACGAAAGCAAGTAAAACGACCGATACAGTCGCTAGCACCCAAGTGTAACTTGAACGCACAGTGATATAATACTAACAACAGTTTAGTAATGCTGAATATAATAATTGAAAATAAGATAAAGTAAATCACAGAGTAAGGTGGCAAGGTATCTTGCCTGGTGGTGCAGGAATGACAATCCGAAAATCAAGTACATCAGTAAGAAAAACTCAAAATCCACGAACGGCTCCGGATGCTGAAACAAACATCAAGAACATTTTCGATGTAAAAGATATGTCAAGAAACGCCTGGCCAAAAGTCCAATTATGGAACAGGGATAAAATTATAATTTAGATCAAAACGATGTCCACCGTTGGACCCATTTTTGTACCGAAATATGTGCCCATATCTATGGTCTTTAAAGTCATCAAACAACATGTCTATGGATCCAGTTTGAGGAGGCAAACTCAAAGGTATGTCCAATTTTGGACTCTGATGAGCCGTGCACAAATCATCCGTTGGATCGGATCGCGAGCCCGCCAAATAGGCGTTCGGTCTACCTTCTCAGAATCGGACCAAACTTGGCATACAGGACCAAAAAATTGATTTGATCCTGTTGGCACAAGTTTCGTCTCGAACCGACGACTATACACAAAGTTATGGTTTAATTTGTATACAGGGGTATCTTGACGATACGCACTGATTTCGTCGTGCACGCACAATGAAATCGAGTTCTGTCAGTTCCCACACGTCGACAACATCCATACGCACCTTTCGATGCTTATGGATTGTGACTATGTCGTACGGTTTGTCGGGGCGAACGCCGTACCGGAAAAAAGTTTTTAAAAATTTACTGTTTTAAAAACACATTTTTCCTATTTTTTGAAACTGATTTTAGGGCTAAATACTTGGAGATTTTAAAAAATTAAAGCTTTGTTGTGATGCTGTTTAAGTTGTCTCTAGATCTATTTAAACATAATTCAATAATTCTAATTCACTCATCCAAAATCTCTCTTCCAAAACTGTGACTTGAACTCTAAAATTGTTCTATTTAGAACAATTTTTATATCAATTTTTTATTTGATTTAGGGTCGAATCATACCCGGTTCTTTTCAAACTAAATGACAGGATCTTTAGGTGTATATGTTGTCTATGCCTAGGAATCGACGGCTCGTCAAAGCGCTAAAAATGGCAAGAGAAATATTCGTAGTAAGTGGGTACCTGGGGGTCTGCTGCGCCGAGTGGTTATGTCGATGTTGTTTGTCGTAGCATTGTTGCTGGTATTCCAACGGTGGTCCGGCCACTGCGCGACGGTGCGCGCGTCCAAGAGGGGTCACCTGGATGGGGTGGCGGCAGCACCTCGTCGGGGTTAGGGTTTGAGAGAGGTTCGGTGTTTCTTCCTTCGTTAAGTATATATACTCACAGGATTGTTCTTTTGTGGGTCAGGTTTTTAGAAGGGAAGGGGGCTGCGAGTTTTAGTGGGGCGGCCTCTCACATAATCTCGCGAGAAATTGGTTGTGGCTTGCACTTTTTCTTTTTTCTTTTTTCTAATATATATATATATATATATATATATATATATATATATATATATATATATATATAGTGGGGCGGCCTCTCACATAATATCGCAGAATTTTTATTTTTTTCTAATATATATATTGAAGAACAGATGGCAACTCTAGAGGGGGTGAATAGAGTTTATAACAATAGTAGCCAATTAAAAATTAAACTCTTTCACAAACTAAAAGTAATCAGAGTAAATACGGAAATAAATAAGGAGCAAGAAAGCATACGCAAATACAGCCGATTTTTAACCTGGTTTTTCTCGTGGAGGACTAGTCCAGGCCTGAGAACTCTAGCTCAGGATTAAATCCACCATTGTGAAATAGTAGTTACATCCCGTGCCTTTTCTTCAGAAGAGCACGTCAACTTCTTACAAAGATCGCAGTGGCGATGCTTGGAATTTTTCAAGCGCCTTCTTGAACTCTTGCACAAACTCCTAACTGAAAAGTACTGAGCACTTGAGGCTTAGGGAGCTTGTGGCTAGTAGATGAAGAAGGGTATGGCTTGTATAGAGCTTTAGAGAGAAGAGATGAGAAGATTGGATGATTGAAAATGAGAGGATTCATGGCCTATTATAGGATATCAGGTAGGCAGAATTCGGCCAGAATTCTGGTTGGAATTTTCAAAAATTTGGCCGTTGGACAACTTGCAACCAGCCAACCCTAAAATTAGGGTGCTGATTTTTAGGAGACAGAGTTCGGCCCGAACTCTGTCTCCAGAGCACAGAATGGGTCAATGGGTAAATTGGCTTATTTTGATTTGTGTGGAGCTTTTGATTTTGAGGTATGGTCATAGGTTAAGTCTCAGATGCTCCGCACAGCTCAGTTTACATAAGTCTAGACTCAATAAAATTACAAAATACAGACTCAAATATGTTGTATTGCAGGAGTGAGCTGTCGTCTGGCTTGTACTGAATGTTGTCTTCATGTGTCGTATTTGAATTATCACAAGTATCATATAGTCAATTTTATCAATATTTGGTTGACTGTGATTTTGTGTCAACAATCTCCCCCATATTGATAATTGACAAAATGATAGTTGTATATTCAATATTCATACCTGGACACATTTAAGAGCAATGGCATAGCTCCCCCGTAATCAGTGCCGAGCTACCAATAGCTCCCCCGTAAACATTGCTTTGAATCCTGTTGGCCTGATAAAAAATATTCTCCCCAAGCACAGATACAGATACAAAAGAATATAGAATATACCAAAATTTCTCCCCCTTTTGGCATTTAAAAAATAATCATAAACAATAAGAACTGGCAAGCACACCAAAAGATAATAGATGAAACTGCATAGAAACTGATAAAACTACCGAATGTCTTAAGAGTCACACATAATAATAAGTCTAATACAACCAAAGTGCATAAAAACAACTAATCCAAATGCATAAAACATAAACTACGATCCCAGTAGCAGCAGCAAGTAGAAATCCATATCCATCATCGAGCTCGTGAAGGCCCAGCGTCGTCGGATGGATCAGTGAAGGAACGACGAGGGTCCACGAAGGCCGCATCCGGATCCAAGTAGCGGATAACCCAAGGGTCATCGATACGATATCCATCGCGAGCAGGGTCCCGCTCCATAGGAATAGGCATAGAAGGATGCCGGGACATGGAGTACCGAATATCATGCAGTGAGTTGCTAATGGCACTCATCTGCAAGGTAGTCCGGTAGTCAAGCTGAGTCCAGCGATCATCCTCTAAGGTGAATCGATCGCGGAGCATAGTCTGGAGTGACTCTAGAGTGGCAGGAGGAGGAGGAGGATCATGTCCAAGAGGAGGGGCATCGGGCTCATCGTCTGAGTGCTCGGACACAACAGGTGAGCCAACTTCTGCCTGTAGCCGCCGTGCCTTAGAGAGGAAGGCATGGGCAGGAAGGAACTGGCACTCATCAAGGGGTACTCGAAAAGCACGGAAGAGCATAGAAAGATAAAGAGCATAAACCAAGGATCTTAGTTTCTTCCTAGCGTTAATCATCCAGTCCATCATGGTACGTGAAAGATTAAAAGGAACATGAAAGTGGAGATGATATAAAGCCGAGATTTCAAAGTAGGTAACCTCATCGGTGGATCCCACTTTGGGTAGAATTGTCACGCCCCGCTCCCGTAGGAGCGATCGTCCTCGCTAAGGCGTGATGCCGCACGAGCCTAGATTGCGCTCGTGCAAGGCGGGTTCCATAACGGCCGATTACAGCGGCTGCGACGGGGTCGTCGCACAGAAGTCCCGTGCAGAGACATTGAATATATTGCAGCGGAATTTAAAGAACACATGAACACAAGTATTTCAAAGAAAGCTCTTTATTGATATTGAATTCAAGGATTACATTGGGGGCGCAAGGCCAATTACAAGTCTCTCAAGTCTCACTTTTCTCTCATTTTACAAGTCACTCTGCTCTCTCTCTCGTCTCTCGATACAATACTTGATTCCAGCGGAAGCTTGGAAGGCGATGTCCATACATTACGTCCTGTATAAGTCTTCAGATCACGCGACCGCACGCTTCGACTCGCCAAGGAACTCCGTGCCTCGACGCATCCAAGCGAGCTCCGCACCACGAGCTTCTTCCTGTGCCTGCACATGAAACACTGTGTGGGTGTCAGTACCACTGTACTGGTGGAGTGAGCTTCTCGCCCACCCATACAAACCAACACGTTCATTTACTTTGTGCAACATAGACCCTTTTTCGATTGTCTTTCTATTCTTGCCTTAGGATCAGTTTTAGGACCGGCGCCTTAGCGCAACTTGTGTATCAGAACCATCCCGTGCTTGCAATGTCAACGTTAACTCATACTTTATCTCTAGACCACTTCTTGTGCCAACAACGTAACCTATCAAGTCGTGTTGCCTTACGGCCATAATCAGAGACGCAGCTACACGAAGGACTCCATTTCCTTGCCTCTAGACCTTTCTCGTGCTTGCATTGTCGACGCACTGACTTATACTTATCTTTCGTGCCAAACTCTGGGACGTAACGACTCGGTCGTGCCATGAACTCGATTCGTGTATCGATAACTCTGAGGCAACGCCTCCTCGCTTAGTCTTGCCTATACTTGTGTTGTGACAACGCGGCCGTGCCTCATATTTCGAGGTCGTGCCCAGCAACTCAACGTAACTTCACACAACTAGCCCTACGGCCCTTTTTGACTTAACTCGCAACTTAACAGTCGACGCCACATCTCGTGCCGAAGCACGTCGCCTTCGCTGTAGCCAAATCTTAGGCTCAGACATTGTGTCTTTTTTTAACTCATACATATTCAACTCAATCCAAAGGCACGCACACGGATTGCCGCCCGTGCCGACACAAAACTTACCATATTAGTTGAAAACAACATTTATTATTAAGTGTTTGTTATGGGATTGGCCTAACCAGCCGCCTTGGACGTAGCCTGGTAATACGGGACCCCTGCAACGCAGGTAGCGAGCCCCGATGCAAGTCCCCGTCTTACCGATGCCTTTACCAGCGTTGCCTAACCAGCGCGGCTACAACCAGTTTCTTCCTAGGCCGAGACGGTCCCGTGGCCCCGGGTTTCCGCTCGAAGAAACCACCCCTTGTCGACAAGTTGCCCAAGTTCATAAGGGTTACATGGAGTGTTTAGAATACAGTTTGGGGCTTTAATTTCTTATGTGATCAATTCATTTACTTGGTTGTTTTACTCTTTCCATTTTTCATACTTCCTTTGCAGAGCCCCTAACCAGGGTTGCCTCGGCGACTAACCATCGCTTAGACTTAACATTCTTTGAACTCAGGGAACGGCTACTGCATAGCCTTCCAACTTAACTAGAACATAACGTGTTTCCTTAAGTGTCGACCGACCGTGGATAACTTTCCACTGAACCAACCGTGGCTCGTGCCTTAAACCGACTCGTGTTCGACGCAACGCTGTCGCCCAAGTCATACTTCATATGACGGGCCTTGGGGTCGTGGGACTATTTATCTTGACAACCGCAGAATGAGCGGGACAACACATAGAATAACTTAGGACGACCGGCATAACTTTTGCCTAACTCACTCAAGCCTACAACTTAACCCAAGGGACGAGCAAAGGCTACGCCAAGCCTTGCGGGACAGGACCGTGCATGCTTTAGCAAGCATTTGTGCGGGCGATGCCTATGACTTAGGCTAACTCTCAACTTTTGCACCGAAGACCAACTTTCCTTCTCCCAAGCCACGGGACGAAGGACCGAGTGTCATTTTCAAAGCACGACGTGCACCAACTCTAAGCCGACCGTGGGACGTTTTCCATGTTCTAACTCGATTCAAACCGTCGGGATTATTCCCTTAGCTATGTGGATGCGTAGCTTTTATTATCAAGCCTAACTTGTGCAAGTTGAAAACACGATTTATTATGTGAAGGCAAAGATGAGGAGAGTTCACCGAAACTACCCCACCTGAGCGATGTCTTCGAGCAAGCCGTTGCAAGGCTAAGACCGAACGCCGTCGGCGTTTCGATTCCTCCGATTGACTTTGCGGGACGGGGCACTACATCATACACCACTCAGAACAAGTCTCGTCCTCGAGACTTTCCTGAAGGCAAGCTATCCTACCATTTCTATGGCCAAGACTTAATCGTACGCATACACCTACGCGTTCCTTCGATTCCGAGCCACGCTCGTACTATTATCAATCTTTACTTCAACACGATTTCAAGATCTCGACACACTCCCACATTTCAAGCCTTGCTTGAACTCGTCGTATCACTTGGCTGGATCGTGCACGCATTCCAAGCGTCCCTAAAATACATGCATTCAGCCAAGCCGCATGATAGAGAATTGTCATTCTCACTCGACTCGCATCGTGCACATACCCAGGCGTCCCTGAAATATATGTATGTCAGCCGAGTCTCGTGAGCAGGGTTTTCCTATATTCGTGATCCATGCCATCCATCCATGCCAATCCTCAGATCAATCATTCCGATTGCTAACACTTGAAACAGGGCGTCTTGCCTAACCGCTAGGCTATTTCTTTTCGAGGCTAAGTCAATGTCAGGATTGGAATCATAGTTCCCAAACAATAATGCCAACACTGACCCCAATTCTAGGGTCAAACCAAAGTCGATCATACGGGATATTCTACCCAAGCTCGCGTCACTCAGATTTCTAAACATCGAGCACGATTACCTAATTCGCATTACGGCACGCATTGCGTATATTCGAATCCCTTCAATTCACCAATTCTAACCAATTCATGTATTCGATCACGAGGTCGTCTCGCTCGACAGTACATTGCACCCCAATCTCACGCGAGTCTGATAATCCGCGGTGGTTCATGAATCACCATGCAACGCACCCGCAGAATAATCATTCTCATCGGGGCGTAACTCTTGTTTGAGTTTAGACTAACTCATTTTCGATACGCGGATTGGACCTACTCAATCCTCAAGTTCAATCGACAAGCACACCAATTCAATCTCGAGTCTAACTTCGTGTCAAGCCACAAGTTAAAGCACAATCTGTCGCATCGTACAAGTTCGACCACTCCCGCTGTATGAATCACCATACCAGCGCTCACGCAGAGTGATCGCCCTAATCGGTGTGACGCATGTGCGAGGCTGGAGTAGCGCTCGCATAAGACAAGAACATCAACATTGTGGTTGTCGACGAAGCAAATCCAAACATTCCAGTTTTCATCCAAGCCAAGTTCGATAGTTCGATCGTCATTCGTTCAACTTAGAAAGTCCTCGAGCCAAGTCTATTCTTTCCTCGACACGTTTTTAATATTTCAAGTATAGCGTCCAACGGAACAATGACATTTGCACGACCGTCATTCGCCGAGTTAGAGTGCCCCCGAGTTATTGCATATCGATCTTTGATACGCCTCAATACCATCGACGATATGCGTAACCTGACGATCTTCCTTTGCAACCAATTTCGAGTCGTGCGTTGATGCTATTGTCCGAGTTGGATATTCCTCAATTTTCTCAATACTCAAGATCAAGTTCAGTCGCTTTTCCTCAAGCTCGTTTCAAGATCATTATTCAAAACTCAAGTCGCATTTCAGTTGTATCAATCCGATATCGCACGTACGATCCTCTAAGTTTCCTCGATCAAGACCATTCATTTTCATTCATCGTTCCGAATCGTTTTCTAACTCGCATTGCTCATTCACAAGTTGTCCGAACGAAATGCTCGTTCGGGACATTCGAAGTCACGACCAACTAAGCGTGACGCATTCTAACGCTTTACGCGATCGCATCGCCTTGCCGACATACTCGTAATCCTCAATATTCACTCGAACAATTTCTAAGACAAACCATACACCACTCGGACTCGAGCCACTCGACTAATCGTCGACACTCATTCTTATTCTTCTCCGAACCTATCACATACACCACTCGGATTCAAGCCATAAGATCTAGTCCTCAATCACGTTCGCGTCATGCGCTAAGATATCCTTCAGATTCGTTCGACGAATCGCTAACGTAGTCGCTCGCGTCGTATCGACGCACTAAGTCGTTCGTACTATTTCCTCAAAATCCAAATCAATCTTCCGTGTACGCCTAAGCGTTAGTCCGATAGCGTTCCTATCGATAGACACTCTAAGTGCATCTCCGTTCCCGACCGAACGATACTTGATATCGCTCGCAACTCGTTTGCACCAAGGGTCAAGGTGCGCGACGCGAAACACAACTTAGCCGAAAGGCCGTGTGCATAGCCATCCTGTGCGGACTACATTCCGAGTTTGCACGCTCAATTGCTAGGGTCAACGTTGGACTAATTAGGCATGCACGCGACTTGTTAACAGCAGCACATATTTTCTATCGCGTCAAGTTTGCAACGTTCGGCACAAAGGCCCTATCGACGCATTTGGCAACGGCCTACCGATGCGTTAGATTGAACGCTTGTACGAGCTTTCGAAAATATTAGACTTATTGTATGGACATGCCGAGGGACATTTGAGAGAGAGCGCACCAAAGATAACAACTTGCGGAAGCAACAGAGTTTTGCGAAAACATCGAAGTTAAAGAATTCAATCGACGGTCCAAGGACGTAAAGCCGTGCTCTGATACCACTATGTCACGCCCCGCTCCCGTAGGAGCGATCGTCCTCGCTAAGGCGTGATGCCGCACGAGCCTAGATTGCGCTCGTGCAAGGCGGGTTCCATAACGGCCGATTACAGCGGCTGCGACGGGGTCGTCGCACAGAAGTCCCGTGCAGAGACATTGAATATATTGCAGCGGAATTTAAAGAACACATGAACACAAGTATTTCAAAGAAAGCTCTTTTATTGATATTGAATTCAAGGATTACATTGGGGGCGCAAGGCCAATTACAAGTCTCTCAAGTCTCACTTTTCTCTCATTTTACAAGTCACTCTGCTCTCTCTCTCGTCTCTCGATACAATACTTGATTCCAGCGGAAGCTTGGAAGGCGATGTCCATACATTACGTCCTGTATAAGTCTTCAGATCACGCGACCGCACGCTTCGACTCGCCAAGGAACTCCGTGCCTCGACGCATCCAAGCGAGCTCCGCACCACGAGCTTCTTCCTGTGCCTGCACATGAAACACTGTGTGGGTGTCAGTACCACTGTACTGGTGGAGTGAGCTTCTCGCCCACCCATACAAAACCAACACGTTCATTTACTTTGTGCAACATAGACCCTTTTTCGATTGTCTTTCTATTCTTGCCTTAGGATCAGTTTTAGGACCGGCGCCTTAGCGCAACTTGTGTATCAGAACCATCCCGTGCTTGCAATGTCAACGTTAACTCATACTTTATCTCTAGACCACTTCTTGTGCCAACAACGTAACCTATCAAGTCGTGTTGCCTTACGGCCATAATCAGAGACGCAGCTACACGAAGGACTCCATTTCCTTGCCTCTAGACCTTTCTCGTGCTTGCATTGTCGACGCACTGACTTATACTTATCTTTCGTGCCAAACTCTGGGACGTAACGACTCGGTCGTGCCATGAACTCGATTCGTGTATCGATAACTCTGAGGCAACGCCTCCTCGCTTAGTCTTGCCTATACTTGTGTTGTGACAACGCGGCCGTGCCTCATATTTCGAGGTCGTGCCCAGCAACTCAACGTAACTTCACACAACTAGCCCTACGGCCCTTTTTGACTTAACTCGCAACTTAACAGTCGACGCCACATCTCGTGCCGAAGCACGTCGCCTTCGCTGTAGCCAAATCTTAGGCTCAGACATTGTGTCTTTTTTTAACTCATACATATTCAACTCAATCCAAAGGCACGCACACGGATTGCCGCCCGTGCCGACACAAAACTTACCATATTAGTTGAAAACAACATTTATTATTAAGTGTTTGTTATGGGATTGGCCTAACCAGCCGCCTTGGACGTAGCCTGGTAATACGGGACCCCTGCAACGCAGGTAGCGAGCCCCGATGCAAGTCCCCGTCTTACCGATGCCTTTACCAGCGTTGCCTAACCAGCGCGGCTACAACCAGTTTCTTCCTAGGCCGAGACGGTCCCGTGGCCCCGGGTTTCCGCTCGAAGAAACCACCCCTTGTCGACAAGTTGCCCAAGTTCATAAGGGTTACATGGAGTGTTTTAGAATACAGTTTGGGGCTTTAATTTCTTATGTGATCAATTCATTTACTTGGTTGTTTTACTCTTTCCATTTTTCATACTTCCTTTGCAGAGCCCCTAACCAGGGTTGCCTCGGCGACTAACCATCGCTTAGACTTAACATTCTTTGAACTCAGGGAACGGCTACTGCATAGCCTTCCAACTTAACTAGAACATAACGTGTTTCCTTAAGTGTCGACCGACCGTGGATAACTTTCCACTGAACCAACCGTGGCTCGTGCCTTAAACCGACTCGTGTTCGACGCAACGCTGTCGCCCAAGTCATACTTCATATGACGGGCCTTGGGGTCGTGGGACTATTTATCTTGACAACCGCAGAATGAGCGGGACAACACATAGAATAACTTAGGACGACCGGCATAACTTTTGCCTAACTCACTCAAGCCTACAACTTAACCCAAGGGACGAGCAAAGGCTACGCCAAGCCTTGCGGGACAGGACCGTGCATGCTTTAGCAAGCATTTGTGCGGGCGATGCCTATGACTTAGGCTAACTCTCAACTTTTGCACCGAAGACCAACTTTCCTTCTCCCAAGCCACGGGACGAAGGACCGAGTGTCATTTTCAAAGCACGACGTGCACCAACTCTAAGCCGACCGTGGGACGTTTTCCATGTTCTAACTCGATTCAAACCGTCGGGATTATTCCCTTAGCTATGTGGATGCGTAGCTTTTATTATCAAGCCTAACTTGTGCAAGTTGAAAACACGATTTATTATGTGAAGGCAAAGATGAGGAGAGTTCACCGAAACTACCCCACCTGAGCGATGTCTTCGAGCAAGCCGTTGCAAGGCTAAGACCGAACGCCGTCGGCGTTTCGATTCCTCCGATTGACTTTGCGGGACGGGGCACTACAAGAATAGTGTAAAAAATAATCCGATGAAGTTTATAAAAATAGGGATTGAAAAACTTGGCCAAAAGCTTACGAGGAAGTGTGTTAGGGGTACACAAGTCGTCCTTAAAGCTTTCGAGGGAAGACCCATCGGAAAATTAAAATGATCGAGCTTCAACAAGTTTTTTTCATGAGTTTGGCTCCTGGAGTTCAAGGTGTTCGGCCAAGTCGAAATCATCGAAAGATATATCAATGCCTGCAACCCGTGAAAGAATATGTGTATCATCATGAGTTAGGTTGCAATAGAACATTTGAATAGCATTGCGATATATAACCGAGTTGGTGGTGACAAGTTCATCAAGACAAAGATCATGAAAAAGTGAATCATATTGAGAAAATATAGTAAAATTAATAGGATGATCCGCAAACACCGGACGTGTCCGAAAATCACTAAACCAAGCATTTGAGACGTCAAGTGATATAAATATTCGGTCGTCATACGTGTTGGGGTCGAGTGGACGAGGTGGGTTGAATAACGGATGAATGGGTGGTTGATTTGGTTGTTCAACGGGCGGTTCAACACGAGGAGGAGCATTCGAAGAGGACGCTCCCTCGGTTCGAAGTCTCTTCCCCCTATTGAACAATCATGGAGCCATGAAATAATAAAGACAATTGAGATGGAGAAAAGTGTTGAAAGATACCTTAATGTGAAGATGAAATATGAAGGAGAATGGTGAGAGAAGCCTTCTCCTTGAGTTTTGAGAAGAGATATGCTCTAGGAAGGAAGAACTAGGGTTAGGGTTTGAAAAAAAATTAGTTTGGAGAAGTGTAGAAGGTGGCAATGGAGGAGAGAGAAGAGGGAAAACCGAATATATGTGTAAGGGTTCGAATGGTCGAAATGGATGTGGGCCATTGGATCAAGTTTTGATCAGCGGCTGAGGCTGCTCCCGGTTCTGAAATAGCCAAGCCGAATTCGGCCCGAACTCTGGGTAGGGCAGAGTTCGGCCCGAATTCCGGATTCTGTAACCAGAATAGAAATCAGGCTGTAAAGAAAAATTGATTGAGTAAGAGAGGCCAGATAGGTAAGTACATATACAAGATTGAGAAAAAAACCCAAGTGGAAAATGACAGAAAGTTAACTTTGAAGCATAGTGAAGTTGGAAAATCTGAATTTCAGCATGTGATAAATAAAAATGAACCATGTAATTAATACGGAATTATGCCATAATTCAATATTTTGAAGTTGCCATGGGTTAGCTGCAGGGGCCGGATCCCAGCTAGCGGTAGTCCTGAGGACTAGTGCACCGTTTCGCTTAGGCTTTTACGCCTTGTTGTCAGAAGGACCCTTTCGGCTTGTACCCATAGCAATTTTATCATAAAAGAATCAAGACATACTCGATATTTATGCAGGTTATTTTAATGAATAACAGCTTCATCCAAAATTCCAAGTTTACGACAAAGAAAATTGAAACGCTCTTCGGATAATGATTTTATAAAGAAATCTGCTAGCTGATGATCAGTGTCAATAAATTCTAAGTTAATAGTGTCATTTTGCTGTTGATCACGCAAAAAGTGGTGACGTATTTCAATGTGTTTCGTGCGTGAGTGACATATAGGGTTCTTGGTGAGATTTATAGCACTAGTGTTGTCACAAAAGATTGGAATGTGCATAAAAGATAAGTTGTAGTCTTAAAGAGTTTGCTTCATCCACAGAATTTGTGCACAACAACGCCCAGCTGCGATGTATTCAGCTTCTGTTGTGGATAGTGCGACAGAATTCTGCTTCTTGCTAAACCAAGAGACTAGAGCTTTTCCTAATAAATGACACGTGCCACTTGTACTTTTACGGTCGTCCTTGCATCCGGCGAAATCAGCATCAGAGTAACCAATAAGCTCAAATAATGTTGATTTGGGATACCATAGGCCCACTGTAACCGTACCCTTAAGGTATCGAAAGATACGCTTAACAGCAGTCATGTATGATTCCTTAGGATTAGCTTGATATCTAGCACACAAGCAAACGCTAAACATAATATCAGGGCGACTAGCAGTTAAGTAAAGTAGACTGCCTATCATACCTCGATACTTACGTTGATCCACGGGTTTGCCGCTTTCATCTGGTTCTAGTTTAGTTGTAGTAGCCATTGGAGTGCTGATTTGTTTGACGTTGTCAAGGTCGAATTTCTTCAGCATGTCCTTTGTATACTTTGACTGACAGATGAAAGTTCCATTTGACATTTGTTTGACTTGCAGTCCAAAAAAGTAATTGAGCTCCTCCATCATGCTCATCTCAAACTCGGTTTGCATACACTTGGCAAAATCTTGACAGAGAGTTTCATCAGTAGAACCAAAAATAATATCATCTACGTAAATTTGTACTAAGAGAATAGTGTGTTTGAAAGATTTTATACAAAGTGTAGTGTCAACTTTCCCCTTTGAAAAACCTTTTCAAGTAAGAAATTGCTTAGCCGTTTATACCAGGCTCTAGGGGCTTGTTTGAGGCCATATAGTGCTTTCTTCAGCTTGAAAACATGGTCAGGAAATTTGTGATTTTCAAAAACAGGGGGTTATTTTACAAAAACTTCCTCCTTAATAAATCCATTCAAGAAAGCACTTTTAACATCCATTTGAAATAATTTGAAATTTTAAAAATTAGCAAATGCACAAAGCATCCGAATGGATTCCAATCTCGCAACAGAAGCATACGTCTCATCGTAGTCGATACCTTCTTCTTGGTTGTATCCTTGGGCTACTAGACGAGCTTTGTTGGGTGTAACTGAACCATCTTCATTTACTTTGTTTCTAAAAACCCATTTAGTACCAATAATCGAGTGATTTGCCGGTCTAGGAATGAGTTCCCATACTTGGCTCCTCTCGAATTGGTTGAGTTCCTCTTGCATGGCAGAAATCCAAAATTTATCATTAAAAGCTTCTAAAATGTTTTTTGGCTCAATTTGTGAAATAAAGGCAGTACTAGCAATGGAGTCTCTTAATGATGATCTTGTAGTTACTTCGCGTGAAACCTCACCTATTACCAAATTTTCTGGATGTGACGGCTTGAAAGAGAATTTCTTTGGCAAGCCCTCCAGAGAATTGGTTTCGATAGTGGTATTCATTGGAGTAGAAGTTGATGGCTCGACATCATCATCAAGAGTAGCTGCTGTACTGTTATCTTCATCAAAAGTCACATTGGTAGACTCTTCCACAATTAATGAGCGTTTGTTAAATACTCTATATCCCTTGCTCTTGGCAGCATAGCCAAGGAATATACCATCGTCAGCTTTGGCATCAAATTTGCCTAAGTTGTCTTTGGTGTTAAGGATAAAACATCTACAACCAAAAACTCTAAAATAAGAAACATTTGGGGTTCTTCCAAACCAAAGCTCATAGGGTGTTTTCTTCGTAATAGGACGAATAAGCACCCTATTCAAAATATAGCACGCTGTGCTGACAGCTTCAGCCCAAAAGTATTTCGGAAGTGAAAACTTATTCAACATGACTCTAGCCATATCGCCAAGAGTCCTATTCTTCCGCTCCACAACACCATTTTGTTGAGAAGTTCTTGGACAAGAAAACTCATGATCAAAACCATTGGAATCACAAAGCTTTTCAAAATCAGTATTTTCGAATTTGCCTCCATGATCACTTCGGATTCGAGTAATCATGTAGCCTTTTTCGTTTTGAACCTTCTTAACAAAAATCTTGAAAACTGAAATAGCATCACTTTTATTTGAAAGAAAGAAAACCCAAGTAAATCTAGAAAAGTCGTCAATAATAACAAAGGCATAGAGTTTTCCACCAAGACTGGCTACTCTACTAGGGCCAAATAAATCTATATGAAGTAATTGCAAAGGTCTAGTAGTACTTACAGAGTTTATGGAATGAAATGAGGACTTGGTTGCCTTATTCAATTCACATTCGGCACATACTGTGTCCTTTTTGAATGTGATGTCGGGCAAGCCTCTAACTAGCTTCTTAGTCGATAGCCTGGATATAGTATCCATATTGGCATGACCAAGACGCTGGTACCACAATAATCTTTCATCCTTGTGAGCATATAGGCATCTACCTGCACTGTTAGTGTCTCTTGATAGATAGAAAATATAAATATTATCCTCTCTTATCCCTTCAAAAGCGATGTCTCCCGTTGACCTATCATAAATAAAGCATTTATCTTGTCCAAAGTTAATGTCATATCCATGGTCAGCAAGATGACTAATGCTGAGCAGGTTATGCTTTAACTCAGTCACTAGGCAGACATCCTTTATTACGGGAGAAGGAGGATGTCCAATAATACCATTACCTATAATATACCCTTTTAGGTTGTTGCCGAAGGATACATATCCTTCTCTCTTCATCGATAGTGATGCGAAAAGATTTGTGTTTTCCGTCATATGCCACGAGCATCCACTATCGAGAATCCACTTACTCTTAGTTGAGAAGGGAAGGTCCACCTACATCAAGAGTAGATGTGACCTTTGGTACCCAAGTTCTTGAGGGTCCTGAAAAGTTAGTTTTCGGAAACCATGCATATATATTTCTATCTACTAATCTTCTAACTCTATATTGTGGTAAAATGTGTCCATGTAATCCACAATAAGTACAGATAGCATTCATATTTATGCTAGGAGCATGTTGATGATGTTTATATGTAGAATGATGTGGACTAGCATGGAGATGATATCTATATGTAGAGTGGTGTGGAGTAGCATGGTGATAATGTCTATATGTAGCATGGTAAGAGTGGTGTGGAGCATGATGATGACTATATGTGGCTGCAAGATGATGTTTATATCTATTAGCAGTATGATGGTGATTTTGTTTAGGTGCAACATAGTGATGATTGTATCTATGTGTAGCATGATGATTATGTGACATATAAGAATTATTTCTACGTGCATGTGGTTTGTGTGCTTTACGAAAGAGAGTGTACATATAAGCATGATTACGTGCTGCAGGTGGATGACGTGGTTGACTAGTATGAGTAGTGTCATGCTTTGTGTGTGTCTCATGTGATTGGGTTTGAGGTTGAGCAACCTGTTTTCCCAATCTAGTCTCTAATTTCTTAGAAACAGCCTGCAGTTCATCAATCTTAGCATTCAAACCATATATCTTAGTAATAGAAATCTTGTGTCTACTCTTTTCTTCAGCAAGCTCCGTGTTGAGTGTGATGATTTCTTGTGTTTGTTGTTCAATACGTGCTTCGGCATCATGAAGGCTTAATTTAAGCTTAGACACCTCATTTGTGACTTTCGTGGGTGAAGTGTCTCTAATGTTAACAAGCAATAAAGATAGTCTTTGAATTTCGACTTCATAACTTTTGATCTTTTCCTTGGCGTATTTATATTTACCAATGATTTTCTTGTGGTCATCAAGTAAATCGGTGAAAGCATCGCCAAGTTCATCAAAAGTAAAATCATCAAGAGTTTCGTTTGATACCTTATCGGACGTTGCCATTAGGCACACATTTGTAGTATCTTGAGGAGAGTCCTTTTCTTCCTCGGAGTCACTAGCTTCGCTTTCATGCCAAATGCTTGTGTTGGCATATTTCTTTGAGGAAACCTTCTTGTATGGTTTCTCATAATGGTTGCTCTTTTTTAAGAATGGACAGTCTTTTCAGACGTATCCAGTCTTCTTGTAACCGTAGCATGTTGGCTCTTCTTCGTCTTCTTCTTGTGGTTCCTTCTTTCTTCGATTGAAGCGAAGAAATTTCTTGAAGTTGCGGACAAGGAGAGCTTGATCATCACCTTTCGAGTTGTCGTCATCCGTCTCTTCGGGGTCAGCCTTTCGTCGATGAGCTTTGAGGGCGATCTCCTTAGCCTTAGGAGCAGGCTCTTCGAAGTCTTTGAGGTCAAGCTCATGAGTCATCAGCTTTTCCATCAAAGTCTCCATGGACATAATTGTGAGATCATTTCCTTCTATGATGGCTGTCACCTTAGGATTCCAAATCTTTGGTAGCCCCCTAAGTATCTTGCGGATCTTCTCGTGATTTGTATATTGTTTGCCGAGAGAAGACAAGGGGTTGATGATGTCGAGGAATCTTGTAATCATTTGTGTGATCGTCTCATTTGGCTTCATCTTGAAAGCCTCATATTCTTGAGTGAGATGACTTATTTTTGAGTCCTTGACTTGGGTGGTTCTTTCATGCGTCACTTCTAGAAGTCTCTATACTTCATGAGCGGTGGTGCATGTTGAGACCCTGTTGAACTCATTCCTGTCTATAGCACAGAATAAAGCATTAATAGCTCTCGCGTCTAGACTTGCCTGTTTCTTCTCCTCGTCAGAATATTTGTCATGTAGTTTTTCAACGAGATCACCATTGACAACTATTCTGGCAGGCTTTTTGTAACCATCGGTGACGATGGTCCACAGGTCGAAGTCTAACGACTTGAGATAAAAGCTCATCCTTGTTTTCCAATAGGTGTAGTTCGTTCCATCAAATAGGGGAGGCCTATGAGTGGACTGCCCTTTACCGTGATTGGAAATCATGGATTGTGTGGTTGTCATGGATCAGCTCTAGGATGTTAGTCCTTGTAGAGAGAACAGAGCTCTGATACCAATTGAAGAACAGATGGCAACTCTAGAGGGGGGTGAATAGAGTTTATAACAATAGTAGCCAATTAAAAATTAAACTCTTTCACAAACTAAAAGTAATCAGAGTAAATGTAGAAATAAATAAGGAGCAAGAAAGCATACGCAAACACAGCCGATTTTTAACCTAGTTTCCCTCGTGGAGGACTAGTCCAGGCCTGAGAACTCTAGCTCAAGATTAAATCCACTATTTGTGAAATAGTAGTTACACCCCGTGCCTTTTCTTCAGAAGAGCACGTCAACTTCTTACAAAGATCACAGTGGCGATGCTTGGAATTTTCCAAGCGACTTCTTGAACTCTTGCACAAACTCCTAACTGAAAAGTACTGAGCACTTGAGGCTTAGGGAGCTTGTGGCTAGTAGATGAAGAAGGGTATGGCTTGTATAGAGCTTTAGAGAGAAGAGATGAGAAGATTGGATGATTGAAAATGAGAGGATTCATGGCCTATTTATAGGATATCAGGTAGGCAGAATTCGGCCAGAATTCTGGTTGGAATTTTCAAAAATTTGGCCGTTGGACAACTTGCAACCAGCCAACCCTAAAAATTAGGGTGCTGATTTTTAGGAGGCAGAGTTCGGCCCGAACTCTGTGTGGAGGCAGATTTCGGCCCGAACTCTGTCTCCAGAGCACAGAATGGGTCAATGGGTAAATTGGCTTATTTTGATTTGTGTGGAGCTTTTGATTTTGAGGTATGGTCATAGGTTAAGTCTCAGATGCTCAGCACAGCTCAGTTTACATAAGTCTAGACTCAATAAAATTGCAAAATACAGACTCAAATATGTTGCATTGCAGGAGCGAGCTGTCATCTGGCTTGTACTGAATGTTGTCTTCATGTGTCGTATTTGAATTATCACAAGTATCATATAGTCAATTTTATCAATATTTGGTTGACTGTGATTTTGTGTCAACATATATATATATATATATATATATATATATATATATATATATATATATATATATATATATTTTATATATATATATATATATATATATATATATATATATATATATATATATATATATATATGTTGACACAAAAATATATATATATATATATATATATATATATATATATATATATATATATATATATATATATATATATATATATATAAAATATATATATATATATATATATATATATATATATATATATATATATACTTGTATATCAAGTATACATATACATGCCTTCAAAAATTCTATAAAAATTCCTAAAATTCTAAACCTTAACAAATACCTTATATAGTATTTTTAGCGAAAATATTTGAAGGCAATATACTAAAACAAATTCAATTATAAGAAATAATTATATAACTTATATACATATACGCATAAATACTTGTATATCAAAGTATACATATACATGCCTTCAAAAATTCTGTACTATAAGATACAAAAAAAACCAAATTTTTAGGGGGTTTACCTCGTCACTGCTCCGGCGACCCTAACCAAACCTCCCTCGTCCCCTGCTCTACTCCAGCGACCCTGACCCGACCCCGTCCAAGTATACCTAACCCTAACCCATCTCCCAATGACACGACACAGACACACTGACACACTCACTGATACGACACCGACACACTCACTAATACGACATCGATATACTCCCTCAATCTGCTACGACATGAACACAGACACAAACATTCATGCACTGAGACAAAGACACAGACACAGACATACACAACCTAATACGCAGACACAGAAGTATATAACTTGACACACAGAGAGTGGACACACATGTGACACAAACATATGGACACAAACGGCTTACAGACACGTTGATACTGCCATTGCTATCTTGATGTGAATACTTGATTCATATTTGGGGTTAGGGTAAGGGTTATCAAAATGACTTGGGGTTTTTACCTAGTAGTAATATAGTTAAGGTATTTCCTACTCTAATGTATAGGTAAGGACTTACCTAGGATAGGTAATGTGAATCCTAATTTAGGTTAAGATATTGGGGATTACCTACTCTAGAGTGTATATAGTATCCTAGTACCTAGAGTGTATAGAGTATCCTAAGAAGTGTATAGAATATCCTAGTACCTAGAGTGTATAGAGTATCCTAGTACCTATAGAGTATCCTCTATAAGTGTATAGAGTATCCTAAGAAGTGTATAGAGTTTCCTAGTACCTAGAGTGTATAGAGTATCCTAGTACCTATAGAGTATCCTCTAGAGTGTATAGAGTATCCTAGTACCTAGAGTGTATAGAGTATCCTAAGATATTGGGGATTACCTACTCTGAGAACCTGGATAAGAAGTATCCTAGTACCTAGAGTGTATAGAGTATCCTAGAAGTGTAGGTATGATTGGTACACTGTTTTGAGCCCTTCTCTATAAATTAAATTTACTTATGCTAAGCCTTTTGGGCCTATCAGAGTTATAGATTTTTTCAGAAATCTAGTATAACGCTGATTGCCTCAGAAAGCTTGTATAAGTAAGAGTGTGTAGAGTGAGTATACTAGTAGTATATCGTAGTATCCTATAGTGTATAGAGTGAGTATCCTAGAGTATATAGAGTGAGCCTTCCTACTTTCTTTCTTCTCATTTGGGTCATTCAGTCGACTATTTCGCATCATATATAATATCTACCTCAACCTTACCCTAGAGAAGTATAAAAATATTAATATTAACCAAGGTTCACAGTATCAGTATCGGTATCAGAATCGCTATCGGTATTATATACGGTTGATATCATGAATCATATGGCTTTCTCTAACAGAGCAAAATATAAAATCAAACGTGAAGTAGAGCTTCATATTCAAAACATCAGAAGTAAAAAGTTTTCGATTGGACTACCACCAATTGAAAACTTTTTACTTCTGATATTTTGAATATGAAGCACTGCTTCACGTTTGGCTTTACATTTTGCTCTGCTAGTGGAAGCCATGAGATTCATGATATCAACCGTAAATGATACCGTTACCGATACTGTGAACCTTGGTTAGTATTAATATTTCTACACTTCTCTAGGCTGAGGTTGAGGAAGATATCCTATAATGCGGAATAAGATGCTGAGAGAGTCGAATGAGAAACATGGAAGTAGAGGGGGGTCAGAAAGGGAGCCTTCTTGTTGAACATGTGATGACACTCATTTAATACTCATGTGTCTATGCATCCATTTGGAATATACTCGAATAATGTGTATCTATCTTTGCAGAATTATTGTCAATTAATGGATATGAATTACTATTTACGGCATCGTTCGTGGATGTACAATCGTTATCCTGATGACATGTGCGGTGTATGGACTGAATTTATACGGGGGTAGAGCAGTTCCTGCAGTTCGCCAAGGCATTTCCTCAGTACATGGATCATACCAAAATTAAGTGTCCATGTTTCATCCAGAATTGGACGTGACATATCATTTGTACTCGAGAGGTTTCATGCCGAATTACTATCTTTGGACCTCATACGGAGAACTTGTGCCTTTAGCATCGGAGCTGGAACCTAATTTTCCGTATATGGATGTCCATGACCACGCTGGTTACGACGATGGGTGGGTGAACATAGTTTTTTGATGCTACGGGGCCTAGTTTCGATCCGGACAATCATGATGCGGCTGAGAGGCATCGAATGTCGATACTGCAAAGTTCATGGAGTTGTTAGAGAATGTAAGGACTCCTTTGTATCTTGGTTGTGAGGATCATTCACCGTTGGAGGTGATTACAAGACTGCTGAGCATCAAGTATTACTTCAACAGACTTCTACCGGTCTAAGAGGATGGTAAGATCTTTATGGATCGAATACGAGAAAATTGATGGATGTCACAATGGGAGCATGTTGTACTACAAAGACGATAAGGGTGAAGATGCGTGCAGATTTTATGGTGCTGATCGCTACAAGGTAACAAGTTCAAGTAGGACTCCCGGTGCAAGGAAGCCTACCGACTCGATGCACTACTTGTCGTTGATGCCGCGGTTGCAGAGGTTATTTATGGTGAAGGAGACTGCATAAAACATGAGTTGGCATAGATGGGAACAGATCGAAGGAGTGTTGGATCACCCATCTGATGGAGAAGTATGGAAGCACTTTGATCAAGAGTATCCAGATTTTGCTTTAGATCCGCGTAATATCAGATTGGGTCTCTCCTCCGACGGTTTTACCCCATTCATACTTTTGAGGTCCCAGTATTCGTATTGGCCTGTGTTCGTCACTCCGTACAATCTACCACCTTGGATGTGCATGAAGACTCCGTATATGTTTATCACTGTTATTATCCTGGGTCCGAACAATCCAAAGAGAAACATCGATGTGTATATACAGCCATTGATAGATGAGTTGAATCAGTTGTGGGAAGTATGTGCCAACACCTACGATGCTTCTAGAAAGCAAAATTTTCAGATGAGGGTCGTACTGATGTGGACCATCAACGACTTTTCGGCCTATAAAATATTATCTGGATGGAGCACTCATGGTCGTCTCTCATGTCCGCATTGCATGGACCGCACGAAGGCTTTTCGTTTGAAACACGAAGGTAAACTGTGCTTCTTCGATTGTCATCGACAGTTCCTGTGGAAGGACCATCCATTTCGGAGGAATAGGAATGCTTTTCGTACCGACATTGTGGAGAAGGCCAATCCACCGCCAAGGTGGACCGGAGACATGATATGGAAGAAGGTCAAGGATTTTCCAAGTGCTATAGAAGAGCCTACAAAGGGATACAAGTGTGATGAATTTGTCCGCACTCATAATTGGACGAAAAAAAGTATATTCTGGGACCTGCCATATTGGAGCACCAATATGATCAGACATAACCTTGATGTCATGCATATCGAAAAAAATGTGTTTGACAACATAATTAATACTGTGATGGACATAAAAGAAAAGATGAAAGACAATCCCAAGGCCAGGTTGGACTTGGAAGATATATGTAGACGTCCTGTATTACATTTGATAAAGGAAGGCAATGGGAAGTATAAGCAGACTAAGGCAATTTTCTCACTAGACAGGGAGGATAAAGGAAGACTTTGTAGGTGGATTCAGGGCCTAAAATTTTCTGACGGATACGTGTCGAATTTAAGAAGATGCGTCGACCCGAAGGAGAACAAACTGATGGGTATGAAGAGCCATGACTGTCACATATTTATGGAGAGGTTAATTTCGATCGTATTTCGAGAATTATTACTGTCGGTCATTTGGGATCCGTTGACAGAGCTGAGCATATTCTTCAAAGATCTTTGTTCTACTAAGTTGCTTATCGATCATCTAAAAAAGTAAAAGAAGGACATTGCAATAACACTGTGCAAGCTTGAGAGGGTGTTCCCTCTTGGGTTCTTTGACTCCATAGAGCATTTGTCAATTCATCTTTCCTACGAGGCACGTGTTGGTGGGCCCGTCGGTTATCGATGGATGTACCCGTTTGAGCGGCATTTGAACCACCTAAAGAGAAAGGTGAAAAATAAGGTTCGGATCGAGGGTTCTATTTGTAAAGCCTATGTTCTCGAGGAGATTATAAACTTTTGCTCGATGTATTTCAAGCCACATATTGCTACTAATAGAACAAGAGCTCCGAGAAACGACGACGGATATCTTGAATCTAATGATGCAATACTGAAAGTATTCAATACTTTCGAAAAGCCTTCGAAGAAAATGAAAAAAATATATCTGAATGACGAGGAACTAAGGGCTACTCGGTTATATATATTACTCAACTGCGACGAGGATAAAGTGGAGAAGCTCGAGGGGTAAGTAACTAATACGTCCATGTTTACATCATCTATGCATGTAATAGTATCCAATATTATTATTACACTAGTTGGTCGATGTGTTGTTATTTTCAGCACATTTACTGATGAGGTGAGGTCGAGTAGACAGTACATAATGGATAAAGAACTGGAATAGAAAATGAGATATCATTTTCCTTCATGGTTGAGTGCATATGTAAGATGTTCAGTAATTACTTTTCGTATATGCACTTTGTACAGTAATTAATGGAACGATAAATTTATTTTCTTATCTTATGGTATTTAGGTCGATCGTCCGGACACAATACTAGAGAATGAGTCTATTAGAAATCTAGCCAAGGGGCTCATTTATTCCATCAAAATCTAGCTAAGCTATTGTGTGAATGGATTTAGGTTCAAGTCAACAAATACTTCGATAAGAAAGAACTTTTCGGATCTTGATTCGACCAAAAATAGTTGTTTGTGTATTCGATCTACAAACTATAAAGATATCGATCCGGACAATGATTTTTATGGCATCTTACGGAAGATTGTGGAGTTGACATATAACTACGGCATAGAGCCAGCTAGGATCTTGTTGTTCAGGTGTGATTGGTTCGATCCGAACCAAGATCAAGGTTGTAAAATTGACAAGCATGGTCTTGTGGATATTAACTACCGGCGTCGATATCAAGGATACGAACCATTTATCCTAGCAAGTCAGGCTCAACTAGTTTACTTTACTACTTATCCTAGACGGGGAACAACTAGGTTTGACTGGTGGAAAGTATGCAAGACTAAAGCCATAAATAGCTGCGATGTTGACGAAATAGCTTATCAGGAGGACGGGCTACCTCTCATAACAAATACAGTTGATGCGGACACAATGAAAGTTCCATATTACATATCTAATCGTGTAGAAGATATAGAAGTATCCGAAGAGGAAAATGAAGTAGATGAAAGCAACAATGAGGAGGAAGAGGAAGATGAGGACGCGGAGGACGAAGAAGATAAATTTTTATAAGATGATTGAAAATAAAATAAAATGTAAAATATGTTTTAACCACTAATTAATCTCCAAGCAACAATGAATCTTTCACATTACACGCCTAATACTGTCATTTTGTTTAATCCCTAATTAATATCTATGTTTCCATCAATCTATCCAGATGGCACCTATGACCCGAGCAAGTCGCTTGAGAGAGGCACAGATGGCTGCTGAGGAGGTAGTGGTAACTCCTACTGCAGAGGAGGTAGTGTTTTCTCCTGCCACTGAGGAGGTAGTGGTACCTAAAGCAGAGATGAAGGTCAAGAAAGAACTTCCTCCTAATATTAAGGAGGAAGTGATTCCTAAAGCCGAGATAGCTGTGAAGGAGGAGGTGGCACCAGAAGGCAGTTGTACCGGGAGTTCCAGTCATCCAGCTCCTATGGATATTGATATTGCTGGCTTAGATCCTACTTATGCACAGTGGCTGAGGAGGAAGATCTCTCTGCTCCTGTGTAGAGGGTAGAGCAGTATGATGACTTTTGACCGAATTTGTTTCCGGTAGACTTATTTCTGGGTTAGACTTGGATGTTTCTACAACTCTTGATGTTTCTTATTTTCTAGACATGGTTATTATCTAGACTTGGATGTTTTTGGATGCTATTATCTACACTTGGTTATTATCTAGAAATTCAACGGAGGGTTGCTCCGGGACTATTTTTATAAACTGTGATATGTTAAATGCATGGTTATTATCTAGAAATTCAATGGATGGTTGCTCCGGGTCTATTTTTATAAACTGTGATATATTAAATGCATGGTTATTATCTTGTAGATATCTATTTATATCAGGTATGGCAGGACACAGAGGATCGTACCACCGTAGCGGTAGAGGAGTATCCCGTGGAGGTAGAGGTTCTACCGGTGGACGGAGTGGTACTCCGTTAGTGGATGACGGTGTCGGTCCCTCGTCTCCTAGTACTCTAGTGTACCAACCACTCAGATCTCAGTCTGCGTCGACGGTACATGGCAGTACTCCTGGGACAGACAGTTCCAGGCTTGATCCTATCCTGTCCAGCAGCGTTCCTCCTACGGACGGTACTATAGAGACGGAGGAGCGGGTGAAGGAGGTCGCACCTACGTCGTCTCTATATGATCCGAGAGATTCCCCATGCGCCCCTCCGGACAAGACGATGATGGAGATTTGGTCCGACGGGCCTACAAAGTAAGTTAATTAGTTAACATTTATATATACTTATATATATATTCATGAATTTAATTATCGTTGTGTAGATATCGTCTTCCGTCAGTTCAAAGGGCATTGGGGCTATTTCTGAGGTCCAACTACGGGGGCCCTTGGATCAACTACTCGGATGTCTCGGATGAGAGGAAGACATTCTGGTTTACCCACTTCAAGGTAACTAAAGTATATTGCTTTTAGTATAAATCATCTTTTATGCATATTATATAACTAACTAATTTAGTTCTTATAGAAAACACATTTTTATCCACTATACCAGGCTGAGACAATCGAGAAGCAATTTCCTGTCGTTGCCGCTAAGTTGATCCGGGATGCGATCGACGACCAGAAGGCTCGAGACTGCTCCGGAAAATCAATCCAAGGTTGGGTCACGTCCGAGCAGTGGACTGTCATGAAAGCTAGATTCGATGCTCCTAGGTACAAGGAACGGTCGGAGAAGGCAAAGGCAGCTAGGATGAGGGCAGGGAAGTGGTGTGGTGGCTCGATTTCCATGACGGAACATTTTCGTCGCCTGGTATGTATTTTACTGTAATATATTATTTTAATAAAAGTAAGAATAAAATGTTTAATTTCAATGACAAACAAATTATTATAATAGATAGATAAAGAGGGGTAAGGACGCCAACATGGTGACCGTCTTCTTGGCCACCCATCGGAAGGACGAAAAGCTCATCGATGATCGGGCCACGCATAGCTATGTAAATATTACTTTACGTGTCACTAACTTTAGTATAACTTAAGAAATATGTAATATACATCCATAGACGTGGAACAACTAGGTTGGTAGTAAATATTATGCTTATCGAGATGCACATTTTTCTAGAAGGAGTATCGTAGGCTAGAGCGTGAGATGACTAGTGCATCTACGGAAGGAGAGACTGGTACTTTCTCGCAGCCCCCTCCGACTCGGACATTGGACAAGCTCTAGATGTCCGCCATTGGTGGTCTTCAGAGGGGTACGTACTACGGTACGGGATCCTACGGTGCCCTTGTGGCGAGACAGTCATCTAGGGCTCCCTCTATCAGTATGTATTTCCTACAGCCCTCACAGGAGTCGGTCCGAGTGGAGGAACTCTGTCACCAGCTTATTGAGCTATGTGACGAGCTATTACGAGGATTGCGGAGCATCAGACAGACGATGCGGACCTCACCGCCCGATTTGATATGCTCGAGCTCACCATTAGGGAGACGGACGAGAGGATGGATCGTGCCGTTCAGGCAGTACAGGAGAGGGCGGATCTTGCCATTCATACGTTACACGGGTCACAGGTGGCCATTGGCGAGCAGGTTTCGAGGATAGCGGCTGTTATGGATTCTATCAACTCTATACTGCTAGCCATAGAGTAGACACTTCCTGGTCGTGTGTCGGCATCCACACCGACTGTAGTGGTTATACTGCCTTCTCTTCCTTCTACTGATGAGTCGTTACCAGTGATGCTGACCCCGGTGCAGTATAGGTTCATGATGTCCCAGATACCGGGACTGCCTACTCCTCCTCATTTTGACCAAGCGTAGTAGTCCTTTATTGGACTTATTCATTTGTTGTGTTGGTAACCAATTGTTGGGTCTTTATGTATTTATTTTATACACTTACTTATAATTTGTGTTATGTTATGTTGAATATTATCGGACACATTTTTTATAGCCGTTTGGTAGTGGATTTGTATCACCCGGCTATTTCCTGTCTTTTTTATCGTTAGATTCTATTTATTTGATTATTGGTAGTGCATTTTTATCATTTGTCTCTATATTGGTTTACCGGTGTTGAGTGTTCCATCGAAGGGGTCGGCAAACCCAGAAAATTCTATAGAGGGTTGCTCTGGGTCTATTATTTATAAACTGTCACTCTAAATGCAGGTACAATGCTTTATAATGTAAGTGCCATTTATATAAAAAGCATACAACATTCTATTTTTTACACATTTTTTTGGAGTTAGCGACATTTAGCGTCGCAAATGCTCTGCGATGCTTTGTGATGCAAGCATACGTCGCTAAGGTGTACTGAAACATCGCAAACCTAACGTCGCTGAACGTCACAAAAATACTGACATGGATAATATTACAGGTCAGCAACTTTAGTCAGGCAACGTCGCTATCATCGTTGCTAAGTTCGTATCAATACGTCGCTATGCAAGTATCATAACGTCAATGGATGTCGCCAAAAGTTGCTAAAATGGTGACATGGCAATCTCAAATTGCCAGATATAGAGTCGCTAAACAACGCTAAACTTTGCAGTTTATGTCGCTAATAGTTGAAATATCAGCGACAATTAGCAACGAATTTGTACGTCGCAGATTAGCAACGCAATGTAGGTAAACGTCGCTACTTGTGACAAAATCTAGCGATGTGCTACGATGCAGACTTACGTCGCTATAGCGATGAACAACGACGTTTCTCTAGTTAGCGACCATGTTTTACGCGACATTGTTAAAACGTCGCTAATTTCGTCGCTGATCTATTTTAGCGAAGTATTTTTGATGTTTAGCGACATCATCTGGCGTCGCTAATGTGACATATTTTGGTAGTGCTACAATAGAGAGGGTGGCTACCGCTGCGCCTCAGGAAACTCTATTTTGGCAACAGCCCCAAGGGCAGAGAGATCGGGCTTTTCTTTGCAACTATTGCGAGAAACCTGGCCATTCTTGGGATGTCTGCAGGAAAAGTTAAAGGTGTGCCTATTTTGTGAGTCAGATATGCACCAGATGAGGGATTGCCCTACTGCACCCCCCCCATTTGGTAGAGCGTAAGGCCAGAAAGAGGGTCGCACTCCTGGGAGTCGTATGGCTACCTTCGGGGATATTCTGATGGATGCCCAAATTGCAGAGGAGGATTTGGGCCTCATGTCGAAGAGAGGCAGTGACGCCATGGGTTGTGCTGGCGGTAGTACGGGACTGGTGAAGCATCCCCAGTTTCTGCATCAATTTTTTCAGTCGCCACAGCTGCAGTTCTAGGTTCCAGCTAGAGCCCAGGTTCAGCAGTTTCATTCAACGATACGGGCCCCAGTACAACAAGATCAGCAGCAGCCATAGAGGCAGTTTCAGCCAGCTCCCATCTGTACCTACTGTCGGAGGTCAGGCCATACTTGGAAGGTATGCAGAAAGAGGCTGGGAGCATGCTTGCACTGTAGATCAACGTAGCATCTAGTTAGGGATTGTCTCTTAATCCTTCATCGTCTGGCCAGTGTCCATACCAAGGGCAGAGAGATGGAGTTAGGCCACCTGTGGCACAGCGTCATGTCCCGCACCAGCAGAGGGATGTACCCAGTCGGGCAGGGCTTTTTCGTTGACGGTCGAGGAGACCGATGCTACAGGTGATGGGTTAGCATATTTATTTTTCTGTTCTTCTTCTTTCCTTTCCATGATTGTTGTATGTTCCAATAGTACCTTTTGGATTGTGTTTTTGTTAGGCTAGATAGTGTAGTGACCCTATTAAGACTGACAAATAACGACCAGTAGGACCATGATCTTGTGTGTTGCTAGGTAGAAATTTTGACCTTGACGGTCGGTGGTTTGACCTAGAGAAGAATACAACCAACTTAAATTTCAAGGACGAAATTATCTTAAGAGGGGTAGATTTGTCACTCCCAATTTTCAAATTTTAGGGTAAATTTGTCATTTTCCATATTCTATTATTTTTGTAGATATTTATTTATTAATATTGTTATTTAGGGATTTGTTTAGTCGGTTTTGAGTTTCGTCTAGTTTTGACTTGTGTTAGTGGTCCGAGTAGCTTAGACTCTAGTCAGGACCCAATGATTAGCTAGACATGGCCCACAAATCCAACTTTTTAGTCTAGTATAATTAGGCTAATCCCACATGACTAGATTGGTTTATTTAGAGATTAGAACTTGACCCTTTTGACTAAAGAAAGACTAGAAAGGGGCAACTTAGACATTTCACCAACCCAATTAGGGCTTCTTACATGGCCGGCCACTAGGGGTAAGTATTCCTCCATCTTTTCATTTCATTGTAGCCTTTTTTTTCATTTAGTATTCTTCCCCAAACTTGAGAGCTTCCCTTTGGATTCCATCTCCCAAATCCACTCTTTCTTCCTCCATTCCTCTCAATCCCTCAAGGAGAAGGTGCAAGCTTGGAGTGGGAAGCAAGAAGCTAGGAGAGGAGTCCAATTTCAAGGAGTTCTCATGTCGGAACCGTGTCCTTTGGTTAAATCATTGGGATCCAACTCCCAATAGGTGAAACCTTCTCTCTAATTCATCTTTTCTTGCATTTTTGATAGTTTTACATTCATAGGAACCACCCCCATGCATGAACCACCATTAGGAATTGTTTTAGAGGCTCTTTGAAGTCCTCAATAGGAATTTGGGATAGGTTTGGTGTCTCCCATGGAGAGATTCCAAAGAAGACACCCCATGTGTTTGTATTTATGCTCAATAGGCTATATTGTCTTCTAATTTCAGATTTGTACTTATTAGAGGACAGATTAGTCATGGTTAGAGTATCTTTATTAGTTTTCCTTTGATTGCCTATGTTAGTATCTACGTATTATAGCCTACAAGCCATATTTTTATGTAGAGATATCAAAATGGGTATATTTACATATAGTAGACTATTTTGGAATAATATTATTGCATATATATTAGTGGGGTTTGGTGTTGGATATATATTAGATGTATAAGTGTGGTTGTATGTGTTTGTGTAGTGTCTTGTATAGTGAGTTTTTGTGTTGTGTGTTGTAGAGGGGAGTGTGGGTGTTTAAGTGTCTATGTGTGTGTGTGTGTGTATGTCTAGAGGAATGATATGCATTTTTGTGAGTTAAGAGTTGTGAGATAGGAGAGGAGTGTGTGGGTTGCATGTGTGTTAGAAGGGGGGACTATTATGCTGCAGGGAAGGGGGTATTAGAGCAGCAGCTGCTGCCCTAAGGCAGCAGCAAAAAGAGGCCAGCAGCAGCTTCAGTTGCAGCAGCAACTAAGCAGCATTTGCTACAGTTTAGAGGCCAGTAGCAGCCCTATTTTGGCAGCAGCATGCTTCAGCAATTCCAGCAGCATGCAGTGGCAGTAACAGCTCCATTTCAAGCCCCTTTAGCCCATTTTCATTAGCCATTAACTTTAGCCCCGTTGCCCCCTTTGTATAGATAGTGGATATGTTAGTGTTAAGTTAGTTGTAGATGTTAGAATACCTTAGAGTTAGTTTCTAAGTTATGAGTTTGTCTATGAAAGTTTTTAATGTTAGATATGTTATATGTTAGTAAGTTAGATAGCTAGTTAGTTAGTGTGTTAGATGTTTATGAGTTAAGATAGATTGTATCTTAGGATAACTAGATGGTATCCTATCACCTTAAGGTATGGAGTTACCTTCAAGGTAAGGTAATGTATTTACCTTATCACAAGGTATTGGGCTTACCTTATTACAAGGTAAGGTATGGGTTTACCTTCAAGGTAAAGGGGTTGGCTAGATGCTAAGGTTAGATATCTAAGATATGGGTTAGCTAGTAGCTTGGGGTATATAGATAGTTACTAGATATCTAGGATTGGTATCTTGGTAGCTAAGGTATATGTTTACCTAGACTAAGGTATTTGACTTCCATCCAAGGTATTGGTATTGGGATACCAATAGGACCAAGGTGTATGGTATCTTGGTAGATAAAGGTTAGGAATATGATACTTAGACTAGAGTTGACCCTGTTTGACCAAGGTTGACTGTTTGGACTCAAAATCAAAGTAAAGTCAACATTTGACCTAGAATGGACTAGGAGTCGACCAGAGTTGGCCACTTGACCAAAAGTCAACTGTGAGTCAACCATTGACCTAGTTTAACCTAGATTGAACTAGAAGTTGACCAGAGTTGATCAGTTAACCAGAAGTCAACTGTAAGTCAACCTTTGACCTAGTTTGACTTAGTATGACCTAGTGTGACCTAGTTTGACTTAGTTTGACTGAGTTTGACCTAGATTGTATAGCATACACTAGAATATCATGCCATACACTGTCAAACCCTAATTAACTTATGTATATCTCATCTTTAGGTCTGTGACTTCACTCTGAGCATTGATTCTTATTGACAGCTTAGGACTGCAAGCGAGTACATTCTCTAATAGTTTTCATTCTCTTGATATCTACTATATCCGATTCAGTTGTAGTATATTACTTGATTCTCGACACGATGGTACACGGACTAGTATATGTCGTATCCTGTCATGAGATGTTATTACTGGGTTACAATGGTATATTGGTATATTGTTCGATCTTGTTTTTTGTATTTGTATAGACGACAATTCCTAAGGGAATTTGCTATCCTCTTAGAGAATCTCGTGTCATGACGTGATATGTCCGGATCCATATACTACTCGGGGATGGGGAGTTATTAAAGGTTATGTGATTAATACCCCTCATGTAACTATTCTTGTGCTTGCTCCACCCTCACTACACGTAGGGTATAGCGAGATCTGATACTTCTTGTGCTCGCTTTCCATGTTTCCCGGCTAGACCCTCCATATACATTTTTTGTGATAGCCGGTCAAATGGAACAGCCTGATCCAGTTCCCAAGCTAATCACATAACACTTTAATATCTCGAGACACTGTTTATGTTTATATTATACATCAGATATTCCTGTACTCCTTACATTCCAGTATTTCATACCCTAATATGATATCCAATTTTACATATACTGCTTATTTCTAGTCTTGATATTTCATCTTGTATTTTATTATAATTGTCTCTTATAGAATTTATCAATTTACATGAAACTGTTGTTAGCATTTGTTCTTGCTCATATCCTGACAAGATAACCCCGTTGATGTTTACAGATGATTTAGATGCTGATTGCTCGACCTTCTATGAGTTTGGCATAGATGGAGTTTACGACCTAGATATCCCTGTGGAGCCTGTGCCTATTGAGGATGCATCATATGCTTTGACCTAGACTAGTTAGGTTTGTCTAGACTACATTCCAGCTAGTATATTGAGACTTGTAGTATATTCTATATTTGGGATTTGTGTTATATTTAAAACTCTGAACTTGTGTTGTGACTTTGTATCTATTTTTAGTTTATCTATTTTCTATCATATCTTATCATATTCCTGCTTATCTTCCCTAGATGTCTTTTGATTGAGTTGTGATTATATACCTCCGTACGGAGATGACAGGTTTATATATATTGTATCTAGATGTTATATTTCTAGTTGACCTATACAATGTTCTACCGTCGACTCTGCGGCATAGGCTGGACGTACCCACATGTTCGTGCCCCTAATCAGGGTGCGGGTCATGACATATGCCAACTCGATCTTCATCGCCACACTTCTCCAGATATATTATCATTCTATTATGATTTATTCTACCTTTTTAAAAATCAAATAAAAGCTATTTAACGTTTGTTGTAGAATAAAATGACGACTCTGCTGGGAACGACTTTCATCTTCGACAAAAAAGTAGTAGCATGATCCGATGTCACGAAGATTGGTGCAATTCGAGAGATGTTGGTCGTAAAATTCGACCAACAAGCTTTCGAGGCGATGCTCTCTAGAGGTAGTCTAAACCCCAAATGATTGGCAAAGCTTAAGAAGCCCCGCAGGATATGGCTCCCCAAATCTTGTGCTATTGACCCAAACACTACCAAAATTTATCGATTTAGCGACGGCCGAATCCGTCGCTAAGACGACGGTAATAACTATTAGCGACCGATTGCCGACGGATATTGGCCAAAAAAATCCGTCGGCAATCAGCTCGTCGCTAATAACCATCCGTCGCTAAGTTGTCGTCACATGACAGAATAGCGACGGATAGTCGACGTCACAATACGAAGCATTAGCGACGCATTTTCGACGGACTGTCGTCCACTTCAGCTTTTAAGTACTTAACTATGTAGACAATACCGACGTAAATTCCGTCGCTAACCCGTCGCAAAAGCGTATCAGATCGTATCGTTTCGTCGCTAATCCGTCGATAACGTCGATATCAAGTGACGGATTAGCGACGGTTTTCTGACGGAAAAGCCGTCGACCAGCTTCTGGAAATTCATGTCATTTCCAGCAACTTGGCGACGGATAAGTCGTCGCTATGCCGTCGCAATTTATCGACCGCATAGCGACGGATTAACCGTCAACCTTGTTCTGGAAATTCTTGTTATTTCCAGAATACGGGCGACGAATATGTCGTCGCTATTCCGTCGAACAATGAATCATGCCGACGGATTGTCCGTCGACCATCCGTCGCTACCTGGGAATAATTTTCAGATATCCAGGTAGCGACGGAATATCCGTCGAAAAATAGTCGGCAACTGGAGACATCCGTCGCAAAACGGTCACAAGTCCGTCGCTAACTGAGAATATTTTGAAAACAAAATTACTGCTTTTTAGCTGTTCGCAAAAATTTGCATAAACCAAACCAATATATAATGCACACCAATTATCCAACAATCACATAGACCAAATATATTATGCACACCAATTATCCAAGAATCACATAGACCAAAATATGTACATACGAATTTAATGCACACCAATTATCCAAGAATCATATAGACCAAACCAAATTAATATAAAATAGACATCAGTTATCCGGAAGAGTAACCTAATATCCATCGTTATAATCCGATCATTGCACAAATATTCCAAAATTTTCACAAATATTCCAAAACACATAGGAAAGAGTTGGCCAGTTACAGTAACCTAATATCCAATCCTGACGACCGATCATAGCACAAATATTCCAAATTTTTCACAAATATTCCAAAACACATAGGAAAATCGACTTTGGCCTCAACAAAGACCACAAGTCAGACGATGAATCCTCACAGCCAGGGATGATAGTTGCGTTGAGGCATGTACCATTCTATCAGCCACTTTGCATACGAAGGCTCAATCTGGTTGAGGTCTTCTGTAGGGATAGGAGGGTCGGTCCCGATGCTACTACTCTCTGACGGTGGCTCCTCCTTAGCTTCAAGCTTAGGAGCAATCTCTTCCCTGATGGTCATCGGTTCTTTCTTGACAGTCACCGGTTCTTGTTTGACGACGGAGACTTCCTCCGTGTCGACCTCCAAGGGTTTCTTGCCTCGACCCCTTCCTCGACTAGCAGCACCACCTCGACGAGTCCTAGGAGCCATCTTTCTGACAACAGAAATTTTTATATAGGGTAAAAAAATTTACTCAAGTTATAAAAGTTGTGACGTTGGTTTTTTGCGTTCATCATCATTAGAGGGAGCAGCACTCGAAAAGTTGTGACGTTGGTAGCATGAGAGAGTAAAAATCTGTATCACAAGACTAACAGAATTACTATGTAATCATGTACTCACCAATAACCAGATGTAACTGGAGTCGTTGGTACTATCGTGCAGTAATTTATGGATCCACAGAGATGCTAGATGTACTTAGTATCTAGTGTATCTGATTAGTATCGGTCTATCGGTTCAGTATAGGACGTATCATATTGGTATCGTCCTATATCCGATATGTACATGTATCGGCCGAATAGCTAGGATTCATATTGGTCTTATCGATTTGGTATCGGTCATATCCGATAGGTATCGGCCGTGCTGGATTAGTATAGACTATTTCGGATTAGTATCGTGGAAGGTTTAGTAACAAGATTCTGGACGCTTTCGTAGAGCATGTCAACGCATCCTAGCGTCAATTTACTCGGCAGAAAATTTGATAGTCACAAATAATATAATTGTAACATAAGCAAGCTAACTAAAGGAACCATCATGTAATTTGAGTACATTTTCGAAAGCCGATAAAGTATAAAAAATTTGATTTTTTGCCAAGTGTGAGAACGGATGGCTCAGAAGACAACCCAAGATTCATTCAAGCATACATTAGTGTGAATCATCTATGTTCTGTACATATGGTGTAGTATATGTTCTTATCGTATCTAGTATCTGAAGAACGTAACAGAATCAAGATGAACTCACATAATGTAATACTAAGACATCATCTACTACTATATAAGATATAGTGATAGGTTGTCGTATCATCATTGCCGAGGGATGAGGGTCGGAAGATAGTCAACTTTATCTACGGCTACATAGTTTCTGCCTCGCCAGTCGAATGGCTGCAGAGACTATATCCTGATCACCATGTCGTACCGTAGATCAAATGGAGCTGGAACTGGAGCCAAAATACAGTACTACTTCACCATGTCGTACCATTTTACTCTCTCTCTCCTCCCCCCTCCGGCGCTCTCACTCTCTCCGGCGCTCTCACACTACTAATTCCTATGTGTTTTAAGTGTGAGAATGGATGGCTCAGAACACAACCCAAGATTCATTCTAGCATACATTAGTGTGAATCATCTATATTCTGTATACATATCGTGTATGATATGTTAACCTTATCGTATCTAGTATCTGAAGGACGTACGTAACAGAATCAAGATGAACTCACTAATGTAATATACTAAGACATCATCTACTACTATATAAGATATAGTGATGGGTTGTCGTATCATCATTGCCGAGGGATGAGGGTCGGAGGACAGGCAACTTTATCTACGGCAACATAGTTTCTGCCTAGCCAGTCGAATGGCTGCAGGGAATATCCGTCACCATGTCGTACCGTAGATTAATGCAATTAATGGAGCTGGAAATATCCGTCGCTAACCGGTAACTAGTCCGTCGCTAACTGAGATTGTCACATACACATATGTATATCACAGCTAGATGTATAGATATATACATCTATACAGAAGCACACAACTGATAGAACTCGCACTGTCCTTGAGACAGTGAACATATACACCATGAATCCAAACCCCATATATTTTCACATTTACTAATCCAAACACCACCAAACTAATGAAACACCCAATATGGATAACACATTATTTAGCCAATATATAAACTCAGATGAATTTGAGAAGCAAAGCCACCCGCCGCCCCCGACCAAAGCCTGCCGCCCCAAGCCAGCCGTCCAGCCCCCGACGTCGCCGCCCCAAGCCCACCGCCCAGCCCCCGACGCCCCCGCCCTAAGCCAGCCGCCCAGTCCCCGACGCCGCCACCCCAAGCCCACCGCCCAGCCCCCGACCAAAGCCAGCCGCCCAGCCCCCGACGCCGCCGCCCCAAGCCCACCGCCCAGCCCCCGACCCAAGCCAGCCGCCCAGCCCCTGACGCCTCCGCCCCAAGCCAGCCGCCCAGCCCCCGACGCCGCCGCCCCAAGCCCACCGCCCAGCCTCCGACCCAAGCCAGCCGCCCAGCCCCCGACGCCGCCGCCCCAAGCCCACCGCCCAGCCCCCGACCCAAGCCAGCCGCCCAACCCCCGACGCCTCCGCCCCAAGCCAGCCGCCCAGACCCCGACCCAAGCAAGCCGCCCAGCCCCCAACGCCCCAACCCCGCCTCCCAGACCCCGACGCCCCCGCCCCAAGCCCACCGCCCAGACCCCGACCCAAACAAGCCGCCCAGCCCCCGACGCCCCAAAACCCCAAGCCCGCCTCCCAGACCCCGACGCCCCCGCCCCAAGCCCACCGTCCAGCCCCCGACGCCCCAGCCCCAAGCCCGCCGCCCAGCCCCCGACCCAAGCCAGCCGCCAAGCCCCGGACGGCCCAGCCCCAAGCGCACCGCCCAGCCCCTATACGACACCGCGAGAGAGAGAGAGAGAGATCGAAAGAGAGAAAGAGAGGGGGTTACCTTCTGTTGAGAGAGAGGAGAGGACGCCGACGCCGACGACGACACCGACGCCGATCACCGAAGCCGACACCGACGAGAGAGAGAGAGAGAGAGAGAAAGAGAGAGAGGAGAGAGAATGAATTTGGGAGGAAAGCGAAAAGTTCCCTCCGCCGTTTCATTTAAAGTCTGGAACGTATATATAGCGACGGACTAGCGACTGGTATACATCCGTCGCCCGATAGTCGCCCTTTTTGATATGTGCCGACTGACTACCCGTCGCTAAGTCGTCGAAAATATGTCCCGCCAATTTCCTACACAATTCTCGCCAAATATACGACTGTGTTGCGACGACGGTAAATCTGTCGCTATATTACCGTCAGTCTAGCGACAGCGGCGCGACTGTTCCTCCTCCTAAAATTAAAATAAAAATGGCAAAGGCTTGTAGTCGAAAATCAGTCGCTGAGTGGCCACGAAACCGTCGCTAATACCGACAAAAAAATTCCGTCGCTAAAAAGCCGTCGCTAAATGAGTGTATTTTGGTAGTAAAATATTGTCGATGACCAAGGGAAAGCACTGGTTGTGCATAGCCTAGTGAAGGCTCTATTGGTGCATAGCCCGACGAAGGCTTTGTATGCGCATAACTCAATGAAGTTCTTACCTTCGCATAACTCACTAAAGACTATATGCGTATGACTCCTCCTTGAAGTGGCACATGGAGTTGAAGATCAAGTTGTTGTCTCCATCCAAACTGATGTATACTTTGTCCTTGGCTCTACCAGTGCACATATTGAGATGTCGATTCTATGTGCGGCAAGCAAAGTGCTAAGTACTTGGGTTTCAACAGAGGAAAGCATTACGATGTTGAAAACCCAAGTGTCAAGTACTCTTCCAAGTTCATGCGCGCCAAAAGAAGTGGTTGGAAGAAGAGTGTTGATCCTCAGCCAATGCACGTGAAGTACAACTATGTTGAATGCGCAGACGAGGCCATATACACCCAAGTATTAGAAGATAGAGCAACTTCTCCTCACAAGCATCAGTGCATACACATAAAGAAGAATTCAGTCTTCAATAGAATCTCCTAGTGCAACGATCCTATGCGCTCAAGCTCTGGATTTTGAAGTAAATTTGACTATCTTTATTATGCACCACAACGTGCTAAGTAAAAGAAGTCTAAGGTTGTGAAAGTCTTGTGCGCCCAAGCTACTGAACCTATTGTCATGCGTAGACCTATTCCATATGCCAAACTAGCTATAAACATAGACTCATGTGCAGTTTATGCGCATGAAGTGAGTCTGAAATTAATGTCTTTCCAGCAAGACCCATGTGTAGGAAACTTTCATGTGTGAAGTGGTCCAGAAAGCAAAGTCCTTACAAACAGATCCATGTGCAAGAATTTTCTCTGTGCATAAAGTGGATCTAAGGACAAAAACTTCCTTCTCTAATTTATGTAAAGAGAGGAAATCATTTATTTCCAAAGTGGTGTCCACTCAATATGCAAACAACTACACAGAAGACAGTGATCTTATGCACATGCTTCAATAAAATTCATTATGCACAAGTGGTAGTGTTCCATCATGCGTCGCTTAATAAACTTTCTTATGTGCAAGTGGCGGTGTTCCTAAGCGTTCAGTTCAGCATACTCTCTTATGCGCAAATAATATTATTCCTTTGTGCAAAGTCTAAAATCTTCCAGTTGTTATTGTCAACATGACAAGCTGGTCGAGGCGAAAGCAGGGGGTATTATCCCTACAGAGGGTAGTGTTTCCTCAATCCTACTCTCCATCTGGGGGTACTATCTCTTTTTCGGAGTCAAAAGCAGACAACATAGATTCCGTATATGCCTATATTTCAACAACTCAGTCATTTGGTGATGAACAAGTGCTTATATCCTATATGGATAGACAAGATGATCGTATTGTTGATCAGATAATCGGATGCCTTGATAGATTATATGCTACACTACAAGAGCTTCGGGCCATAATACAACAAATGTGGACCTCTCAGAGAGCTCCTTTGTCAAATTTTGGGGGTGGGACTCAGTCAGTATTATCGAGTATCCAATCGACAGTTTTTCAGCCAACTATTCAACATACAGTCGTGATGCTGATTCAAGATGCCATTTGTACGTTGCAAGCTTATGTGGATTCCCGTGCTAATAGGGGAGACCATTCTCAACCATACCCAAGTGAATGGGATGTGGTGGTGTGTCCAGCAAAGCTCAAGCCTTAGTCGTTGTTGCCTTATGATGGTTTGATGTCTCCTCTCAGCATCTAAGTTACTTTCGGTCGCAGAGTTGCATATAACCAAGAATGATGCTCTTTTGACAAGGATGTTTATCAAAACATAACAGGGGGTAGCCTTTGAATTAATGGTTTCAGAGTCTGCCAAACAATTCTATTAAATCAAGGAAAGACTAGGAGTCAGTCTTTTTTTCCCAATTTTATGAAGGTGAAATGGAGACTATGATGTTAACTCTGCTTCCACTATGCAAAAGATGGAGAATCACCAACAAGAGATTCCATAAAATATCGATACAATGCCCTCTAGCATGTCTAAACCTATGTTGATACAAGCATGCAAACATAACCTCCTCCTTCCAATACATGTTGCTAATGAAACTACTAAAGCTAATACTTGGGAGCAACTCATTCGTCAAGCTCAGATAACTGAACAACTTGTTCAAGACTTTAATTTCCCAAATATCCTGAAAAGTGATCAAGAAGATGATGACACTCTTGTTATACATTTACCTGATATTGATGAAGGCAAAGAACACTTAGCTTCAAAATAAGACAATGTTGATACTTTCGATAAAGAATGGTCTTTTGTCATCCACCTTTGACATCTCCATCCAGTAAAGGGCAGGGGTGGATAACCTCATGACTAATGTTCATATTCAACTTTACCTCTGAACCATTATGTTATAACTCCCCAGAGAGTAGTAGTGTCAACTTTTATCTCCATGGCTAAATTACCTCTAACGAATCTTGTTCATTATTAAATCTGCTTGTTTTACTAGAAACATGTAATCTCTGGTAATCCCACTAGTTTTTCAAGCAAGGTCATTAAATTAAATATTACCTCTGATAGTTCATTCAATCGTTTGGCTCTTGTACTAGTTTTGCAAAAATATGCTTGCTTGTCGTTATGTCACTTGTACCTCTGAATGGTTTATTTCCAATTTTCCCCACAGAGTCAATTTTTTTTTCATTACCTCTGACCAACGAATTTTAGATCCTTCTAATTTATTGTTCGTACTATAGTTTTGGTACAAAATAAGCAGTAAATCCACATAAATCCTTGGATGAGTAATCCTCGACGGATTTTTAACTATCATGTTCATATTACCTCTGATAGTTTGTTTCTATCTCCGATAGCGTTTGGATATCTAATTCCATTAGTACGAATTTGAGCTATTATCTGTATCCAGTCTTGGATATGTTATGGATAGTAGATTCACTTAGATTTCCCCAGTGGACTGTTCAAGATTTTACGAAACGTTCTCTTTAAGATCAAATAAATCAGGTGTGTAGTGTCACATTTGATAATGAAGTATGTAGTGATATATTTCTATTTTTCAGTTATCATTTGCTTCCTCACAATAAGCTTATATTTGAATCCCACTTGGTTCAAAAGTTTCCTATTTTTAATCCCCAGTTGAGTTAGAAATAATCTTTAGATCATCATGTCCAGTAGCACCTCTGAATGATCTCTCTTTTGACTGATATGTTCATATTACCTCCTATTTCTCCAGCATAGTTTATCTTACATTTTCTGCCATGTCCTTATTACCTCTAAGTAGAAAACGTTGTTTTGTTGCCATCAATATTCATTATCTGTAACACAGTCTTGGTATGCCATGGATAATGAATCCACGTAATAAAGGTTTTTCGGCAAAGTTATATTCCCTAGTCGAGCCTATTGCTCGTTATGTCCAGTTATACCTCTGGACGATCAATAGTCTTCATATATCTTATTATTCAGTCCCCAATGGATTAATAGTTTCTAAACTATCATATCCTTTGATCTCTCTGATAGTCTTTCATATTTATTATCTATATCACAGTGTTGGTATGTCGTGGATAATCAATCCACTTTTAAAAAGATTCCCCATTGAGGTTTTGTCTTCTCCATAACAGAGTATTAAGCTTTGTTACGTCCATATTACCTCTAGTAAAATTCATATACTTCCATATCCCATCTTTAGATCCAGTCACTCTAGAGGTATCTTATTACTAATTCCCAATTAGGTTAGTAGTATTTGATCTTTTGTCTAATATGTTTATATCACCTCTGAACAGACAAAGTTGTCCACAAAACTTGATCCTTTATCGTGTCCAGTCTTCACATCTGAACAAATGGATCATTCTTACTTTTTTCAATTGGAAATTCTTAAGTTCATCATGTCCACATTACCTCTGCATGAACAAAAGTCTTCAGACTGATTTCTCCTTCCATGCGTCTTTCAAAATGTTTCAAATTTATTTCAAGTTTCGAAAATTTTGAAGGGGGTATTGTAGAAGCATGGAAATTTTCAAATTTGTGCTCAGGATTCCCATACTACAAGGATAAGAGCTATAGGCCACCAAATCTGGATCGACAAAAGAAATTTAGTCGTCCAAACTGATCTTTAACAACTAAAAAAATGTAGTTGTCGTCTAAATTGCTTTGGATTGGCAAACAAAATTGTGATCTCTTTGGCGACTATTAATTAGTTAAGGATGACCAATAAGTTCTTCGCAAGAAAAAACTAAGGTGACTAAAAATATATTTCGCGTCTAAAGTAGAACGGGAATACTAAATTTTCCACCAAATTTTAGGCGATGATGAATATTTCTAGGTGACTGTTATTTAGTTGCCACATGTTTGGCAAAAAAACTTGGAACCAACCAAAAAGTATTTAGCAAGAAATAAAATAAGTTGGTGGCCTATGATTAATATATTTTATTCCAAAATAAATTTATGTCCAAATTATACAAACGAAACCATAAAAGAAAATTAACAAAACGTAAAAGAAATATTTGGGAGGCAAAACCTCGTCGCTATAGAGTTTTCTTGCACAATCCAACACAGCAAGATCCATTCACTTAAGGAAAAACCTCCTACAACAATATACCATTTAGGCCATTTTCACATAACATCATAAAATATTATGTTTTTTACAATAGAAACATTAATATTATGCTTTTACAACAGAATCATTGTAAAATATCAATCATGCCAACATTTACAAAAATTTCAACTCTCTCTCCTAATTCACAGACTCCCTCCTCAAATTTCACATTCAAAGAATCTTCCAAAAAAATCCTAACTCACAAGTTCTTAATCAACACCTTACTTTCGCATCAAAATCCCTTTAGCCCATGCTCCGCCACCCGTCTCCTCTTTTCTCCCTCGTATTGGATCAACGACCCATATATGCACAGAATTCCTATGCATAGAAAATCTTATGTGTATGTAGCGTTATGCACAGAACAAGGGACGCATCTTCACATTATGCGCAGTAGTCTTGCTCAGTGAAGCAACTTCATGTGTAGAGTATTCTATGTGCCAAAGTAAGTGAGCATTTAGAGAAATGCATAATTTCAAGCATCATTCTTCAAAAGCTATGCACCGAAGTTGGTAACTTTTAAAGACATGTGCATATCAAGAAGCTATGTTCTATGCTCCAAGATGCTTATGCACAGAAACAGTGATTCTATGTATAACTGACAATGAGCAGTAACGAATTTAAGGAGATCATATGTATTTAATAATTTTAAATGTGCACATGTTTTGAAGTTTGAAGCAGTCATTCCTCTAAAGGATGCCATGTGCCTTACTGCCCGTGACATGCACGGTCATTTTTTATTCAAGAGCGAGTCATGCGCTAAAGACTCGTAACATATGCCACGTTGCATAGCCCATGCACTTAGATCCACATCCCATGCACATTAAATATTTTATTTACATGAGGATGATAGTGTTTCTATGCATAGAAAGCAGAAAACGGTGTATTTCTACCTAGTTTCATACGTATAAAAGAAAATACAGTGTATATTGCTTATTTCATGTGCGCATAGCCGTCAAGTGAAGATGACTATAAATAGCTTGGAGCATTTGCTTTCTAAGGGTCTTCTTCTAGAAATCCAAAGTCTTTTGCAGTGTGAGAAGTCCAAGAAGAGCCTATTTGCTGTTGAATTCTGCCAATAAGATAGAGTTAGCAAGTTTCGTCCAATCTTCGCATTGGATCATTAACGGAGTAATAAAGTCACGTGCCGACTTAATCTTCATTGCCATACTTTCCCATATATATTATTTTACTTAGAAATATTTGTATCAGGATTCTTTGTACCTTTTCAAAAATCAGATCTAAGTTATTTAACTTCTGTTGTGAAACAATGATTTAGTATTTGGGGATGTTTATTTACTTTCATGTATGATATACTCATGTTAGTTGTTGTTGTTGGATTGAGATGCTAGGATTGTCGACCTTAGGGACTTCCATCATTTACCTGCTAGAGTCTATCTATTTGTATTCTAGATAACTGTGATTGTCGTATGATATTTTTATACCTTCTACGATGTAGCTGGCCATGTTTGTCCTCGTATTTCCCCAGTATTCTCGAAGCGGGGCGTGATAGAATCCTAATGGGTTTAGGATTATAAGTCATTGATCTGATGGTGTGGAATAAATCTTGCTCAGATAATCGCTCATGACCATCTGACTTACACTCCAGGTAGGGTCTAGGTTCTATTATAATGGTTTGATCGAATGGTTGTCTTAATCAAGACACAGTCAAAAACCCCAATTTAGGTAACAGTTCGATCAGTGTCACATCCTATTTTTGCAAAATCGATCATCCTCGTATGGGCATGATGCCGCACTGTCACGACCCATACCTAGTAGAAGGGCACGAGACCGTGGGTACGTCTAGCCTACGTCGCAGTATCGGCGGTAGAACACTGTTCTAGGTCTCAACAATATCTAAACACAGTATAAGTACCTGTACAGATTATACTCTCCAATCGGAGGACAAACCCAGGAAAATACAACTCAATCACAATATCTAAAGATGGATAGCAGCACGACATAGAATAGATAGAAAGATCTCAAGGTTCAATACAAATCTAGAATTTAAAATGTTTGTTATCAACACCACACACAGAGTATGAAATAAATACATAACAAGGTAGCTAAAGAAAAATCCAAATATCAGTCCTAGCAGTCTAATCCAAGCACTACCGGTGTCTCCTCTGAGCTAGCTGGATCCTCTAAGTTCTCTGTAAAATTTTGTCAACATATCCAGTCAGGATTGGAGCGAATATATAACTCTGAAAGCAGTTCCAAAACATGGTAGAAAATATAGAACTAGCAATAGAATAAAGTCCATGATGTGCTGTAAAGAAAAATATAGGAATACAGGAGATATAGATAAGTAAGCTGAGTACATAAAATATAATAGAGAATCTATGAACTGTAATAAAAATAAGTGTTTCAGAGCACAAGATGATTATGTGATTGGTTTAGGTTGCACATGAGTAATCTATGGTAACTCCATTATACGTGAGGGTATAATAGACATATACATGAGTACACTAGATGGGTGTAATCACATAACCACTTCTACTCCTCCCTACCCCAATTAATACACAAGGATCCGATCACATTACGTTACGTACATGATTGTTAGTTATACATGAAGCACATGTGAGCACATGAGTGCACATGAGAGCACATTGGTGTACATAAAAAATATGAGTTCAAGGAGTACGTGATGCACATGATAAAGTACATAAACATAAAATACCCGATGCACCCGATGAGGGGATAACATCTCATCACAAGATCCATAGGGAACTGGTCCGTGATAACAACGTGTCAGCATCAAGTAAAGTAGTCTAAAGTAGGCAATATAGGTACTATCATGAATCAAAACAAACAGAGAATGTACTCGCCTAATATCCTGAGCAATAGATGTGTATCGATATCCGAACTGGAGTCACAGAGACTTATTATAAGAATTACAGGTTACAGAGTGTTATAAATTAAATAATTGATTAAAATAATGATATCTACATACTGCTAGGCCTTCTCTAGGTCAAAAAGTCAATTGTTGGTCAATACTAGTCAAACTAGGTCAACTCTTAGCTAATTGGTCAATCTCAGTCAATTCTAAGGTTTGACTAATTTAGACTATTTGGTGTTAGGTTAATGTGGTATCAAAACCACATTCAAGTATAAAATTCAAACAATCTTTATATATACATCATGCCCTATAGTATACTAGGGATACTACTCAGCTCCTTAGCACTACTAACCTCATATGCACATAAATATATGAATGGTATGTATATAATAACATACCCAAAAACTAATAATAAACCAACCATAACCCATACATACATATATATATATATATATATATATATATATATATATATATATATGACACAAGATTCGGTCTCCATGAGCTCCCCAGCACTCCGCTCTCATGCAGGCGAGGGAACTCCCTCCGGTCCCGCCTAGGCCGGCGGACGCCCGCCCCGTCATCCTTCCTTCTCCCTTCTCGCATGGCGGCCCTCCACCGGGTCCGGCCAAGCGAACCACCTCCCGACCTCCTTGCAGTCATCGGCACGCAGCCCTTGCCCTCCGTTCCTCGATCGGCTTCCCCCTCGGCTCGCCAGGCTCTTCCTCCTCCCCTCATCATCCTCGCGACCTCCGATCTCCCCCGGTCGCCCTCCCCCTCGATGGATGCGGCTCACCCCCACCAGGATCCCTCTGTGCCCTCTGCTTCTCCTCTCGCCGATCTAGCCGGGGAGAAGTCCGTTTTCGACCTGCTCCGGAGCATCGGGCGGATCCCTCCCATCGCCTCCTCCTCTCCGGGGGAGGCTGCAGCCTCCAGCCTGATCTCCTCTCTTCCCACCTCGGGAATTGAGTTCGAGGGGAAGTTCCAACATTCAAATTTGAATTTTGAACTTCCCGTTCCTTCTCCTTGCGGCGTATTCTCAAGGCCAAGGGACGCGCAGCTATACGCCCCTCTTCTTGTAGGCGCATATGATCGCCCTTCCTCTGTGGACGCATATGGCAGCCCCTTCCCAGCCTCTACGGGCGCATATGGCGCCTCATCCCCTGTTGGCAAATTCTGCGTCGATCCCACTCTGGGCCCATATGGTAGTCCATCCTCTCTGGGCGCATACGGCGGCCCTACCACTGTGGGCGCATACAGCTTCGACTTCATTGGGGGCACATCCCCTCAGGCAGCTGGCGCTCGTGCTTGTATCATCGCCTGCTGCAGCCACCTCTCTACCCCCTTCCTCCGTCCACATCATCCCTTCTCCCTCCCTCCCCTGTCCTTATGTCATGACCCACTCCTGAATAATCAGACATGAGTCAGACACGCCCAGCCTTTGTCATTAGATACGACGAAGTAAGCTGTACCAATCTAGGGAAATCTAACCAGATAAACATGAATAAGTACAAATCACATCATCTATAAACGAATTCCAGAATCAAAGTACATGTCTAAGAGTTATTACATTTCCAGCAAATAAAAAGTAGTCTGATAGTCTCAAATACAAAAAAATATAGACTACTAAAGGGGTAAAGTTCTAGGCTTCCTCAGCCTCTAAGTCCAGAGCAACTCCAGCTGGCTCTACTGCATCTACAGGCTCTCTGCCATAATATGTGTCACACAAAGCCTCCATCTCACCTGCAACATATCCTAGTCAGGAGCGGAGCAAAGTACAGTTCTAGGTAATGAACAAGAACATCATGATATAGAAAATAAGTACAGGAGAACATGAATATAAAATACAGGAAATGAACATAAAAGTACAGGAATAAAAGTACAGGAAGAAAAGTACAGGAATGTAACTATGAACCTGAAGTATAAGACATGACAAGTGCACCATGTTTGAAATACATCTAGCCTATGTGACCGGCTAAGGGGAGTACACGAGTATGTACAGGAGTACATGAATATCGGTACGGCTTAGGGCCAACGTGCACGATGCGAGGCCTAAGCTATCTACATGAATATGGTAACCGGGGTTTGGTCACATAGCTAGTGTATTTCCCCACCTAACACAAGTAAGTACAAGAACAAAAAATACAGGGGTACAAGATATCGTGCCATGACGTGTCACAAGAAAGGTACAAGATATGTAAATGCACAAGACCGTAGAAAAGTACTTATCTTGCTCCGGAAAGGTACAGGTAATGAACAGAGCTGGATATCCTCCTAAGTAATATTTGATACAAGTTGATTAATTTAACAGTCTTTACTAATTATTCTAACTAACAACAAGGTATAGGTCACTAAATATATCTAGGATAATTCTATGGTTTTAACTATCAAAATGGATAAATACTTAAAGTATTCTAATTACAGTTCTACTAACTAAAAATATTTACTGGCTAAAAATAAAACTGGAATACTTGCTATCCCATAACAAAATTAATTACAAACTTAAAGCATGATACTCTATTGGCTTCTTACCTCTAATCACTTATTTAAAGTCCAATTTAGTCATCTCCCACACTTATACTTAAGCTTTAACAATTTTAAAATCTTATTCAAAAATGACCCCTCAATAAGGAACACCTGAAGAAATACTCTATAGTTCATACTAGTATCAGTTCATAGCTATTCCCTTTCAAAAATGCAGCTAACTTTTTAGAGAAAATCATTCCAATATTACTTATTAGGATTCATCCAACCTTGCTTAAAAACAAGAGAAATACACAGTAACCATAATTATATAATTTGCTATAAAACCCAACCTTCACCACCCTTATCGAATTTCAAAATCTCAAGTAAACAAACAGCCTATCCTTCAGTCGACATAACCCTTACTATTAAGTAGTCAAATATAACAGACCTACATACTTGAAAAATACTCTCTCCACTAGTCTGAACACAATTTGAAAATAACCATCAAAACAGCCCGACACCAACTGCAAACATCTCGGACACGCCTCGGGTGGGACACGATCTGCAATTCGATTACTGCAACGTAACAGAGGTTCCAAATACTGCTTCCTTTCCAAACAACAACATCTAGTCTTCTTGCAATCCGCAATGGTAGCTACCCCCAACGTCCAGTACCCGACACTCTTCTGTAACAAGACTCAGCTACTGATACAACCTCATGAATTGTGAGCTAGACACGGACACACGATCATTCCAACACCCGACCACAAAATCTGTTCTTCCTCCCAAACTTCTAACTAAAAATAATCAATAAATTTTAGGAAAGAACAGAGTCATACCTGAGTGTAGGGAACTTATTCTGGAGTGCAGTACGTCCTTAGGAAATCGGACACAGTTCTTTCTTGTGTCTAGTTAGATCTCAGGTTCCACTGTGACAATTCATCAAACATATCCAATGCAACCAGAACAAGGAAAAAAACGTAAGACAACTCTCAAAAATCTTTCAAAAAAATTTGTAAAAAGAAGGGAACGAAAATCAAAAGAATAACAAAGTCCTTACCAATTCAAATTGGATCCAAAACCCACTCGATCAAGAACACAAATAATCTCTTACTCTGGTAAAATAATTCCAACCAGAGATCGATCATTATAAACATTCATCAGTTCTTCATTACTATAGAGTATGCAGAGATGAAACTTACTGCGAATTCGAGATCAATTCAATCCGAGGATGTCCTGGTCTCTCGCTCCGAGCGATCAACCGAACATAGTTCCTGTACGAATTCATTCGATCGGAAGAAAATGAATCTAAGGAATTGAATTGAAGAGTTCGTCCTTCAATCAAGTAATGATTCTAACAAAAATCAAGTTTATGTACTGAGATTGGGAGTGAGTCTCAAGGACAAATCGATCCGCTCACCTGAGATGAGATGTGCAGCGCCGATCGTTGTCGCTGGAAGAAGATAACCGGAGAGTTTGTTGTGTGCAGTCGATCTCCGTCAAGAAAAAAAACGTGCCACCACCTAGACTGGCCTCGAGTGGCCGTCGTTCTTCGTCAATCGTCGATCCGAAAGATACTTAGTTGCCGGAGTGGACAGCTACTACCATCGCCATAACCGATCCTCTGGGAAGAAGAAGGAGTGAAGAATGAAATTGGCTCTGGAGGAAAGAAAAATAAAATTGAAATTCTAACAGAGGATTATTGGGTTTATATAATCAGTTAGAGTTTGCAATTGGCGGGAGAATTGAAAGTGGATGCTACGGTGCTAAACGGTTAGGAATTAATTCAAATTTCGAGCAATCAGCCACAAGGAAATGAGAAGAGTGCTTCTCTTCCTTACAGCTCAAATAGGCTGTTTAAATAGGTTCTGAATTAACCTATGGGCCTAGCTAGGTAAGGCCCAAAAAAATAAAAATGAAACAAATAATAAAAAAAATAAAATCATTTCATAAATAAAGAAATATTATAATAATAATAATAATAAAATAATTTTTGGGAAGTGGAGTTACAAATCTCTCCCCTTTGAAAAATTTTGTCCCCGAAATTTAAAAATAACCAATTAATACCTAAAACAAAATCACAATGAAAATTTAAGTACAAGCCATCTTATTGAATTTAAAATTTCAATATCAAAAGTACAATCAAGTAAACAAGCTGGGGTAGCGTTCCCGCATCTTGTCCTCGCGCTCCCATGTGGACTCTCCCGGAGAGTGGTGCCTCCATATGACGCGAACAAGTGGAATGGTCTGATTCTGCTGTTGCTTCTTCCTCCGATCGAGGATCTCCACTGGTTGCTCCTCGTAGGTCAAGCTCGGACCCACCTCTAGCTCTGAGTAGTCCACCACATGGCTCGGGTCCGAAATGTAGCGTCGAAGCTGGGACACATGAAAGACGTCATGCACTCCCTCCAGGCTAGCTGGAAGCGCTAGTCGATATGCCACCTCGCCAATCCGTGCCGTCACGTCGAAAGGCCCGATGTACCTCGGACTGAGCTTCCCGCCTCTGCCAAACCGAATGACACCTCTAGTCGGCGAGATCTTCAGGAACACTCTATCCCCAACTGTGAACTCCAGTGGCCGTCTGCTGCTGTTCGCCCAGTGCTTCTGCCGATCCTGTGCAACTCTAAGACGCTTTCTGAACAATCTGACCTTCTCGGCCGAATCTACCACCATCTCTGGCCCAAGCAAAGCCCTCTTGCCAACGTCGTCCCAAGATAAAGGTGTACGACATCTCCGTCCATACAGTACCTCGAACGGGGTCATCTCGATGCTAGCCTGATAACTGTTGTTATGGGCAAACTCCATAAGATACAAGTGATCCTCCCACGAATCATCGAAGTCGAGTGCACAAACCCGCAACATGTCCTCCAATGTCTAGATGGTCCTCTCGGACCGCTCGTCTGTCTGTGGATGATAAGCGGTGCTAAACTTCAATTGTGAACCCAAGCTCAGCTGTAGACTCCTCCAGAAATATGATGTGAAGCGGCTGTCCCTATCTGAAACAATGCTCACCGGTACCCTGTGAATTCGTACAATCTGCCGCATGTAGAGGTCTACAAGTTTCTTGGTCGGTAGCCCAACCTTGAACAGAATGAAATGAGCAGACTTCGTCAATCTATCCACGATAACCCAAATAGCATCCTTGTCGCTAGGCGTACGCGGTAAACCAGAGACGAAGTCCATGGTGATGTGTTCCCACTTCCATTCCGGAATAGGTAAAGGCTGGTGTAATCATGCTGGTCTCTGGTGCTCCGCCTTAACCTGCTGGCACACAAGGCATCTGGAAACGAATCTGGCAACCTCTTCTTTCATCCCATACCACCAAACATACTCCCAAATATCCTTATACATATTGGTAGATCCAGGATGAATAGAATACTGCGACTGGTGGGCCTCTGCATAACCTCCTCCCGCAAATCCTTGGGCACACACAACTGAGTTCCGTATCTCAGGGATCCATCATCTGTAATGGTGAAGTCGTCGAGCAATCATGCCTCTGCCTGGCCTCTGAGACATCGGAGTCCCTCATCTAAAAACTGGGCTTCCTTGATCTTCTCTAACAGTCCTAACTGTATCTGCATGTGCATCAGCTGTCCTCCAACTCCTGGAAGAACAATCTCAATTCCAAGGCTCTCAAGATCCTCGAGAAGATGCCGATCCATAGTGAGAAACATGGCAACAGGATATCGACTAAGATCATCTGCTACCACATTCGCCTTCCCAGGATGGTATTGTAGATTGATATCGAAATCCTTCATGAGTTCCAGCCATCTGTGCTGCCTCATGTTCAGTTCCTTCTGAGTAAAGACATACTTCAGGCTTTTATGGTCCGTGAAGATGTCCACTCTCTCTCCGTACAAGTAGTGCTTCCCCAGTTTCAAGACAAAAATGACTGCTGCAAGCTCCAAGTCATGTGTAGGGTAATTCTTCTCATGAGGCCTCAACTGTCTAGAAGCATAAGCAATGACCCTCTTGTTCTGCTCAAGCACACATCCTAAGCCCTTCCCTGATGCATCGATGTAGATGACAAATCGTTCTGATCCTGATGGCAAAGCTAGAACTGGTACTGTAGTGAGTCTTCTCTTCAATTCTTTAAATGATGACTGGCGAGCGTCACTCCAGATGAACTCCTCGTCCTTTCGCGTAAGCTTGGTCATCGGCTCCGCTATCTTGGCAAAAAAATTTATGAACTTTCGGTAGTATCCTGCTAGCCCCAGAAAACTACAAATCTCTGCTACTGACTTGGGAGGTGCCCATGCTTCCACAGCTTCAATCTTCTTGGAATCCACAAAAATCCCCTCTCCAGTCACCACATGTCCCAAGAACTCCACTCTGTCCAAGAAAAACTCACACTTCGAGAGTTTTCCGTACAGCTTCTCCTTCCGCAGGATCTCTAACATAATCTGCAGGTGCTCCACATGCTCCTCCTCGGTCTTCGAATATATCAGAATATCGTCAATGAAAACTACGACAAACTTGTCCAAATACTTGTAAAAAACTTTATTCATCAAGTTCATAAATACTACTGGGCATTGGTGAGTCCGAACGGCATCACCAAAAATTCATACTGGCCGTAGCGAGTATTAAAAGCTGTCTTCGGAATATCCTGCTCCCGAACCTTCATCTGATGATATCCCGACCGAAGGTCAATCTTGGAAAAGACCTTCGCCCCACTGAGCTGATCAAATAGCTCATCAATCTGCGGCAAAGGGTATTTATTCATGATGGTGATGTTATTGAGTGTACGGTAATCGATACACATCCTCACAGTCCCATCCTTCTTAGAAATGAAGAGAATCGGTGCTCCCCAGGGTGAAGCACTGGACCGAATAAAACCCTTGTCTTCCAACTCATCAATCTGAGCCTTCAACTCTGCAGCTTCCTTCGGGTTGATCTTGTAGCAATGCTGGGACTTCGGTACTCATCCGGGCACTAGGTCATGCTGAAATTCATATCTCGATCTGGCGGCAATCCTGGCAACTCATCGGGAAATACGTCGAGAAACTCTGCAATCAGTGGGTGCGGCAACTCCTGATCTTCTGCAACTGCCCCGAAGTAGACTCCCTCTGGCCTCTTTGCAATCCGTCTGCTGATCTCGAACGGTAGAACTCCAGGCGGGCTGAAAATTACCTTCCCTTCATGGCAGTCTATTACAGCAAACTGCTCGCTCATCCAGTCGATGCCGAGGATATATCAAATCTGGGCAATGGCATCACTAGAAGTCGAGCCCTAAGCTCCCTCCCAGCTATAGTAATAGGGCAATCTACCATCTCACTAACTGGTACTACCCCTCCTCCTGTCATAATTCGAAAGTTCCTTCTAGTGGGCTTTGGTGTAAAGTCGTGTCTATACAGAAACTCATATGATACAAAGCTATGTGTGGCTCCAGAATTAAATAATACAATGACAGAAAATGAATATAAAAGGATAGAACCTATGATCACATCTGGAACTATCTCATCCTCCTCGACTGCGGCCATGACATAAGCACGTCCCTGTTGTGGTGGTCCCCTCTGCTGCTAGTGCTGTACAAAATGCTGCTGCTGAGCAGGTAAAGCCCGAACCCTCAGTGGTACAGCTGGTAGAGCTTTGGGTGGTACAGGTGGTGGTCCTCCAGCTCCTCGAGGTCCTCCTGTCAGTCGAGCTGTAGCCTGTGGGCAGTCCCTCATCTGGTGTACATCTGATCCCCAGAAAAAGCAGAGCCCGAGCCTCTTGTGGCACTCATCGAAGCGGTGTCCAGGCCGGTAACAAAAGGTGCAAGTAACTGCCTACTGCTGTCTCTGAGGCTGATATGCAGGAGCTCTGGCTGGACGGTGATGCTGCTGTGCCGGCTGCTGTGGCCTCGCCTGAATCTGAGTTTGGGTCCTCTTCGTCGGTGCCTGCAAGCTACTGCTGTCGATGTCCCGATCTCTCTTCAGCTTCGGATCTCCCTCCTTCTCCACAGCCTGAACAATCTTGAGGATGCTCGCATACGTCATCGCCTGACTAATAGCCACTGCATGTCGCAGTTCCCTAGTGAGGCCCTTCTTTAATCTCCAAGCTCTATCCTCCGGTGCTCTGACTAGGTTCTCCGCGAACCTGCTGAGTCGAGTAAACTCTGAAGCGTACTCTGCCACTGTCATGGTCCCCTGCTGCAATGCCTCGAACTGCATTCAAAGCTCATTCTGCTCTACATCGGAGAAAAACTTCTCCTTGAACGGAGTTTTGAAATCTACCCAAGAAACCTGGGGCTCAGCTAACTGGGGCTCCTTCCGGTACCAAGCTCTTGCAAGGTCAAAGAGTCGCATGCTCGCCACTTCCACCTTCAGGTCATCCAGAATCTGCACCATCTTCAGTGTCCTCTCAGCATTCTCCAGCCACTCATCTGCATAAATAACCTCCTCGTGGCCCCAAAAATCCATCGGACAGAGGTTCTGGTAGTCCCTGGCCGTCCTCGGTCTCGGTGCTGCTGGTGCTGCAGGTGCTACTGGTGCTGGTGCTGTTGGCTCTCTGGTCTTGATCGCATCCACGACTGTAGCCCGAAACTGCACGGCCTGGTGGTTCTGGGCCTCCATGAACTGCTGGAACATGGCCATCACCTGAGCGTCGTCAAAAGTCATCGTCGGGGGTAGCGGCGGAAAGATAGGAAGCGGTGGCGGAAGCTGATCTAACGGAACGTCTGGTGCAGACTGTCCCGAGCTGCCTGCAACTCCCGGCTGATCAGCGGTCTTCCTCGTAGCAACCATCATGTAACAAAAGAAAACTTCATAATTGATAAAAATCTAACATACAAGCAAATGTAAATGTTTATATAATATCCATATATACCCGATGTACCCGATTTTCTATGCTGTGATTCAAGTTTCTCTAGTTTAAATCAAGTCCCCCAATAGTACTCTAATACCTAGGTACTATTAAGATAGACCTGCATGGGCCACCACTAAAAACATGTCACGACCCGCTCCCGAATAATCGGATACGAGTCGGACACGTCCAGCCTTCGTCGTTAGACACGACGAAGTAAGCTGTACCAATCTAGGGAAATCTAACCAGATAAATATGAATAAGTACAAATCACGGCATCTATAAACGAATCCCAGAATCAAAGTACATGTCTAAGAGTTATTACATTTCCAACAAATGAAAAGTAGTCTGATAGTCTCAAATACAAAAAAAATATAGACTACTAAAGGGGTAAAGTGCTAGGCTTCCTCAGCCTCTAAGTCCAGAGCAACTCCAGCTGGCTCTACTGCATCTACAGGCTCTCTGCCATAATATGTGTCACACAAAGCCTCCATCTCACCTGCAATATATCCTTGTCAGGAGCGGAGCAAAGTACAGTTCTAGGTAATGAACAAGAACATCATGATATAGAAAATAAGTACAGGAGAACATGAATATGAAATACAGGAAATGAACATGAAAGTACAGGAATGAAAGTACAGGAAGAAAAGTTCAGGAATGTAACTATGAACCTGAAGTATAAGACATGACAAGTACACCATGTTTGAAATACATCTAGCCTATGTGACCGGCTAAGGGGAGTACAGGAGCATGTACAAGAGTACATGAATATCGGTACGGTTTAGGACCCGCGTGCACAATACGAGGCCTAAGCTATCTACATGAATATGATAACCAGGGTTTGGTCACATAGCTAGTGTATTTCCCGACCAGACACAAGTAAGTACAAGAACAGAAAATACAGGGGTACAAGATATCGTGCCATGACGTGTCACAAGAAAGGTACAAGATATGTAAATGCACAAGACCGTAGAAAAGTACTTGCCTTGCTCCGGGAAGGTATAGGTAATGAACAGAGCTAGATATCCTCCTGAGTAATATTTGATATAAGTTGATTAATTTAACAGTCTTTACTAATTATCCTAACTAACAACAAGGTATAGGTCACTAAATATATCTAGGATAATTCTATGGTTTTAAGTATCAAAATGGATAAATACTTAAAGTCTTCTAATTACAGTTCTACTAACTAAAAATATTTACTGGCTAAAAATAAAACTGGAATACTTGCTATCCCATAACAAAATTAATTAGGAACTTAAAGCATGATACCTCTATTGGCTTCTTACCTCTATCACTTATTTAAAGTCCAATTTAGTCATCTCCCACACTTATACTTAAGCTTTAACAATTTTAAAATCTTATTCAAAAACGACCCCTCAATAAGGAACACCTGAAGAAATACTCTACAGTTCATACTAGTGTCAGTTCATAGCTATTCCCTTTCAAAAATGCAGCTAACTTTTTAGAGAAAATCATTCCAATATTACTTATTAGGCTTCATCCAACCTTGCTTTAAAACAAGAGAAATACATAGTAACCATAATTATATAATTTGCTATAAAACCCAACCTTCACCAACCTTATCGAATTTCAAAATCACAAGTAAACAAACAGCCTATCCTTCAGTCGACATAACCCTTACTATTCAGTAGTCAAATATAACAGACCTACACACTTGAAAATACTCTATCCACTACTCTGAACACAATTTGAAAATAACCACCAAAATAGCCCGATACCAACTGCAAACAGCCCGGACACGGCTCGGGTGGGACACGATCTGCAATTCGATTACTGTAATGTAACAGAGGTTCCAAATACTGCTTTCTTTCCAAACAGCAACATCTAGTCTTCTTGTAATCCGCAATGGTAGCTACCCCTAACGTCCAGTACCCGACACTCTTCTGCAACAAGACTCAGCTACTGATACAACCTCCTGAATTGCGAGCTAGACACGGACACACGATAATTCCTGCACCCGACCTGTCATGACCCGCACCCGCTTTTTCGGATACGAGACGTGTCCAAGCCAGCCTATGCCGCAGAGTCGGCGGTAGAGCGCTGTCAAGCCCGTAAGAAATAAATGCTCAAAATAAACTTTATTGCTCATTCATATTTCTAAATTTATTACAACATTTATATTTGAAGGAAAATACAATGTCTCACAGAATAGTAAAGTCAGCTAGTTCCACTATCTAGGTTGACCTCAGCGTACCCATTCCTTCCCAGTGCTAAGAGTGATCGCGACTAAACCTAAAAAATATTGGTTTTCAACCAGGAATGGAACAAGCACACAAACCGACGGTAATGCAAAAACATAATAGAATTAACAAGACATAAAAATAGCATATGAGAGATGAAAACTAGAAAGCAACAGATGACACGACAGGTGGGGAAGAAGACAAGGAAAATAAATAAAATACAACTACCTATGTGATGTGAAATATCTGTTTCGACATGTGAACGGCTAGGGGGTAAATTCGGTACCCTGTACGTGTCGTGTGCAGTTGCTATTATTCAAGAATAGACTCATAGAATAGTTCTGGGTAGTCCACATGTCTACTAAGATATTTCCCCTTCCGACTAATCCGTGTGACGAGCATGTCAACAAGCAGTAAAACATATATATAAGCATGAAATGAAAAGACTACTATAAATCGAAAGCAATCAGAAAGTGTACTTACCTGAGGTCCATAGCTGGTGAAACCAATAATACTATACCACTCAATGAGCCACAATCAGTCAACACATGCAGAAGTCTTCAGATGCTAAAATAAACAGTACCAATACTTTTAGAATAGTCAAATTAGCTAGGATTGCCTATCTTTAAGTCCAATTCTAGACATAGGGGCGAAACGGTAATTTTGGGTCAAAACGGTATCCGCCGTTGGACCCGCTTTGTTTCGAAAAGCATGCCAAAGTCTAGTGTCTCTAAATTCGTCAAACTATATGTCTACAGGTCTAGGTTTTTGATACAAATCCAACCGTATGTCCAAAGTTGGATTCCGACGGGCCGTGCACAAAATTGCCCGTTGAATTGGACCGTGGGGCCTGTCACGCCCCAGAACCAGAATACTGGAGAGCGGGGGCAGACATAGCCAGCTACGTATATTAAAATGGAAACCACCTCGATATACGGTCACGACTGTCTAGAAATATGAGGGTTTACTACAAGCCAACAGTCTCTTATGGTCAAGAACAAGCCTAATGTCTCAATCACAAGCCAGTAAGTAAGGTCGCAAGATGTATGATCATTAAATATACAATAATAAGGCGTCCCAAATATTACATATTCAGCTGATCATGAAGCTAGTCGTACAAAATGCGGGGACTAGCAAGAGTTAAGTCATACATGATCAACCCTAGGATTTGTTAATCATGTTTACAGCCCGTAGGCAGACAGTAAGTAAAGTGCATCGAGCTAACAGGTGCTCGTCGGCTAAACGCCTCAAAAGAATAGATTTACAATAGAGTGAGCGAAACAAAATAGAAAACCCACTCGTAGCCCGGTAGATCCTCGGGAGCTGCTCCGAAATCTGGCCACACAAAACCAGCTGGGTCAACCCCAGAAAGAGCAAGTGCCACAAGGGGGCCACGAAATAAGAACAAAAGCCAGCAATTAGCACAAGAAAAATAATATTAAAACTAGAATTACAAAAAAAAATATAAAGATAATATACGACGAGATAACCATGGGACTATTTCGATAGCCAGGTTACAACCCGTAAACCAAACAAGGACCGGGGTTGTAACCCTTCATCTGAACAGAACTTGGTTTCCCACCATTTATCGGCAAGATAACAATGTAAGACATCAAGACAGGAAGCAATCTTATACTGGATCAAGACATGGCTAAACTGGTTATACCTCATTCAATCAATCACGGCCAAGCAGATACTACGGCTTACTACTTTAACTAACTAGGGTTATCACAGGCCTAATTACTAACAAGATGCAGTGAGATTGTTCCACAGCCACAAGCCCTGCAGACCATCCAGGTTACCCAGGTCGAAAATTAGGGGTTGAATTCAGGTGGGTACATCGCTCAGAAGACAAATGTATCCTTAGGTGACTTAGAGGGTGCAACACGCGACGGTGTGCTGGAAATGTGCCCTACTCGACGGCAGGCTACAGATCCCAAGAGCGCCCAGGTAACGGGATTGCCCGTAGCTGTGTCATCTCTTCATGACTACCGTGTTATTCTAGTTATTAACCTTAATCCATTTTAGTAGGTGCTCCCGACCGTGGTACTCAGGAGTCCCATCCTAGACATGATGCAAGACATGACAAGTGGATTTAACAAGCAAGCAAGAAAGAACTACCCACGGTGTCAAGACAGGTCAAGTTAAGTTATCAAGATAAATCATGTCAGGGTACTTGTCAGGAGTGCGCCACGATGGGCCACTATCATGTCAGGTTGGTCATGTCAGGAGTGTACCACTACGGGTCACTGTCGTGTACAATAATCATTCCAAACATGCTAAGTAAAAATCAAGTTCGTGACAAAAGGGCTATAGAAGAGCCAAGCTTAAAGAAATAAGACCAAAACTCCAAGAGCCAATGGTTTAAGCAAGGGGTCAGGGGAGCAGCGTACGCAAAAGTCACGCACGCATGAGAGCTGCGTAGGTGAAAAGTCACGCACGCTACAGAGAGCAGCGTAGGTGAAAAGTCACGCACGCTGAGAGAGCAGCGTAGGTGAAAAGTCACGCACGCTGAGAGAACAGCGTAGACGAAAAGTCACGCACGCTCAAGGAGCAGCGTAGGTGAAAAGTCATGCACACTACAGGAGCAGCGTAGGTGAAAAGTCACGCACGCTACAGGGAGCAGCGTAGGTGAAAAGTCACGCACGCTGAAGGAGCAGCGTAGGTGAAAAGTCACACACGCTTACAGAGAGCAGCGTAGGTGAAAAGTCATGCACGCTCAAGGGAGCAGCGTATGTGAAAAGTCACGCACGCTCAAGGGAGCAGTGTTCGTGAAAAGTCACGCACGCTCAAGGGAGCAGTGTACGTGAAAAGTCACGCACACTCAAGGGAGCAGTGTACGTGAAAAGTCACGCACGCTACAGGGAGCAGCGTACGTGAAAAGTCACGCACGCTCAAGGGAGCAGTGTACGTAAAAAGTCACGCACGCTCAAGGAGACACGCTTCCAACAGGAAGCGTACTCAAGTCTGCATACGCACGCTAAAGAGCGCACGCAGCTCAGTGTGCGTAAGCTAAACAGCTCTGCACACTGCTCACTGTCTTCTCCAAACAGCAGAACACCATGGATGAACCCAAGTCTTCAAAGCATCATAACTTGGCCATCCGAACTCCAAATCCAGATTTTCAAGGTTCCAACTTGGGTAGAATTGAATGCTCTTCCACATGGAAACACCAAAACCCATAAAAATACAACTTAAGGAGATCAAACCATGCAAAATCCAAAAATAGAAATAACTTAGATCTAGAGCAAAGGAGACTTCAAATCACAAAACACCAAGTTCTAATGTTGGTCACCATGTCCTAATCTAGCAAATGAACCAAGAAAATAGGGCTCTCATGAAGTGGCAAGGTACACTTGCCTAGGGTTGGGAGAGTTGTGGAGGAAGGAGAAGAAGAAGAAGAAGGAAATTAATGGTGGAAGTTATGAGGAGAGAGAGTGGTAGGTGGCGATATAAAGAGGGAGAGTTGTGGTATGTTGAGGGGTAGCATAGGTTAAGGTGATCCAATACCTATAAACCAAACCAAACCGAACCAACCCAATAAAATCGAGCCATGCCAAAACCCAAAATACGAGAAATACCGAAATTCCACAAGTTGAGAAAAATAAAAATACATGCCAAAATCCAGATACGAGTATAAATAGGAAATACGGGGAATACGGGAAAGGAGGGTGACAACTCTACCCACCTTAAAAGAATTCTGTCCTCGAAATTTAATCAAGGAGCTAGAGATTGTCACGACAAGCTACATTATGCACAGGCAAGTTATACTAAGCAGTTCAATCATGCAATCATACAATGCAAGCAAGGAAGGAAAAACGTAAGGCATAAGAAAGACATTATACCTCACGAGTCAAACAGGTAGGGGTATCGCGATCGGATGTCATCCTCACGCTCCCACGTTGACTCACCTAGAGAGTGATGACCCCAAGCAACATGGACTAATTTAATAGTCTTGTTCTTGAGTATCTTTTCCCTCCGGTCCAATATAGACACGGGCCTCTCCTCATACGAAAGGTTGGTACCAACAACCAATTCCGAATGGTCTAGGATGTGGCTCGGGTCCAGAATATACCGTCGTAATTGGGACATATGGAATACATCATGTACCTCACTTAGCGACGGCGGAAGAGCGAGACGATAGGATACATCTCCTACTCGCTCTAGAATATCAAACGGCCCTATATACCTAGGACTAAGCTTTTCCCGCACGCCAAAGCGAATGATGCCGCGATTAGGCAAGATCCTAAGAAATACATGGTCGCCGACAGCAAATTCTAAGGGACTCCGATGAGCATCGGCCCAATGGCGCTGGCGGTCGTGGGCAACTCGAAGGTGATCTCTGACCTTCCTGACCACTTCAACCGTCTGGGCAATCATCTCTGGACCAAGCATCTGTCTCTCTCCGACATCGTCCCATGCTAGCGGAGATCTGCACTTCCTGCCATAAAGAGCCTCGAAGGGTGCCATCTGGATACTGGCCTGGAAACTGTTGTTGTACGAGAATTCCACCAGGTGCAGATGATTCTCCCATGAACCACCGAAGTCAAGGGTACAGGATCTCAACATATCTTCAAGGGTCTAGATTGTGCGCTCTGATTGGCCATCTGTCTGTGGATGATATGCTGAACTGAACTGGAGACGAGTTCCCAAACTCTCTTGCAAGTTACGCCAAAAGTGTGATGTAAACCTCGAATCCCTATCCGAGGTGATGCTGACTGGCACACCGTGAAGCCTGACGATCTGCCTGAGATACATCTCTGCTAACTGCGCCGTCGACTGTCCAACTCTGAATGGGAGAAAGTGTGCCACCTTGGTAAGACTGTCCATAATTACCCAAATAGCATCTCTGCCGGTCGGAGATCTGGGCAATCCGGTCACGAAATCCATGGTTATATGCTCCCATTTCCATTCTGGGATCGGTAAGGGTTGAAGAAGTCCAGCGGGCCTATGATGTTCAGCTTTAACCTGTTGGCAAACCAAACACCGAGAGACAAACCGGGCTATCTCCCTCTTCATGCCATTCCACCAGAAATGCTGACGAATATTACGGTACATCTTCGTACTACCCGGATGAATAGAATATTGTGAACTGTAGGCTTCTGCCATGACTTTCTGTCTGATATCTCCACTGGGTACACAAAGACGAGTGCCGTGCCGAAGTGTACCATCTTCATGGATACATAACTCTTGCCTTCTTTCTGCTTCACACTCTGCAGTGAGTCGCTGGATCTTGGAATCTGTTGACTGCGCCACCTGGATTCTCTCAACTATGCTGGACTGAACCTGTAGGCTGGCCATCAATGCCACGCTGGTTGGAAGAACTACTTCAATTCCCATCTTCTGAAGATCTGCCAATAATTCTGGTTGCGCCGTCAGGAGATAAACTCCGGCTCTCCTGCTCAATGCATCTGCTACAACGTTGGCCTTCCCGGAATGATACTGCAAATCCACATCATAGTCCACTAGTAGCTCGAGCCATCTTCTCTGCCGCATATTAAGGTCCTTCTGGGTGAAAACATACTTCAGGCTCTTATGATCAGTAAAGATCTCCACTCTATCTCCGTACAAGTAGTGTCTCCACAACTTCAAAGCAAATACTACCGCCGCCAATTCCAAGTCGTGGGTCGGGTAATTCTTCTCATGATCACGTAGTTGACGTGACACATAAGATATTACCTTCCCATGCAGTATCAAGACACACCCCAATCCTCTGCCTGAAGCGTCGCAATAAACTGTGAATCCTCCGGTCCCATCAGGAAGGGTGAGAATGGGAGCCGTTATCAAACCTCGCTTCAACTTCTCAAATGATTCCTGACACTCTGTTGTCCAAACAAACGGTGCATCCTTGCGGGTCGACTGGGTCATCGGCGCTGAAATCCTTGTAAAATCTGAAACGAATCGCCGGTAGTAGCGGGCCAATCCAAGGAAGCTGCGAACCTCTGCCACTGAGCTGGGTACCGGCCATGACTCGATAGCCACAATCTTCTGGGGATCCACTTCCACTCCTCCTCGGGTAATGATGTGACCCAAGTACGAAATGCGATCGAGCCAGAACTCGCATTTACTGAACTTGGCGTACAACTGATGCTCCCTAAGCGTCTAGAGGACGATTCTGAGATGTTGCTCATGCTCTGCTTCACTCTTACTGTAGACCAGGATGTCATCTAGGAACATGATCATAAATTGATCCAAGTAAGGCATGAAAATGCGATTCATGAGGTCCATGAATACTGCCGGTGCATTGGTCGCTCCAAAGGGCATAACAAGGAACTCCCAATATCCATACCTCGATCTGAATGCTGTCTTCGGGATGTCCTGCTCTCTGACTCTGATCTGGTGGTATCCCGACCGTAAGTCGATCTTCGAGAACACTGAAGCCCCTCTGAGCTGATCAAACAAGTCATCTATCCTCAGAAGAGGGTATCTGTTCTTGATTGTCACCGAATTCAAGGTACGATAATCAACACATAGCCTGGACGTACCATCCTTCTTTTTCACAAGAAGCATCGGGGCTCCCCAAGGCGATCCACTAGCACGGATGAATCCCTTGGTCCTCAGTTCTTCAATCATCTTATACAAAATCTCCAACTCTGAAGGCGCCATTCTGTAGACTCGCTCTGATACTGGTACTGTCCCGAGAATCAAGTCTATAGTAAACTCAATCTCCCGCTCCGGCGACATCCCTGGAAGCTCTTCTGGAAAGACATCTGGAAACTCTTCAACTATCCGGGGTAACTGTACTGCTGCTACTGCCATCCGCAATGCTGGGGAAGATGGCTCCATTACGCCTCTGGAAAATGAAAACTCTAGCTCGCCGGGGATACTAAAGACAACTCTGCCAATATGGCAGTCTATCCTAGCATACTGGTTCCTCAACCAATCCATGCCTAGGACTACATCATAGTCTGCCATAGGAAACTCTATGAATCAAGCGGGGAACTCCCTACCGCTAACTATGATCCGACACGAGGAAAACACTCGATCTACTCCCACAAGGCCATTACCAGTAAGAATATTGAGCCTCACTGATAATGACTCGGGCTCTAATCCTATCCGTGTCGTGAATCGTGCAGACATAAATGAATGTGACGCACCAGAATCAAATAATACAGACGTTGGAGAGGAGTTGACGAGAATAGTACCTGCCACAACCTCACCTGGTGCAACTTTTTTTTCCATAGCCATCATCATGGCCTGACCTTGTCCTCTGGCTGCTGGTCCCCTCTGCTGGAAACCTCTCTGCCTATTCTGGGTCTGAGCTTGGGCTTGTGCATACTGCTGGGGGTATTGTTGCTGGAATGCCTGAGACTGAGGCATCAAGGGCCTCGAAGACTGATACTGCTGCTGCTGAACTGGTACTGGGGCCGGTCCTCTCACCGAAGAGCTAGAAGGGTTGGATGCAGATGAACCACCCCTATTCGGGCAAGCCCCAACCCTATGATCTGCTGCTCCACAAGCCAGGCACCATCCCTGTACCCTGCGACAATCCGCCACTACATGGCCTGGCTTTCCGTAATGAGAACATCCCATCGCGGAAATCTGCTTCTGCTTCTGCTGCTGCGGGTACGTCGGGGTCGAATGTTGAATCGACGTTACTGAGGCCGCCCGCGTCGGAGTTCCAATGGTCAATCCCCTGGCTGCCGGGGCTGGAGCTGATGATTGGTGCATCTGACTGTGGGACCGCTTCCTACTTCCGGTCCTATCCAAGATCCTTTGGGAGGTATACTCATGCCTCCTAGCTGCTCTCAAGACTGCATCGAACGTCTGGTGCTCGAACTGCTCTACCGCCAACAAGATCTCCAAATGCAACCCCTGCTGGAATCGCTGGGCCCTATCTAACTCGGTCGCCACCAAGGTGGGGGCAAACCTACTGAGCCTAGAAAACTTTGATGCATAACTGTCGACTGATCTGCCTCCTTGCTTCAAGTTGGTAAATCTGGTCTGCAGGTCGTACCGAGCCACAGCATCGAAATACTTTGTCTGGAATTGTCACGACCCGCACCCTAGAGTTAGGACACGAGAACGTAACGACGCCCAGCCTACGCCGCAGTGTCGGCGGTAGAACGCTGTCCTAGGTCACAACATCTAACAATATAAAGCTAAGCAATTTATACTCCCCGAATGGGGGTGACATAGCAGATACAAATTCAATCACATCTAAGGTAGAGCATGATAAGGATAGATAAAACATGAAATCCAAACTAAATACAGGAGATAGAAGTCTAAGTGTCTAAGATACATGAACCCAGAAGTACATCTCAAAACTCAAATAAAGATACAGTAATCCCCAAAGTAAATACAACTCCAGACAAAATGAAATAACTACCTAAACAAACCCTACTGTGTCTCCTCTAGGCTAGCAGGCACCTCCAGGCTATCAGTAAAATTTATCAACAGGTCCAGTCAGGACTGGAGCGAGCACAGTACATCTCAACAATTCATAGCAGGTTAGAAAATATGAACATGCAGTAAAGTAAGATACAAGTACTGAAAGAAGTGCAGTATAAAACAGAGAGAGAACTGTAATAGAAATATCTACTATACATAGGGAACTAGCAGTGACTGGTGAGTCAGAGTACAATATGAACATGTAATACTCCCCCGTACCCCCGATCAATACACAAGGATCCAGCCAGGTTATGTTATATGATGCTATGTAACAGACCCCGAAGGTGATAGACCCCGAAGGTGATAAGCCCCCGAAGGGTGGTAGACCCCGAAGGTGATACATAGTAGTCCCATAAAAATGGGGATTCTGGGGGTAACCCAACAGTGTAAGTCCCATAAAAATGGAGATTCTGGGGATAACCCAACAGTGTAAGTCCCATAAAAATGGGGATTCTGGGGATAACCCAATAGTGTAAGATTCCAGGAAGACTCTACGATCATGAGGGTACATGTCGTAAGTGATCAAAGAACCAAAGAAGCATATGATACGCCATGTAAGTGAAACGCACAGAACATAGAGTACCCGATGCTCCCTAAGGATAACATCTCAAGAAAGGATCCATATAGTACCAATCCGTGTGACCAACGTGACAGTACAAGTAAAGTAATCTACTGCAAGAAATAATTCTAAGCAGGATATGAAATGATCAGAGAATGTACTCGCCTCGATAACCTGAACAGCTGATAAGTATAGGAGGTCCCACTGAAGCCACAGAGTCCTATTTAAAGCAACACAGGTTACAAGGTGTTTAAGTTGAAATAAATGAATCCCTACAGGCAATCTATATTATTATAGGTTCTCCTAAGTCAAATTAACTCTAGGTCGGCTTCGATCAATAATCTAGTCAAACTAGGTCAAGTGTTGACTTACAGTTGACTTTGGGTCAACTGGTCAACTCTGGTCAAACATGGTAAATCTAATCTAATTATAAAGTATACTTCGTTATTTGTACGTCGAAACTTACGGCACGCAAATCGAGATAAAAAGATTATCAGTAAGGTTGATAATCTTATTATAGTGATCCACGTATCCAACTTGTCAATTTCAGCGATGTGAGATCACTGGAATTGGCTGATCTCAGTTTCGTTGTACTAATCCCGAAATACGAACACTATATGAATTAATTATTAATTAATTATAAAAAGGTTAAACTCAGAGAAATTATCAACAAACATTGTCGGACGATGAAATGAACATCGCCAACGTGTCCAGAATGGTCAAATTAGCTAGGATAGCCTACCCAACGGTCCAATTTGGACACAAGGGCAAAAAGGTAATTTCGGGTCAAAACGGTGTCCGTGTCGGAGCCGTTTTGCACCGAAAAATGTGCAAGAAAACAAGTCTATAAAATATAATAAATTATATGTCCACGCAACCAGAATGTCGATACGAACCCAACGGTATCTCCAGAACTGGATTCCGTTGACCCGATCTCATTTTGGCCCGTTGACCAGAACTTGGAATTCCGGTTTGCACGGAAATGCGTGCCAGAGCCAAAGTTCTCAAAACTCAACAAACTACCTGCCAACGAGTCCAGAATGATGATACGAACTCAACGGTATCTTCGAAATTGGATTCCGATGAGCCGATCTCAAAATGACCCGTTGGCCCGGATATTGGTATCCGACTTGCACCGAAATGCGTGCCAGATCCAATGTCCACCAAAACCTAGCAAATTATATGTCAACGAGTCCAGAATGACGATACGAACTCAACGGTATATCCGGAATTGGATTTCGATGAGCCGGCGTCAAAAAGTCCCGTTGACCCAGAAAGTGGGACCCGTTTTGCACCGAAAAACGTGCCCGGGCCCACGTTCTCCAAATCTAACAAATTTTATATGAAAACATGCCAGAACGACGCCACAAGTGTAATGGTGGTGTCAGAAATGAAATCTGGAGTCCCGTGTTCAAAAATGGAATTTTACAAGTTGGAAATTACGAATTCGGACGACCAACTTTGGCGTCGAATTCAACCAATCAAACAAGCTCACAATGAAACGAAACTGGAGGGGTAGTAAGAGGGTTATACCAGCTTCGCACCGGAACTGGTAGCACGCCAAACGGAGCTGCGATGGAGGAGATACAAGCTGACGAAGTTGGTCCCGCGAAACTGTCCAAATTTAATACAATTTAAACGGTCAACTTGGTGGCCGGTTTTCATGTATCAAACGATAAAATTAACGGACGAAAATTGACATGAGCGAAGGTGGATATACCCAGGTTGCGACGGAGTGAAGAAATTGTCGATCCAACGGTCCGATCTCCGGGAAAATGTACGTGAAGTCGCTGTGACGGAGCGCCAAAATGGACTCAATCTCGCGCACGTCACGACGGGACGTCGTGCAAAACGTACGAATCGCCTCGACGGCGCGTCCCGGAGGACGGTGGCCGTCAGGGGGCGACAACCTGGGTTCGCCGGAGAGGGGGCCATCCACAGCGGGGGTCGCCGGGGCCATGGAGGCGATGACGGCGGCGCGTCCAAGCCCCGCGCGCGCGCTCTCAAAGCGCAACTGCTGCGTTCATAGGGCAGCGCTGCCGCTGCTGCTGTGGCGGCACTGCGCCGACCACGGCGAGCAGCAAGGCGGCGGCGGCGAGCCCACGGCGAGGAGGTGGTCGCGGCGGCTGGCGAAGGTGGTGGAGGTGGCCGGAAAATGGTGATGGTGGCGGATTGAATGGTGGTTCGTGGTGGAGAGAAGGAGGAGATGGTGTCGTGAAGGTGGTCGGTCGACGGCCTGCCTAGCCAGGGTGGTCGGCGGCGAAGGCCAAGCCGGAGTTGGGTGGCGTGAAGGTTGAGCAATGGTGGTGGTCATGGCGGTTTGATGAAGGTGATGAGGTGATGAAGAGTTGTGTGTGAAGGGAGGAGGAGACTAAGTGGGTGGCCGGTCGTGCTCGGCCACGGCGGAGGCCGGCCAGGGTAGTCGGGCACGGCGTGGAGGAGGAAGAGTGGTGGTGTCGGCCATAGGAGAAGGAAATGCATGGGAATGTTGGCTGTGTTGGAATTAATTCAAGGAGAGAGAGTGAGAGAGGATAAGCATTGAATGAAAAGTGAAGAGAGAGAGAGTGAAAAGTTATCCAACAATTATTTTAGGGCCGGCCAACCTTGTTGGCTGTGGAGTGTGGGAAAATTTTATGGGGGAAATTGAATGGTGATGATTTATTTAGATGATCAAGTGGCTAAGATTAATATGTAGGAAATGTCATTCCTAGGGATAAAAATTAATATTGGAATTTCCATTAAATTTTAGAAATAGGTAAAAATGAGTGCTTGATATTTTTGGACAATAAATATGAGGATGTCCCGATGGTGGGTAACACAAAGCTGGACTGGGCTCGGTGGAGCCGGATTGGGTCAAAACTGGACATTGTGCAAAAATCGAATTAAAATTAGGTGTTAATGATCATGCGTAAATAAGTAGCACATGGGGATTCCAATAAATGGGACACAAGTGGCGGACGGATAGTAGGCTTAAAGTGGGCCATGTCTATAGTTGGGGCTGACAGGTTTTGGTCGACAGGGGACCCACAAATCAAGTTGGAAATTGAATGTGACGTCGTGGCGTGAAATAAAATCGGGTCACGCATCGGGAAAGTTGTGCGAATCAAATGGAGCTCAAAATGACGTGTCTGAGTGGGACACAAAGGTCATGGGTGACGAGCGTCTCGAGTAGATCATCAATGAGGAGTTGGTTTCAAGAAACTGACTGGTCTTGCGCTCCCAATTTAAATGTCATGGTAACGCGCTGAAAACGATCAAGGAAAAGAGTGGGAAAATAAATATCAATCAAATGGTCTAAACCGACCCGAAGTTCAGTGAAGCAGAAAGAGTACAAGGGAACAAGTTTGGATGGGACACTATATACCGTCATGAAGGTAATCGTGTCCACTCAAAAACTCGTGAAGAAGATTTCCAGAGTTGAACATCCCTGATACTCCAAATATCAATGGCATGAAAGAGTACACTTACAGATAAATAAATAAGATAAAATATTTATCAAAACCAAATATTCAGGAAAATAAAATAAAATGAAAATTTTATTCAACCCGAAATTCAGGGTGCTCACATCCTACCCACCTTATAAAAATTTCGTCCTCGAAATTAAAATGTCCATACTCCCTCTAGGTCAAACCCCCACAATCAAAGTCCCAGATTAAAACAAATCATGTGATCAAAAGGACGACATACAGGGTCATGGCATACGGTGGTAGTAAAAGTCTTATCTAGGTATACTAGTCATACTAAGCAAGGCGGTCATCGGGTATCAAAACACACAAGCAATCCAGAGTGCTAAACTTAGAAAAGATACAGAAATAACAATCATCAAAACTGTAAGGCAGCCTACCATCCTATGTGAAAACTGGTACTTATCATAAAAATAAAGAAAAGTAACTACCAATTATCTTTAAAGGGTTCAGAAAAATCAAAATCAAAGTTAAGAATGAAAGTCACTCGCATAAAAAATCCAATCACAATATATATTAAAAATATTTATTCTCGATACGATCTAAGTTGATCGAATTGGGGAAATCAAAATTTAGGCAATGTAGAGGACAGCTCAACAAAGTTTGAGAACGAGCATACAAGGATAGAGATTCGGGTCACAATCAAAATTAAGTACAACCAAGATATAATTATGATAAGAAAAGATATTCGAAGTCGATTTGGTCGTGATTAAGGAACTAGGATTCAATGATGTTGAAAGTCCTTTTAGAGAAAAACACGAAAGGATTTCATATGAAGGTCAGTTAATCATCTCTCTCTAACATTATCAGTTTACCATTTGCCAAATCATATTTTCTCACAAATCCTAATATAAAATCAACCGTTATATGTCTACCCTAAAAAATTTTATAATCTTCAGTCATCTAAACTTTTACCATGATCACCATAGACAAAATTTCAAACTTCTAAAATATTTTCCATGAGACATACCCCTCATTTTTAGGAATCACTACTTATTCATTTAATCGAATTTCAAATTCTTTCGCTTCATTCTAAATTAGATCTGAAACATCTAAATCCAGTTTATAAAATCCTTGTACTTGTTTAAGTTAAGCCTCGTATTTATTCAACCCTAATACCACCAAGTCATACAAAATTTATTCTCGTTTTATAAATCAACCTTCATATTTCCTTCACGTTTATCTTCAAATATTATCCTTTTTAAATTCCACAATTTCTCCTAATCATCAAAAATAATTTCTATAACGTAAAATCCTTGTGTTCTCTTTGTCTCTAGTCACCCTCTCAAAATATCTGGTTCAACTTCGCATAATCATAGAATACAATCAAATTCTCATTTTTATCTCTAAATTCTACATAGCCTTGTAATAGCTCCCAAGAATCAATAACCAAGATTTTCTAAGTCCTCAAAACTTGGTTGACCTCTGATATCCTCATTAGTTTTGAAATACATCCATGAATTATCCATAACCAACTTTCTGCAATTGTTTCTAAATTGATAACATTTATCACTCAATTCCATTCTAAACCTTTACCACATTTCTATCTCAAATTTTTTTTTGACGTCCAATATTTTATTTCCTACAAAATTTATCACATGATAACCAATTACGTCATTTCCATATTAGATGATTTACGTCACTTCCTTAACATTTCTTAGATAAAAATGATATGCAAATTCAAGAGTTCAAGTACAGCTGATAGAATTATATACGAGACAGGGAATTGATGTAATCATGATAGTTGTATAAGACAAGGAATGATGGAAATAAAATATTGGCAGGAAAAGAAATGGTAATAAAATATGTGCTGCTTATCCGTTTTAAAAGAGGAAACCATACTTGAAACCCAGAACTAAAATATCAATCCCAAGATAAGTCTAGCAAAATCATCGATTCATTAAGAAAATTTTCATGGTAGAAGTTACACAAGATTTATAAAAATAGTTAAAGCTACATCCCAAATAAACAAGGAGAAACAAAACAAAACAAAACAACAATAATTCTTTTTCTTTTTTTTTGACTGAAACAAAAGTCGCAAAACATGTTCGAAAACATTTAAGGTACAATCTGATAATCATATGCGTCTATCCAAAATCATGGTACTCTAAATCCTCGTCATACTAGTAAGCAAGGCTACGATAATCACAGAGTCCTCGACTTAGGCACATACGTCTAGAATCGTGGTATTTAACGTTTTTGCGGTGCCGCTAGCTTGGCTGCAAAAACCTTAAATTCCCACACCCAAGAAATATATCCAAGTCAACTATATGTCCTCACCATGCTGACTAATGTGACCGTAGAAGATTAGATTTCCAAAACTTAGATGACCTAGCCCATATAATTTCATCTTGATAAAAATTTAATTTAAATCAACAACGAATACTAAAAAAAAAAATCAAATTTATCAACGAATCATCAAGATTCAAAAATGAACAAAAATCCTTCAAATCACATCACTACAAACTCGGATGCTATAGCTAACATCAAGATTCAAAATTCAACAATCTTCATCAAAATCAATAAATACTAACTCAATTTCAATAATAATCCCTCAAAATCAAATTCAATAACAGAAAGTAAAGATAATCAAATCAAGGAAAAGAGTTTTCAAATCGAAGTTAAATAAGATTCTCCAGGGTCGTCCCAAAAATCTCTCAAGGGTTCCTAACTGTGATTGAGTACCTTCAAAATATATCCTATTCCTAGTGCAGGCTGTAGTGGTACTCAAGTTCGAATACCACTACACTTTAGTCTCGACCTGTATGGGCCACCACTAAAAACGTGTCACGACCCGCACCCTAGAGTTAGGGCACGGGAACGTAACGACGCCCAGCCTACGCCGCAGTGTCGGCGGTAGAACGCTGTCCTAGGTCACAACATCTAACAATATAAAGCTAAGCAGTTTATACTCCCCGAATGGGGGTGACATAGCAGATACAAATTCAATCACATCTAAGGTAGAGCATGATAAGGATAGATAAAACATGAAATCCAAACTAAATACAGGAGATAGAAGTCTAAGTGTCTAAGATACATGAACCCAGAAGTACATCTCAAAACTCAAATAAAGATACAGTAATCCCCAAAGTAAATACAACTCCAGACAAAATGAAATAACTACCTAAACAAACCCTACTGTGTCTCCTCTAGGCTAGCAGGCACCTCCAGGCTATCTGTAAAATTTATCAACAGGTCCAGTCAGGACTGGAGCGAGCACAGTACATCTCAACAATTCATAGCAGGTTAGAAAATATGAACATGCAGTAAAGTAAGATACAAGTACTGAAAGAAGTGCAGTATAAAACAGAAAGAGAACTGTAATAGAAATATCTACTATACATAGGGAACTAGCAGTGACTAGTGAGTCAGAGTACAATATGAACATGTAATACTCCTCCGTACCCCCGATCAATACACAAGGATCCAGCCAGGTTATGTTATATGATGCTATGTAACAGACCCCGAAGGTGATAGACCCCGAAGGTGATAAGCCCCCGAAGGGTGGTAGACCCCGAAGGTGATACATAGTAGTCCCATAAAAATGGGGATTCTGGGGGTAACCCAACAGTATAAGTCCCATAAAAATGGGAATTCTGGGGATAACCCAACAGTGTAAGTGTCACGACCCGATCCCAACTATTTGGGTCTAGTCGGATCATGCCCAGCCTGCACCGTTGTTGAGACGGCGGCAGTAAGCTGTTCAGTAGCAGGTAACCATACAACAACACAGATACATTTGTCACAACTGTTCTATTCGGAATTGAAACTTTATTAAATAAAATATTCAGAATACAACTGGAAAGGAAAATGCAGAAATAAAATACAACTCCAAATGAAGAAAAATGCAGAAAGAAATCTATCTAGACATCTGGTTCTGTCGCCTCAGGATCAGCGTCCTCCGGAGACGACTCCGGTACCGTCGCAGGGAAGTGAACCGGGTCATAATAGCTATTAAAATATAGCTCGTCATCCTCAGTGTTACCTAAAATGTTGTCTCCAGTCAGGAGGGAGCAAAGTACAATTCATGCTAATTAAACAGTTAAATAAGAAATAGAATCATGCAGTTCTAAACAGTTTTAAAACATGTTTGTTACAGTAGAAAACAGTGATTTGAATAGGTAATGACATATGACCGGCTTGGGTTTGTTACAGTAATGGATAAGGGGTTTTGTTACAGTATGGTCATAATCATTACGCTATTCCCCAGTCCCCAGTAGTTACAGTAGTTACAGTACAGTACTCTCGGTGAGAGTTTCGTGTTTGAGACGTGGTTTAGACATGCAGTAAAACGATTAAGTAAATAACTGTAAACTAACACAAACTATACTTGCCTTGTATTAAGTTTGACTGGAAAGACAGGTTGACACCGAAGAGGAACGTCAGGTACGACTTCGAGTTCCTACAGTTGAGAACTCGATTTAGAATCCTGAATAACCAGACTAAGTGTGCTAGTTGCAATCTCTAGTAGTCATGTCCTAGTCAAGTTTTAAGTTGTTTTAAACTACAGCTAACGGTTACGTCGCAACTACGTGCGTTGATTAAGCCAGTTAATTGGTTTATTTGGAAAATTCCGAGAATCAAATACAATTTGGAAAATCGCAAGAACCAATTACAATTTGGAAAACTTTGTGTTTCATAATATGTATATAAAAATACAGTTTCATTTTTTTGTGACAAACCGTGAGTTAATAATATTTTATTCATTTTACTAAATGTCGTAATTAACCAGTTAATCGCGATATAATCTACGTTTATACAACTAATCCAGAAACCACCCAAATCACATCCACCAGAAATAAAAATAAAATAACTACGCTACACAAATACATTGGCACAGCTAATGGTCCTAGGGTGGGCTTATGCCCGGTACAAATTTCCTTTACATAAAATAATAGAAAAATGACTGAAATTAAATAATTAAAGTGCAGAATTTAAATGACTATAATAATTAGCCTAAAAAAATATAATAATTAAAAATGAAACTGAGAGTCTCAGACTTGGTCCATTTCCTCAAATTCGGCTTATGCCTCAACGTCCGGTCGGACCGGTGCGTTTGCATTTCGCCAGGGCCCACAGACCGGTACGGTCGTCGCCCGAAAATCGGTTTTAGAAATAATTTTCGAAAGCCAGTTTTGAAATCAATTAAAAATATAATTTTTGTAAAAATTTGGGCAGCACTTCCTCTATTCCGGGACAAACCCAAAACTGGGAAGCGCGCCAACAAACACCTGCAAAATGTCCCAAACCAGGGAAAACCCAATTCCAACCAAAATAGTCCACAGAAAAATCCACCAAAATAATTCCAACACTACAGAATTAATTCCCGAAATATCCGGGAATTCAATACCAACCAATTCACGCCAACTCAGCAAGTAAAACACAGGAAATCAAACTAACGCAGCTAAACGAAAAATATAACGCAGCTATCCGGATTCCCGAGAGGGAACCGGGGACCGTTCTATCATCATCGACTCACGGGAGGGACGAACTACTCTGATTATCAGAAATTACCTATTTCCGTTGGCGGGGAGCCGCGGGAAAAACTCGGGAAAGGAATCCGAACTAAGTCGGCAGCAGGTAGAAGTCCCGATCCGCGGGAAAGTCCACGGGAACAGCAAGGAGTCCACGGGAAAGCGCTGGACAGCGATGGGGAGACGCGGATCTGCGCTGGACAGCGGAGATCGGGCGCGGGAACGCTGACAGCGGCGGAGGCCGCGGGAAAAAACGGCAGAGGCGGGGTGGCTCGGCCACGGATGGCCGCTGGACACGCCGGAGGCGCGGGCAAAGGGGTTGCTGGCCTCGGCGGAGAGGATGGCGCCGGCGGGGAAGCCGCGGAAAGCTCGGCGGACGCGCGGGGTCGACGCGAGCTCGGCCGGAGAGGGGGCTCGGGGAAAGTGGGTTTCAACACAGAGAGGGAGAGGTGAGAGAGATGGGTTTGTGTGTTTTGTTTCTCCACAGGGAAATGAGAAAGGTGAGAGAAGAGAGAGTGGTATGCTGTGGGTTTTTGTTGGAAGAACGTGGGGGGTAGTTGTGGGGAAATTATAGGGGAGTGGGTGTGTTCCTGAGTGATGGTGAGGAATCTACGGGAGAAAAGTGGGGAAAAAATATGTGGAGGAGACTTAATCTACGGGAATGGGTTTACCATTTCTAATTGGTGACACACTGGTCCTTCGGACCAGTTCAAAACTTATTATTATTATTATTATTTTTTTCTTTTATTATTGTTATTTAACCAAGTCAAAATAGGAAAGAATTGGAGTTTGGGTTTGGGCTCAGGCTTGAACGCGGGTCTGGGTCTAAAAATCAAAAAGCCAAGTTATAATAATTTTGAAATTACTTTTCACCCAAAAATAATTAATAATTATAATAATAGTATTAATAATAATAATTTTGAAATATTGAGGAAACATTATTATATAAATATATTTACAAACAATGGGTTTCACAATCTTCCCTCCTTAGAAAATTTCGTCCTCGAAATTTAAAGGGAGGGTAGGAGAATCAAACAGCTACGGGTACTACGCCCGTAACTCAGGTCCAACAATAAGAATTTTCAAGGCAGTCGTGGATGAGACGATTTAGGGACAAGTTTTTATTTATGATATTATCCACGCAGAAAAGTACAAAAGCGAACCAAAGTACACGAGGTTGATCAGACCATCATGCACCGGTCCTGATTAGACAATATATTAGTGGGTGCACCCAATAAAATATCGTCATGATCAAGCTTGATTTAAAGAGATAGCTTGCAAAACTAGGCTAACTTAGCAGCATTAGTCAAATTTAGAACGGGAAAAGAAAGATAAGGAATAGGAGTTAAATGATGGCTCAAATTCTGATTTTCTTCTCATCTCTGACTAGGCTTGCAACTGGTTTCTCTGGCACTGAAAGGTTGATTCAATCTTCAGTTCTGAATTATCCAAAATGTGACTCAGATCCGAAATGTAACGTCTGAACTGTGACGTAGAAGACGTTGCACATTCTCAAGATTAGCTGGTAGAGCTAACTGGTACGCTACTTCCAACGCGTCTTAAACTTCAAATGACCTGATGTACCTGGCCTCGATTTCCTGCTCCGTCGAAAACTGATTGTTCCTCTGGTAGGAAAAACTTCACCAAATGCAATTTGGTCTTCCCAAGACCTACCAAATTCCAAGACGCATAATCCCAATACATCTTCAAGCATCTGGATTGACCTCTCTGCTTGTTCGTCCCGCGGTACTCCATGAATCCGGTAAATGTGCTTCCCGTACAATGCTGCCCACTTCTTAGTGGATAAACCAACTTGAAGGAAATTAAAGTGTGCTGACTTAGTCAGTCGGTTTATTATAATCCAGTTGGTGCCCTTCCCTCCTTGGGAACAAGGCAATCCTTACTCAAAGTTCATTGTTATATGCTTCTACTTCCACTCCGAATTGTCCATCGGCTCCATCAAACTTGTTGTCCTCTTGCTAAATTCCTCATGTTGACAAATTCACATCTAATTCTCATACCTGGAATTGTCCTTCTTTATTCCATAACACCGATCAATGGAGGCATATTCCGATACCTCTTATTATCTCCCGAATTTACGTAACACTACGACTGGTGCATTTCTTTCATCCACTCGTTCCTCCGTTTGTCAGCCGATACGCAAAGTCTCGCACCATTCCTCAGAATTCCAATGCTGATTAATTTAGAAACCCTCAAGTGTTCCTGCCAACACTTGATCTCTAAGCCTGCAAGGTGCCTCGTTTTGAAACTACGTTCTATTGATTTTTTGTCCCTTAGCCTCGAACTTCATCAATACTGAATCATCATCCAGCTCCGTCCTTTTATCTCCAGGTAGTATAACCTCCAGTCCAAACTTCTCGATGTCTTCTAGCAGGTGCTAGTCCTTGGCTAAGAACTTCGCCATCAGTATCGACCAAGTGCATCAGCGATCACATTAGCCTTACCTGAATGGTACTGCAGGTTAATGTCGAAATCCTTCATCGGCTTCAACCATCTTCTTAGTCTAACATTCAGCCCTTCCTGAGTGAAGACATATTTCAGACTTTGGTAGTCCGTACATATTTTCACTCCCTTTCCATAAAAATCATGCTTCCATAGCTTCAAAGTAAAGATAATTGCAGCAATTCAAATTAGACGTGGGATGATTCTTCTCATGAGTCTGTAGTTGCCTACATGTGTAAGCAATTACTTTTCCATGTTGTTGAAGAACGCAGCCCAGTCATCTTCCAGAGGCATTACTGTAAATTGAGAACCCACCGGTTCCTGCGGGTAGCGCAAGGATTGGTGTAGTGGTAAGTCTCTTCTTCAGCTCCTCAATGCCGTCTGGCAAACTTTCGTTCAGATGAACTCTTCATCCTTCCAAGTGAGCTTCGTCACTGGCTCAGCAATCTTGACGAAATCCTTCACGAACTTCTGATAGTAGCCGGCCAAGTTCAAGAACTTTCCGAATTGAACTTGGGGTATATTACTCTTCAACAACAGCTATCTTCCATCGAAATTTCTTCTCCTGACAACATGGCCAAAAGTCTACCCTGTCAACAATCCACGTCCAGATAACTTACCATAAACTTCTTTTTCCTCAAAGTTTCCAAAATTTCCTCAGGTGTTCCTTATGCTCTTCTTCAGTCTTCAAGTATATCAGAATGTTTATCTATGGAGAAGATAAACTGATTCAAATACTCCTGAAAATCTCTGTTCATGAGATTCATGAACATAGCAGTAGTATTTGTCAGTCTAATGTCCTGACCAGAGAAAACTACCCATACTTGGTGTTTAAACGTCGTCTTGGAAATGTCCTCTTTCCTGATTTTGATTTGCTGGTAGTCAAATCTTAAATCAGACTTCGAAACACCTTAACTCCACACAACCAGATCAAACAGATCCTCGATCCGGGCAAAAAGTACTTGTTCTGTAGTGTCTGGTAATCGATGCACATCCGTTGTTCCATACTTCTTGGGCAAAAACAAGATAGATACTCCCTAAGGTAAAGTTCCACTCTGAATAAATCCTAGAGCCTTCATTGATCTGGTCCTTCATCTTCTTGGCCACCTTCGGGTTGACTCTGTAACATCCCTTAGAATTTAGGGAAAGAGCCGGGGACTAAGTCAAGGGTGAATCCTATGTCTAGATCTGGGATAATCCGGGGAGACTATCAGGGAAAACATCCGCCATAAGGGTGTAACTAAAATTTCTATTCATTGGGAGAATTACAGCAAAACTCTTATGATTGATCTAAGGACATCCTATTACAACTTCCAAAAAGATGATGCTATTCTGCGGTTCTAGGTACTATTCTTCATGGTTCTGTATGAGCAGTCTCCAACTGCTTCCCTTTCTATGAACCTCGAGTATGCATCATGCCTTATTGTAAGGGGCAGGGTCTGCTGGATAGGAAGAGGGTCCCTAGGTTGTGGCCTAACAGATGTTGCTGGGATATGAGCTCTGGTTTGATAAACAGATAAAGGCAGTCCTTTACCCGATGTTCAGCAGATCCACATGCCAAACATTGTCCAAATCTCTTGCGGCAACTAACGGCCTGATGACCAGGCCTCTTGCATTAGTTACAAGCCCAAAGCTTCTTACAGCAAGGCTGCCGGAAAGTAGAGTACTCGATGGGACCCAATATCTTCTAGATTCAGGGGTATCCTTCCTAGGGCAAAAAATTCTGCTCTAACTGGTTGGGAATAACTAAGGCTACATCATGACGTTCTTCATGTCTTCTCTCGTGATATTCTTCTGTTCCTGCTGGGCTTCATCTTGAGCTTTCTGGAACTCCAGGATTTCTTGAAATAGGACAACCATTTGGAAGATGATTGCTGGTACTGATGGAGCAACAAAATAAATAATCCACCAGGAAACTGCAATTCAGTTGAGAGGAGGTAGGATTTGCCAGTGTAGGAAAAACTTCACTGGATGCATTATGCGGACGGTCAACAGCCGCGAGGGAAAGACCCTGGGCTTGGTTGAGGAGATGGGGTAGGATTCGGAGATGACACCTTATCGCTAGCAGGATTTGGTCAATGGTCATTCTCTGGAAGGTTTAGGACGCACTCATAAGCAAGGTAGCCTACCAGTCTATAATCAACCAAAAATATTTATTTATATATAAATCGGACCTATGTCGTGACAAATCAATGTTCTAGTGTTCTAATTGTTTCTAGATAGGTTTTCCTAAGTTGTTGTTGGGACCTGCATGGGCCACCACTGAAAACATGTCACGACCCGATCCCAACTATTTGGGTCTAGTCGGATCATGCCCAGCCTGCACCGTTGTTGAGACGGCGGCAGTAAGCTGTTCAGTAGCAGGTAACCATACAACAACACAGATACATTTGTCACAACTGTTCTATTCGGAATTGAAACTTTATTAAATAAAATATTCAGAATACAACTGGAAAGGAAAATGCAGAAATAAAATACAACTCCAAATGAAGAAAAATGCAGAAAGAAATCTATCTAGACATCTGGTTCTGTCGCCTCAGGATCAGCGTCCTCCGGAGACGACTCCGGTACCGTCGCAGGGAAGTGAACCGGGTCATAATAGCTATTAAAATATAGCTCGTCATCCTCAGTGTTACCTAAAATGTTGTCTCCAGTCAGGAGGGAGCAAAGTACAATTCATGCTAATTAAACAGTTAAATAAGAAATAGAATCATGCAGTTCTAAACAGTTTTAAAACATGTTTGTTACAGTAGAAAACAGTGATTTGAATAGGTAATGACATATGACCGGCTTGGGTTTGTTACAGTAATGGATAAGGGGTTTTGTTACAGTATGGTCATAATCATTACGCTATTCCCCAGTCCCCAGTAGTTACAGTAGTTACAGTACAGTACTCTCGGTGAGAGTTTCGTGTTTGAGACGTGGTTTAGACATGCAGTAAAACGATTAAGTAAATAACTGTAAACTAACACAAACTATACTTGCCTTGTATTAAGTTTGACTGGAAAGACAGGTTGACACCGAAGAGGAACGTCAGGTACGACTTCGAGTTCCTACAGTTGAGAACTCGATTTAGAATCCTGAATAACCAGACTAAGTGTGCTAGTTGCAATCTCTAGTAGTCATGTCCTAGTCAAGTTTTAAGTTGTTTTAAACTACAGCTAACGGTTACGTCGCAACTACGTGCGTTGATTAAGCCAGTTAATTGGTTTATTTGGAAAATTCCGAGAATCAAATACAATTTGGAAAATCGCAAGAACCAATTACAATTTGGAAAACTTTGTGTTTCATAATATGTATATAAAAATACAGTTTCATTTTTTTGTGACAAACCGTGAGTTAATAATATTTTATTCATTTTACTAAATGTCGTAATTAACCAGTTAATCGCGATATAATCTACGTTTATACAACTAATCCAGAAACCACCCAAATCACATCCACCAGAAATAAAAATAAAATAACTACGCTACACAAATACATTGGCACAGCTAATGGTCCTAGGGTGGGCTTATGCCCGGTACAAATTTCCTTTACATAAAATAATAGAAAAATGACTGAAATTAAATAATTAAAGTGCAGAATTTAAATGACTATAATAATTAGCCTAAAAAAATATAATAATTAAAAATGAAACTGAGAGTCTCAGACTTGGTCCATTTCCTCAAATTCGGCTTATGCCTCAACGTCCGGTCGGACCGGTGCGTTTGCATTTCGCCAGGGCCCACAGACCGGTACGGTCGTCGCCCGAAAATCGGTTTTAGAAATAATTTTCGAAAGCCAGTTTTGAAATCAATTAAAAATATAATTTTTGTAAAAATTTGGGCAGCACTTCCTCTATTCCGGGACAAACCCAAAACTGGGAAGCGCGCCAACAAACACCTGCAAAATGTCCCAAACCAGGGAAAACCCAATTCCAACCAAAATAGTCCACAGAAAAATCCACCAAAATAATTCCAACACTACAGAATTAATTCCCGAAATATCCGGGAATTCAATACCAACCAATTCACGCCAACTCAGCAAGTAAAACACAGGAAATCAAACTAACGCAGCTAAACGAAAAATATAACGCAGCTATCCGGATTCCCGAGAGGGAACCGGGGACCGTTCTATCATCATCGACTCACGGGAGGGACGAACTACTCTGATTATCAGAAATTACCTATTTCCGTTGGCGGGGAGCCGCGGGAAAAACTCGGGAAAGGAATCCGAACTAAGTCGGCAGCAGGTAGAAGTCCCGATCCGCGGGAAAGTCCACGGGAACAGCAAGGAGTCCACGGGAAAGCGCTGGACAGCGATGGGGAGACGCGGATCTGCGCTGGACAGCGGAGATCGGCCGCGGGAACGCTGACAGCGGCGGAGGCCGCGGGAAAAAACGGCAGAGGCGGGGTGGCTCGGCCACGGATGGCCGCTGGACACGCCGGAGGCGCGGGCAAAGGGGTTGCTGGCCTCGGCGGAGAGGATGGCGCCGGCGGGGAAGCCGCGGAAAGCTCGGCGGACGCGCGGGGTCGACGCGAGCTCGGCCGGAGAGGGGGCTCGGGGAAAGTGGGTTTCAACACAGAGAGGGAGAGGTGAGAGAGATGGGTTTGTGTGTTTTGTTTCTCCACAGGGAAATGAGAAAGGTGAGAGAAGAGAGAGTGGTATGCTGTGGGTTTTTGTTGGAAGAACGTGGGGGGTAGTTGTGGGGAAATTATAGGGGAGTGGGTGTGTTCCTGAGTGATGGTGAGGAATCTACGGGAGAAAAGTGGGGAAAAAATATGTGGAGGAGACTTAATCTACGGGAATGGGTTTACCATTTCTAATTGGTGACACACTGGTCCTTCGGACCAGTTCAAAACTTATTATTATTATTATTATTTTTTTCTTTTATTATTGTTATTTAACCAAGTCAAAATAGGAAAGAATTGGAGTTTGGGTTTGGGCTCAGGCTTGAACGCGGGTCTGGGTCTAAAAATCAAAAAGCCAAGTTATAATAATTTTGAAATTACTTTTCACCCAAAAATAATTAATAATTATAATAATAGTATTAATAATAATAATTTTGAAATATTGAGGAAACATTATTATATAAATATATTTACAAACAATGGGTTTCACAGTAAGTCCCATAAAAATAGGGATTCTGGGGATAACCCAACAGTGTAAGATTCCAGGAAGACTCTACGATCATGAGGGTACATGTCGTAAGTGATCAAAGAACCAAAGAAGCATATGATACGCCATGTAAGTGAAACGCACAGAACATAGAGTACCCGATGCTCCCTAAGGATAACATCTCAAGAAAGGATCCATATAGTACCAATCCGTGTGACCAACGTGACAGTACAAGTAAAGTAATCTACTGCAGGAAATAATTCTAAGCAGGATATAAAATGATCAGAGAATGTACTCGCCTCGATAACCTGAACAGCTGATAAGTATAGGAGGTCCCACTGAAGCCACAGAGTCCTATTTAAAGCAACACAGGTTACAAGGTGTTTAAGTTGAAATAAATGAATCCCTACAGGCAATCTATATTATTCTAGGTTCTCCTAAGTCAAATTAACTCTAGGTCGACTCCGGTCAATAATCTAGTCAAACTAGGTCAAGTGTTGACTTACAGTTGACTTTTGGTCAACTGGTCAACTCTGGTCAAACATGGTAAATCTAATCTAATTATAAAGTGTACTTCGTTATTTGTACGTCGAAACTTACGGCACGCAAATCGAGATAAGAAGATTATCAGTAAGGTTGATAATCTTATTATAGTGATCCACGTATCCAACTTGTCAATTTTAGCGATGTGAGATCACTGGAATTGGCTGATCTCAGTTTCGTTGCACTAATCCCGAAATACGAACACTATATGAATTAATTATTAATTAATTATAAAAAGGTTAAACTCAGAGAAATTATCAACAAACATTGTCGGACGATGAAATGAACATCGCCAACGTGTCCAGAATGGTCAAATTAGCTAGGATAGCCTACCCAACGGTCCAATTTGGACACAAGGGCAAAAAGGTAATTTCGGGTCAAAACGGTGTCCGTGTCGGAGCCGTTTTGCACCGAAAAAAGTGCAAGAAAATAAGTCTATAAAATATAACAAATTATATGTCCACGCAACCAGAATGTCGATACGAACCCAACGGTATCTCCAGAACTGGATTCCGTTGACCCGATCTCATTTTGGCACGTTGACCAGAACTTGGAATTCCGGTTTGCACGGAAATGCGTGCCGGAGCCAAAGTTCTCAAAACTCAGCAAACTACCTGCCAACGAGTCCAGAATGATGATACGAACTCAACGGTATCTTCGGAATTGGATTCCGATGAGCCGATCTCAAAATGACCCGTTGGCCCGGATATTGGTATCCGACTTGCACCGAAATGCGTGCCAGATCCAATGTCCACCAAAACCTAGCAAATTATATGTCAACGAGTCCAGAATGACGATACGAACTCAACGGTATATCCGGAATTGGATTCCGATGAGCCGGCGTCAAAAAGTTCCGTTGACCCAGAAAGTGGGACCCGTTTTGTACCGAAAAACGTGTCCGGGCCCACGTTCTCCAAATCTAACAAATTTTATATAAAAACATGCCAGAACGACGCCACAAGTCTAATGGTGGTGTCAGAAATGAAATCTGGAGTCCCATGTTCAAAAATAGAATTTTACAAGTTAAAAATTACGAATTCGGACGACCAACTTTGGCGTCGAATTCAACCAATCAAACAAGCTCACAATGAAACGAAACTGGAGGGTTAGTAAGAGGGTTATACCAGCTTCGCACCGGAACTAGTAGCACGCCAAACGGAGCTGCGGTGGAGGAGATACAAGCTGACGAAGTTGGCCCCGCGAAACTGTCCAAATTTAATACAATTTAAACGGTCAACTTGGTGGTCGGTTTTCATGTATCAAACGATAAAATTAACGGACGAAAATTGACATGAGCGAAGGTGGATATACCCAGGTTGCGACGGAGTGAAGAAATCGCCGATCCAACGGTCCGATCTCCAGAAAAACGTGCGTGAAGTCGCTGCGACGGAGCACCAAAACGGACTCAATCTCACGCGCGTCACGACGGGACGTCGTGCAAAACGCACGAATCGCCTCGACGGCGCGTCCCGGAGGACGGTGGCCGTCAGGGGGCGACAACCTGGGTTTGCCGGAGAGGGGGCCATCCACAGCGGGGGTCGCCGGGGCCATGGAGGCGATGACGGCGGCGCGTCCAAGCCCCGCGCGCGCGCTCTCAAAGCGCAACTGCTGCGTTCATGGGGCAGCGCTGCCGCTGCTGCTGTGGCGGCGCTGCGCCGACCACGACGAGCAGCAAGGCGGCGGTGGCGAGCCCACGGCGAGGAGGTGGTCGCGGCGGCTGGCGAAGGTGGTGGAGGTGGCCAAAAAATGATGATGGTGGCGGATTGAATGGTGGTTCGTGGAGGAGAGAAGGAGGAGATGGTGTCGTGAAGGTGGTCGGTCGACGGCCTGCCTGGCCAGGGTGGTCGGCGGCGAAGGCCACGCCGGAGTTGGGTGGCGTGAAGGTTGAGCAATGGTGGTGGTCATGGCGGTTTGATGAAGGTGATGAGGTGATGAGGTGATGAAGAGTTGTGGTGGTTGTGGGAAGGGAGGAGGAGACTAAGTGGGTGGCCGGCCGTGCTCGGCCACGGCGGAGGCCGGCCAGGATGGTCGGGCACGGTGTGGAGGAGGAAGAGTGGTGGTGTCGGCCATAGGAGAAGGAAATGCATGGAAATGTTCGCTGTGTTGGAATTAATTCAAGGAGAGAGAGTGAGAGAGGATAAGCATTGAATGAAAAGTGAAGAGAGAGAGTGAAAAGTTGTCCAACAATTATTTTAGGGCCGGCCAACCTTGTTGGCTGTGGAGTGTTGGAAAATTTCATGGGGGAAATTGAATGGTGATGATTTATTTAGATGATCAAGTGGCTAAGATTAATATGTAGGAAATGTCATTCCTAGGGATAAAAATTAATATTGGAATTTCCATTAAATTTTAGAAATAGGTAAAAATGAGTGCTTGATATTTTTGGACAATAAATATGAGGGTGTCCCGATGGTGGGTAACACAAAGCTGGACTGGGCTCGGTGGAGCCGGATTGGGTCAAAACTGGACATTGTGCAAAAATCGAATTAAAATTAGGTGTTAATGATCATGCGTAAATAAGTAGCACATGAGGATTCTAATAAATGGGACACAAGTGGCGGATGGATAGTAGGCTCAAAGTGGGCCATGTCCATAGTTGGGGCTGACAGGTTTTGGTCGACAGGGGACCCACAAATCAAGTTGGAAATTGAATGTGACGCCGTGGCGTGAAATAAAATCGGGTCACGCATCGGGAAAGTTGTGCGAATCAAATGGAGCTCAAAATAACGTATCTGAGTGGGACACAAAGGTCATGGGTGAGGAGCGTCTCGAGTAGATCATCAATGAGGAGTTGGTTTCAAGAAATTGACTGGTCTTGCGCTCCTAATTTAAATGTCATGGTAACGCGCTGAAAACGATCAAGAAAAAGAGTGGGAAAATAAATATCAATCAAATGGTCTAAACCGACCCGAAGTTCAGCGAAGCAGAAAGAGTACAAGGGAACAAGTTTGGATGGGACACTATATACCGTCATGAAGGTAATCGTGTCCACTCCAAAACTCGTGAAGAAGATTTCCAGAGTTGAACATCCCTGATACTCCAAATATCAATGGCATGAAAGAGTACACTTACAGATAAATAAATAAGATAAAATAAAAATTTTATTCAACCCGAAATTCAGGGTGCTCACAGGAATCTCTCTCTAAACACTGCCCAAGCAATGGGTGCCACTAATACCATGGCTTGCGCTGCCCACCAACTGCGAGCCAAGTCCAACAACTGCAGGCGTACCACCGCCACCTTCTCATTCTCGGGTGTCCTAGCTGCTTCCAGAATCACCTCGGTATCCTGAAGCCATGCATCCGCGGCAATCGCATCTTCGGTGCCGTCGAAGAAAGGAGGGTTCAATCGCTTGAAGCTGTTGGCCGCCTAGTTCCCTGGATGTCCGCCTCGGGTCAAAGCATCTTGAACTGTCTGGTGCAGGACGTCGCTTCGACGATCCTGGGAAGCTATCAAGGTTCTGATGAGGCCTACTAAGGTACCATCATCGGGCTCTGCGGGCTGGACGGGCCGAACTGGTGACACTCCTCCAGTAGGCACAACTCTGGAGGCTACCCCGGAATGCTGGGCTTGATCTCCGGGTTGTTGCTGGTCCACGGGAGGTGCTCTTCCTTGCTGATCGGCAGGGTCAGGTACAGTGCCGCTGAAGAAGACGACACCGAAAAACAATAAGGAAGGACCAGGACAGATCAACGATACAAGCATGTAATCAGGGCAAGAATTTTAGGGATTTGAAAATACGGACGGAGATCAAGGACGAATACTGATTGAGACATCTATTCGGTAATCCCCTCACATTTCTTGATTGACAAGACCTGCATGGGCCACCACTTAAACCGTATCACGCCCAAAACCAGAATACTGGAGAGCGGGGGCAGACATAGCCAGCTACGTATACTAAAATGGAAACCACCTCGATATACGGTCACGGCTGTCTAGAAATATGAGGGTTTACTACAAGCCAACAGTCTCTTATGGTCATGAACAAGTCTAATGTCTCAATCACAAGCTAGTAAGTAAGGTCGCAAGATGTATGATCATTAAATATATAATAATAAGGCGTCCCAAATATTACATATTCAGCTGATCATGAAGCTAGTCGTACAAAATACGGGGACTAGCAAGAGTTAAGTCATACATGATCAATCCTAGGATTTGTTAATTATGTTTACAGCCCGTAGGCAGACAGTAAGTAAAGTGCATCGAGCTAACAGGTGCTCGTCGGCTAAACGCCTCAAAAGAATAGATTTACAATAGAGTGAGCGAAACAAAATAAAAAACCCACTCGTAGCCCGGGTTCCTTCTAGTCGCCACCATTGGGCTGGAAGCTTGGTAGATCCTCGGGAGCTGCTCCGAAATCTGGCCACACAAAACCAGCTGGGTCAACCCCAGAAAGAGCAAGTGCCACAAGGGGGCCACGAAATAAGAACAAAAGCCAGCAATTAGCACAAGAAAAATAATATTAAAACTAGAATTACAAAAAAACATATCAAGATGATATACGACGAGATAACCATGGGACTATTCCGATAGCCAGGTTACAACCCGTAAACCAAACAAGGACCAGGGTTGTAACCCTTCATCTGAACAGAACTTGGCTTTCCACCATTTATCGGCAAGATAATATTGAAAGACATCAAGACAGGAAGCAATCTTATACTGGATTAAGACATGGCTAAACTGGTTATACCTCATTCAATCAATCACGGCCAAGCAGATACTACGGCTTACTACTTTAACTAACTAGGGTTATCACAGGCCTAATTACTAACAAGATGCAGTGAGATTGTTCCACAGCCACAAGCCCTGCAGACCATCCAGGTTACCCAGGTCAAAAATTAGGGGTTGAATTCAGGTGGGTACATCGCCTAGAAGACAAATGTACCCTTAGGTGACTTAGAGGGTGCAACACGCGACGGTGTGCTGGTAATGTGCCCTACTCGACGGCAGGCTACAGATCCCAAGAGCGCCCAGGTAACGGGATTGCCCGTAGCTGTGTCATCTCTTTATGACTACCGTGTTATTCTAGTTATTAACCTTAATCCATTTTAGTAGGTGCTCCCGACCGTGGTACTCAGGAGTCCCATCCTAGACATGATGCAAGACAGGACAAGTAGATTTAACAAGCAAGCAAGAAAGAACTACCCACGGTGTCAAGACAGGTCAAGTTAAGTTATCAAGATAAATCATGTCAGGGTACTTGTCAGGAGTACGCCACGACGGGCCACTATCATGTCAGGTTGGTCATGTCAGGAGTGTACCACTACGGGTCACTGTCGTGGGTCGGGTAAACACTACCGCCGCCAATTCCAAGTAGTGTCTCCACAACTTCAAAGCAAACACTACCGCCGCCAATTCCAAGTCGTGGGTCGGGTAATTCTTCTCATGATCACGTAGTTGACGTGACGCATAAGATATTACCTTCCCATGCTGCATCAAGATACACCCCAATCCTCTGCCTGAAGCGTCGCAATAAACTGTGAATCCTCCGGTCCCATCTGGAAGGGTGAGAATGGGAGCCGTTATCAAACCTCGCTTCAACTTTTCAAATGATTCCTGACACTCTGTTGTCCAAACAAACGCTACATCCTTGCGGGTCAACTGGGTCATCGGCGCTGAAATCCTTGCGAAATCTGAAACGAACTGCCGGTAGTAGCCGGCCAATCCAAAGAAGCTGCGAACCTCTGCCACTGAGCTGGGTACCGACCATGACTCGATAGCCACAATCTTCTGGGGATCCACTTCCACTCCTCATCGGGTAATGATGTGACCCAAGTACGAAATGCGATCGAGCCAGAACTCATATTTACTGAACTTGGCGTACAACTGATGCTCCCTAAGCGTCTGGAGGACGATTCTGAGATGCTGCTCATGCTCTGCTTCACTCTTACTGTAGACCAGGATGTCATCTAGGAACACGATCACAAATTAATCCAAGTAAGGCATGAAAATGCGATTCATGAGGTCCATGAATACTGCCGGTGCATTGGTCGCTCCAAAGGGCATAACAAGGAACTCCCACTGTCCATACCTCGATCTGAATGCTGTCTTCGGGATGTCCTGCTCTCTGACTCTGATCTGGTGGTATCCCGACCGTAAGTCGATCTTCGAGAACACTGAAGCCCCTCTGAGCTGATCAAACAAGTCATTGTCACGACCCGCACCCGTTTTTTTTTTAAACGGATACGAAACGTGTCCAAGCCAGCCTACGCCGCAGTGTCGACGGTAGAACGCTGTCACGGCCATGAAGATCAGAATCACAAATAATACTCATTCACAAAATTAATTTAATTTACAATGATCACAAGTTTTACATTTGCAGAAAATATAAACTTGTACAAATATTGAATGACTTTAACTCGACTATCTAGCTAGTCCCTAGGCCTCTGTCTGTAAGTATTCTCGTCACTCCCCAAGCTAAGTGAATCCACGGCTAACCTGAAAATGTTGGTTTCCAGTCAGGAATGGAACGAGCACAATTCACCGAATGCAATCTCAAATAAAGAAAATGACTATAAGACAAAGGTTAGACATCAATCATGAGTTTTGAAAATATAACAGTAAAGCCGTAAGGAAAATCAATAGTAATAAATAGACCAATATACTTTTCCACCGTTAGAAGTACCTTTGATATGTGATCAGTCTGGGACATTACACCGCACGGTCTACGAGATCTACTTGCATGAAAAGTAAACAATGTCTACGAGATCTACTTGCAGAAAAGTAAACGAAGTCTACGAGATCTATTGCATAAAAGTAAACGAGGTCTACGAGATCTACTGCATAAAAGTAACAATGTCTACGAGATCTACTGCATGAAAGTAAACGAGATCTACGAGATCTACTGCATGAAAGTAACAATGTCTACGAGATCTACTGCATGAAAGTAAACACTGTCTACGAGATCTACTGCATGAAAGTAAACGAGATCTATGGTCGGATCACACATCCTTGGTACTTCTCATTCCCGACTCAACAATTTATAATAGAAAAATAATCACATAACCAATGACCAATCAATGAAATATAGTGAAAATTAATATCGAAATGCAGACAATAAACTGTACTCGCCTGGGGTCCTTTGCTGGTGAAACCGACAATCTGAACTACTCAATGTGCCACTATAGTCAAAACCCGTACAACAGTCCCCGAAAGCTGAAATAAATAATACCAATGATCTCAGAATAGTCCAATTAGCTAGGATTGCCTGTCCTTACGTCCAATTCTGGACACAGGGGCAAAACGATAATTTCGGGCCAAAACGGTGTCCGCCGTTGGACCCGCTTTGTACCGAAAAACGTGCCAGAGTCAACGGTCTCTAAAGTCATCAAACTACATGTCTACGGATCCAGTTTTCCGATACGAATCCAACCGTATGTCCAGAGTTGGATTCCGGCGGGCCGTGCACAAAATCGCCCGTTGAGTGGGACCGTAGGGCCCGCAAAACGGTGATTTCATCAACGGTCTCAGAATCGGACGAAACTTGGCATACAGGACCAGAAAAACGATATGGTCCTGTTGGTGCAAGTTTCGTCTCGATCCTATGAGCGTGCACAAAGTAATTGAGAAATTTGCAACGTGCACGATACGATGAATTTCGACGGATACGCATCAAATTCGTCGCGCACACGCGACCAATTTGAATTCCGTCAAAGCCCACACGACCACGAAGCCGATACGCAGCTTTAGATGCTTTCGGTTCGCGACCATGTCGTCCGGATTGGCGTAACGCACGTCGTGTGGAGCGATTTCTTGATTTTGAAAACAGATTTTTGGGAAACTTCGGAGTTCGATTTCTCGACACGTAGTCGATGGAATCAAATTCCGTAAAAAGGGATTTGAAGCCCTACATGTTGTCAATAAACCCCTTCAAATAGTTTTTCTAATATTTTCCTGGATCGATCGGAATCGATCCTTGAACTCGGGTGATTGGACTGCTCTGTGAACTGTTTCAAGAACAGTTTTTCGGCAAGGTTCGCGATGATTTTCTGGATGACCTAAATCGTTTAAATAAAAACTAAAAGAAGAGATTGGGAGGCGTATATGTTGTCGTCATACCAGAGTTGGAAGATCGAGAATCGGTCGATCGAGCGAGGCGTGACGGCGTTACGAAAACCGCCCCGCGCGGGGTGCTGCTGCCTTCTGTAGCGCGTGTCAGCGCTGCCGTGGTCGGCCTCCAGTGGCCTGCACGGCCGCGCACGGTGGCAGGGAGGTCGTCCAATCTAGGGGGTCGGCGTGGGTTGAGAAGTTTTAGTTTAGGGTTTGCAGTTTGTCGAAGAGCAGCTCTTATACGCGCGGCCTGGAAACAGGGTGGGTGAGCTTGGGGATCGGCTTCAGTTTGGCTATGCTGCCTTTCCCATGGGCCTGTGGGCTGCTCTGTGGGGTATTGGTAGCTCGGCATGGGGTTTTAGGGAATGGCCCAAAGTGTTGGTCTTAGTACAACTTCTTGGGTTGGGATCTGCGAGCCTGGGCTCGGCTCATGGGGGTCCGGGTGGCTTTGTAACAATCGCCATGTTGATGAGGCCATGAGTCTGTTCAACACTATATCATGTCAGAAGGAAGAACTGGAAGCTAGGACCTTCAATATTTAATTCAAAGAATGCAGCAAGGAATCTCTTTAACTCATATTCAATGTTTCAAGCTGGTAAAGTTAATGCAGCAAGGAATCTCTTTAACTCTATTCTTGCAAATGACATAGTGTCACCAGGTGTTCTAACATACACTATATATATTTATATACCTATATTTCTACATATATAGTATTTATATATATACAATCTCCTATATAACATTTATATATACAAACATATACGCTTATACATATTTCTATATATATATATATATATATTTCTATATATAAATAACATGATAATATCTATTTACACATATATTTTTATGCATAGATTTATGTACACAAATACACATATACAATAATAAATTATATTCATAGTATATAAATAATATAACCAATATTATTAATATTATATCATAATCACCTCTATAACTTAATGATAAATAATAACAATCAAATGTCATAAATCTATAATAATGTATACACCTTTTATGTATGGTCTAAAAATCACCATTTAAATAAAATAAATTAATAATAAAATATTTTACAAAATCCGGGAAGGGGAGCTACAGATCTACCCACCTTAAAATAATTTCGTCCTCGAAATTCTAGCTCATAAATATGCCAAAAAATTCGAACAAAAAATAAGTCTACTATTACCACCATCTCTTCAAATTTAATTTCTCCAAAAATAGTTTATATCCTTCTCATTGGCCATTTTGGCAACTACAAAATATCGAGGACTTCTACCCACCTTTGATCACCCTACTCTCCAAAACATTGTCACTAAAATCTTATAATTTTCTAACTAGTTTCTAACAATTCCACCGACAGATATCTAGGCATAAGTCATTTAACACCCTCTCCTATCTATCCAGCAATCCAAAATCTAACAATCAACAAATTTACACAAGTAGCTAAGAAATATTGGTAAATTCTAATAAGTATGTCCTTCTTCTCTCTGTAATAGAAATGACAGGAAAATAAGGAAGAACAATCAAGGGCAATTATGAAGTTTAATGAGCGGTCGAGAATATACCATAATACAGATAAAAGGGTATATATGGACCTATAGTCTTATTCGCTAAATTGGGCTACTCTAGTCCAGTCACTTGCTACATCGAAGAACCCTTCGCTCTTAGAGGGGTTTGCAATCCATGCAATACAGAAATTCTGCTCCCAAAATTCTAAACAAGGTTCCCTAATAGAACGAAATTCGAGAAATCAAGATTGTGATTTTTCCGTGGTTATTTAAACACACGAGCAAGGGATATAAATGCAATACAGGATCGTATCGTGACTTCCAGGTAGATGGAATAAGGATCACGAATGGTTTCACATACATAATAGGTATAGGGACCTATTTCAAATAGCTCGGTTTATAGTCCAAATACGATGATATGCATGGATGGGTTCTACTGGTCTTAATGGGTTCTCTGTTTAGACCTCCCTCGCTAGTTGGATGAACCTGGGGTTTCAATCTATATTGACTGAACAAAATCCCAATGATAAAACTATTTCGACTAGATCAGGGTATCCTAGAATAGGTTTCTACACAAGGGATTGAGCTAGTTGCCAGTCAGGTTGGTTAGCTAACTCCTAAAGTCCAACATGCGCCTTCGGTGATTTTTGTGTTTAAGTAGCACAAGAGGCCTCTATTGAGTGGCACACTAGTGGCATGTGCATAGTGGGCTCCGAGTAGATCACAACCGTATATTGGGTCGAATGGATTGGGTCAAGGTTGAGGCTCTAGTGGAAGTTGGGAAGTATATCGGTACTATGGTAAAGGTTGTAACTAGTCATTTTAACCTGAAAGTCGTACCCCAAAAATAGAGTACAAGGGGACGGGTTTGAGTGGGACATGCTATACCTAGATGAAGGTGGACTCGTCTAAATCTTATATGTGAAATTTGTTGGAAGATACCAGCGGTTCTCGTGTTCTGAATATTAATGGCACGGCCGGGGACACAAAGGATCTAAATAAAAAAGTGGGAGTCTAAGGGCACTAATAATCATCCTAATAGAAATTATTCTAATCACTCGGTAGTCATGGTTATCCTAAAATTTTAGAAGGCTTGCGGTCTACCCACCTTAGGAGCTAGGACATGGTCTTAGGAATAATGGGATCAGAAGAATTCCAAAATCCAGGTATTGTACCTCGACTCTTGTTAATAAAGAATCAAGCACGGCGTAACGGGGTACGATGGTTATAAGTCGAGTCAAGGATCGTTCCTCACTAAATGGAAAACGAGTGTGTACCATTACACATGGTCGCTAAAAATAGAATGACATGCTCGTCCACAGTATACACGAGTTGTCGACGGGGTAACCAACTCTAAGGCATATCCTATGAAAAGAATTCTAACAACTGAGTCGCAATTTCTACTTGTGTCAACCTGCCAGACTATCGTCACAAGAGTTGTAGTGATCGTGTATTGCTGTTGTCAACTGGTAGATCATAATATGACAGGGTATTTAAGCTATGGTATTGGCTAAGCTATTGACTGTGGTGTTCCAACACTTGTTAGGCCTTAATAATAAAATTTACATAACTAGAGTAATATTTGTTGGAAACCAATCTCGGGATGAGCGTCACGGTAAATGATTACTCTATTGTCCACTCATCTCATGTCTAACTGTAGGCTTCGGTCGAGGAAGGGTTAGTTCAAGGCTTAAGGGTTGCTAGTTAAGGCAAACTTCCGGCAAATAATTAGAGACTAACAATATTTGGTTCCTTGAGAATAGATAGTCTCCTAGGTTGGACGTTCTGACTAAGGGTTAAAACCCTAATCATTCTCAAATTCAGATGGCTAGAAGGTCGCGATAACAGTTTGGGGTCAAGAGGAGAACGAGTAACTCAATCACATGGCTGGCCGATGATAACTACACTTGTGTATACAGCTACCATAGCCATGGGGACACTCGGTATCTTTCTACCAATTACGAGCTTCTGTCTTTTCCAATCAGTGAAAGACAAAAAAATAATAAATAGTTCAAGAAAGATGTCACTGAATATAATCACGTGATTCAAAGGCGAACGTATGATTCAAGGGGGATTGTCAAGCAGTCGCGGATGAGATCCTAGATACCTATATCTCCATCCACGTAGTGAAATTAAACGAAGAGCGAACCAAATGCATCATGGTTGATCAGACCATAATACACTGATTCTGATTAGACAATATGTTAGTGGGCGTCCCCAATAAACATATGTCTTGAATCAAGCTCGATAAATGAGTAAGCTTGCAAAAACTAGGCTGTAATAGCAGCGTTGGTCAAGATAGTCAAGATACAAGTACGCAAAATTTTTGAAAGAAGGCACAAATAGTTCGAGTTTTGTGAGAATCAAACCTTACCCGGTGTTTTTGCTTATACAGTCTTCCTACTATCTTCTGATCCACAAGGACTTGGTCGACTAATGGGTTATGGTCATTCTAAATTCCATATTCTAGGTAACCCTATTAGTGTCAGTCGATAACCTCGTCAATAGGTCACAAGGACCACGGACTGCTAGATCGGGAGACGTGCTATCCAACTTACAAATCTTCCACCAATATTGGCTTCGGATCCTATGGACACACAGGGCACTGTCCTATCCTCTATAGTATCCTTAATTTGTAATCACGTCTGAAGTCATTTCACCGAGGACTATGCCTCGCCCGTAAAATCGGACTGTGGTAATCCTTGGTTTCGTAACTCAAATATGATACAAATCGAACATTACTTAACTCTATCCAATATTGGCTCAAGGATAACTACGATCGAGAGTGGACCACTAGTCATATCTCTAGCAAATTCTATAACCGATATTTTCCTAATCTCCTTTCAACTCTAGGGGTCGTGTCTCGCTAGTGCGCTGCTGGCTGCAGTGAATCCCTAGTCTTCAAAATTTAAATAAATGGCGACAGTGCGCTGCTGTCCTGCCAGTATAAGTTAACTAACATTCTCGTAACTATATTTGTAAATAAATCCCTGAGCTTCTAGAGATTCAAACAAGTTGACTATGAAATAAGGCATAAATATTTGCCCTATCAACCCTTAAAATAAAAGATTGAGCGGGGAGGAAATAATTGAAGACAAAGATATACAACATTCTAATGTCTATTCCATGTGTATTCAAACATTGAGGACAACTTTGGGTCGAAACTAACTCGAGGTTCGTATATAGATAACATAAGCAGAAATTTATATAATGATAATTCTTAGGGCAACTAGGAACTAAATAGGCAATTTGGGCTAAGACATGAGGATGATGTCTAAACAGACAAAGAGGATGAATCAATCAATTTATCAGGGTTAGATCATTAATACTAGGAAGCCATGTCTCCCCAAGTGAATAATCTATCCACATTTGGATCTTATCGTCATATCAAGAGGTAATAGTGTACCTATAAGGATCTGACACTCTATCAATTTAATAACTCCTTATCTTCATTGCATGGCCTAGACTACCCATCGATAAATTTGTATAAGGGACTCCTAGCCCTAGCCATTCTCGTAATTTAAATTAATTTCTAATTCGTGAATGAGCATTTCTAGTCGCAGGCTCGCAATAGTACAACTAACTTAAGTACCATCACGAGTTCGCATGATTTGCGAAAACGGACCTGCATGGGCCACCACAAAAACTTGTCACGACCCGCACCCGTTTTTTTTTTTAAACGAATACGAAACGTGTCCAAGCCAGCCTACGCCGCAGTGTCGGCGGTAGAACGCTGTCACGGCCATGAAGATCAGAATCACAAATAATACTCATTCACAAAATTAATTTAATTTACAATGATCACAAGTTTTACATTTGCAGAAAATATAAACTTGTACAAATATTGAATGACTTTAACTCGACTATCTAGCTAGTCCCTAGGCCTCTGTCTGCAAGTATTCTCGTCACTCCCCAAGCTAAGTGAATCCACGGCTAACCTGAAAATGTTGGTTTCCAGTCAGGAATGGAACGAGCACAATTCACCGAATGCAATCTCAAATAAAGAAAATGACTATAAGACAAAGGTTAGACATCAATCATGAGTTTTGAAAATATAACAGTAAAGCCGTAAGGAAAATCAATAGTAATAAATAGACCAATATACTTTTCCACCGTTAGAAGTACCTTTGATATGTGATCAGTCTGGGATATTACACCGCACGGTCTACGACATCTACTTGCATGAAAAGTAAACAATGTCTACGAGATCTACTTGCAGAAAAGTAAACGAGGTCTACGAGATCTATTGCATAAAAGTAAACGAGGTCTACGAGATCTACTGCATAAAAGTAACAATGTCTACGAGATCTACTGCATGAAAGTAAACGAGATCTACGAGATCTACTGCATGAAAGTAACAATGTCTACGAGATCTACTGCATGAAAGTAAACACTGTCTACGAGATCTACTGCATGAAAGTAAACGAGATCTATGGTCGGATCACACATCCTTGGTACTTCTCATTCCCGACTCAACAATTTATAATAGAAAAATAATCACATAACCAATGACCAATCAATGAAATATAGTGAAAATCAATATCGAAATGCAGACAATAAACTGTACTCGCCTGGGGTCCTTTGCTGGTGAAACCGACAATCTGAACTACTCAATGTGCCACTATAGTCAAAACCCGTACAACAGTCCCCGAAAGCTGAAATAAATAATACCAATGATCTCAGAATAGTCCAATTAGCTAGGATTGCCTGTCCTTACGTCCAATTCTGGACACAGGGGCAAAACGATAATTTCGGGCCAAAACGGTGTCCGCCGTTGGACCCGCTTTGTACCGAAAAACGTGCCAGAGTCAACGGTCTCTAAAGTCATCAAACTACATGTCTACGGATCCAGTTTTCCGATACGAACCCAACCGTATGTCCAGAGTTGGATTCCGGCGGGCCGTGCACAAAATCGCCCGTTGAGTGGGACCGTAGGGCCCGCAAAACGGTGATTTCATCAACGGTCTCAGAATCGGACGAAACTTGGCATACAGGACCAGAAAAACGATATGGTCCTGTTGGTGCAAGTTTCGTCTCGATCCTATGAGCGTGCACAAAGTAATTGAGAAATTTGCAACGTGCACGATACGGTGAATTTCGACGGATACGCATCAAATTCGTCGCGCACACGCGACCAATTTGAATTCCGTCAAAGCCCACACGACCACGAAGCCGATACGCAGCTTTAGATGCTTTCGGTTCGCGACCACGTCGTCCGGATTGGCGTGACGCACGTCGTGTGGAGCGATTTCTTGATTTTGAAAACAGATTTTTGGGAAACTTCGGAGTTCGATTTCTCGACACGTAGTCGATGGAATCAAATTCCGTAAAAAGGGATTTGAAGCCCTACATGTTGTCAATAAACCCCTTCAAATAGTTTTTCTAATATTTTCCTGGATCGATCGGAATCGATCCTTGAACTCGGGTGATTGGACTGCTCTGTGAACTGTTTCAAGAACAGTTTTTCGGCAAGGTTCGCGATGATTTTCTGGATGACCTAAATCGTTTAAATAAAAACTAAAAGAAGAGATTGGGAGGCGTATATGTTGTCGTCATACCAGAGTTGGAAGATCGAGAATCGGTCGATCGAGCGAGGCGTGACGGCATTACGAAAACCGCCCCGCGCGGGGTGCTGCTGCCTTCTGTAGCGCGTGTCAGCGCTGCCGTGGTCGGCCTCCAGTGGCCTGCACGGCCGTGCACGGTGGCAGGGAGGTCGTCCAATCTAGGGGGTCGGCGTGGGTTGAGAAGTTTTAGTTTAGGGTTTGCAGTTTGTCGAAGAGCAGCTCTTATACGCGCGGCCTGGAAACAGGGTGGGTGAGCTTGGGGATCGGCTTCAGTTTGGCTATGCTGCCTTTCCCATGGGCCTGTGGGCTGCTCTGTGGGGTATTGGTAGCTCGGCATGGGGTTTTAGGGAATGGCCCAAAGTGTTGGTCTTAGTACAACTTCTTGGGTTGGGATCTGCGAGCCTGGGCTTGGCTCATGGGGGTCCGGGTGGCTTTGTAACAATCGCCATGTTGATGAGGCCATGAGTCTGTTCAACACTATATCATGTCAGAAGGAAGAACTGGAAGCTAGGACCTTCAATATTTAATTCAAAGAATGCAGCAAGGAATCTCTTTAACTCATATTCAATGTTTCAAGCTGGTAAAGTTAATGCAGCAAGGAATCTCTTTAACTCTATTCTTGCAAATGACATAGTGTCACCAGGTGTTCTAACATACACTATATATATTTATATACCTATATTTCTACATATATAGTATTTATATATATACAATCTCCTATATAACATTTATATATACAAACATATACGCTTATACATATTTCTATATATATATATATATATATATATATATATATATATATATATATATATATTTCTATATATAAATAACATGATAATATCTATTTACACATATATTTTTATGCATAGATTTATGTACACAAATACACATATACAATAATAAATTATATTCATAGTATATAAATAATATAACCAATATTATTAATATTATATCATAATCACCTCTATAACTTAATGATAAATAATAACAATCAAATGTCATAAATCTATAATAATGTATACACCTTTTATGTATGGTCTAAAAATCACCATTTAAATAAAATAAATTAATAATAAAATATTTTACAAAATCCGGGAAGGGGAGCTACAGTCATCTATCCTCGAAAGAGGGTATCTGTTCTTGATTGTCACCGAATTCAAGGTACGATAATCAACACATAGCCTGGACGTACCATCCTTCTTTTTTACAAGAAGTATCGGGGCTCCCCAAGGCGATCCACTAGTACGGATGAATCCCTTGGTCCTCAGTTCTTCAATCATCTTATACAAAATCTCCAACTCTGAAGGCGCCATTCTGTAGACTCGCTCTGATACTGGTGCTGTCCCGAGAATCAAGTCTATAGTGAACTCAATCTTCCGCTCCAGCGGCGTCCCTGGAAGCTCTTCTGAAAAGACATCTGGAAACTCTTCAACTATCCGGGGTAACTGTACTGCTGCTACTGCCATCCGCAATGCTGGGAAAGATGGCTCTATTGCGCCTCTGGAAAATGAAAACTCTGGCTCGCCGGGGATACTAAAGACAACTCTGCCAATATGGCAGTCTATCCTAGCATATTGGTTCCTCAACCAATCCATGCCTAGGACTACATCATAGTCTGCCATAGGAAACTCTATGAATCTAGCGGGGAACTCCCTACCGCTAACTATGATCCGACACGAGAAAAACACTCGATCTACTTCCACAAGGCCATTACCAGTAAGAATATTGAGCCTCACTGATAATGACTCGGGCTCCAATCCTATCCGTATCGTGAATCGTGCAGACATAAATGAATGCGACGCACCAGAATCAAATAATACAGACGTTGGAGAGGAGTTGACGAGAATAGTACCTGCCACAACCTCACCTGGTGCAACTTCTTTTTCCATAGCCATCATCATGGCCTGACCTTGTCCTCTGGCTGCTGGTCCCCTCTGCTGGAAACCTCTCTGCCTATTCTGGGTCTGAGCTTGGGCTTGTGCATACTGCTGGGGGTGTTGTTGCTGGAATGCCTGAGACTGAGGCAGCAAGGGCCTCGAAGACTGATACTGCTGCTGCTGAACTGGTACTAGGGCCGGTCCTCTCACCGAAGAGCTAGAAGGGTTGGATGCAGATGAACTACCCCTATTCGGGCAAGCCCCAACCCTATGATCTGCTGCTCCACAAGCCAGGCATAATCCCTGTGCCCTGCGACAATCCGCCACTACATGGCCTGGCTTCCCGCAATGAGAATATCCCATCGCGGAAGTCTGCTTCTGCTTCTGCTGCTGCGGTTACGTCGGGGTCGAATGTTGAACCGACGTTACTGAGGCCGCCCGCCTCGGAGTTCCAATGGTCAATCCCCTAGCTGCCGGGGCTGGAGCTGATGATTGGTGCATCTGACTGTGGGACCGCTTCCTACTTCCGGTCCTATCCACGATCCTCTGGGAGGTATACTCATGCCTTCTAGCTGCTCTCAAGACTGCATCGAACGTCTGGTGCTCGAACTGCTCAACCGCCAACAAGATCTCCAAATGCAGCCCCTGCTGGAATCGCTGGGCCCTATCTAACTCGGTCGCCACCAAGGTGGAGGCAAACCTACTGAGCCTAGAAAACTCCGATGCATAACTGTCGACTGATCTGCATCCTTGCTTCAAGTTGGTAAATCTGGTCTGCAGGTCGTACCGAGCCACAGCATCGAAATACTTCATCTGGAATCTCTCTCTAAACACTGCCCAAGCAATGGGTGCCACTAATTCCATTGCTTGCGCTGCCCACCAACTGCGAGCCAAGTCCAACAACTGCAGGCGTACCACCGCCACCTTCTCATTCTCAGGTGTCCTGGCTGCTTCCAGAATCACCTCGGTATCCTGAAGCCATGCATCCACGGCAATCGCATCCTCGGTACCGTCGAAGAAAGGAGGGTTCAATCGCTTGAAGCTGTTGGCCGCCTGGTTCCCTGGATGTCCGCCTCGGGTCAAAGCATCTTGAACTGTCTGGTGCAGGACGTCGCTTCGACGATCCTGGGAAGCTATCAAGGTTCTGATGAGGCCTACTAAGGTACCATCATTGGGCTCTGCGGACTGGACGGGCCGAACTGGTGACTCTCCTCCAGTAGGCACAACTCTGGAGGCTACCCCGGAATGCTGGGCTTGATCTACGGGTTGTTGCTGGTCCACGAAAGGTGCTCTTCCTTGCTGATCGGTAGGGTCAGGTACAGTGCCGCTGAAGAAGACGACACAGGGAAACAATAAGGAAGGACCAGGACAGATCAACGATACAAGCATGTAATCAGGGCAAGAATTTCAGGGATTTGAAAATACGGGCGGAGATCAAGGGCGAATACTGATTGAGACATCTATTCGGTAAACCCCTCACATTTCTTGATTGACAAGACCTGCATGGGCCACCACTTAAACCGTGTCACACCCCAGAACCAGAATACTGGAGAGCGGGAGCAGACATAGCCAGCTACGTATATTGAAATGGAAACCACCTCGATATACGGTCACGGCTGTCTAGAAATATGAGGGTTTACTATAAGCCAACAGTCTCTTATGGTCATGAACAAGCCTAATGTCTCAATCACAAGCCAGTAAGTAAGGTCGCAAGATGTATGATCATTAAATATACAATAATAAGGCGTCCCAAATATAACATATTCAGCTGATCATGAAGCTAGTCGTACAAAATGCGGGGACTAGCAAGAGTTAAGTCATACATGATCAACCCTAGGATTTGTTAATCATGTTTACAGCCCGTAGGCAGACAGTAAGTAAAGTGCATCGAGCTAACAGGTGCTCGTCGGCTAAACGCCTCAAAAGAATAGATTTACAATAGAGTAAGCGAAACAAAATAGAAAACCAACTCGTAGCCCGGGTTCCTTCTAGTCGCCACCATTGGACTGGAAGCTTGGTAGATCCTCGGGAGCTGCTCCAAAATTTGGCAATACAAAACCAGCTGGGTCAACCCCAGAAAGAGCAAGTGCCACAAGGGGGCCACGAAATAAGAACAAAAGCCAGCAATTAGCACAAGAAAAATAATATTAAAACTAGAATTACAAAAAAACATATCAAGATGATATACGACGAGATAACCATGGGACTATTCCGATAGCCAGATTACAACCCGTAAACCAAACAAGGACCGGGGTTGTAACCCTTCAACTGAACAGAACTTGGTTTCCCACTATTTATCGGCAAGATAATAATGTAAGACATCAAGACAGGAAGCAATCTTATACTGGATCAAGACATGGCTAAACTGGTTATACCTCATTCAATCAATCACGGCCAAGCAGATACTACGGCTTACTACTTTAACTAACTAGGGTTATCACAGGCCTAATTACTAACAAGATGCAATGAGATTGTTCCACAGCCACAAGCCATGCAGACCATCCAGGTTACCCAGGTCGAAAATTAGGGGTTGAATTCAGGTGGGTACATCGTCCAGAAGGCAAATATACCCTTAGGTGACTTAGAGGGTGCAACACACGACGGTGTGCTGGAAATGTGCCCTACTCGACGGCAGGCTACAGATCCCAAGAGCGTCCAGGTAACGGGATTGCCCGTAGCTGTGTCATCTCTTCATGACTACCGTGTTATTCTAGTTATTAACCTTAATCCATTTTAGTAGGTGCTCCCGACCGTGGTACTCAGGAGTCCCATCCTAGACATGATGCAAGACAGGACAAATGGATTTAACAAGCAAGCAAGAAAGAACTACCCACGGTGTCAAGACAGGTCAAGTTAAGTTATCAAGATAAATCATGTCAGGGTACTTGTCAGGAGTGCGCCACGACGGGCCACTATCATGTCAGGTTGGTCATGTCAGGAGTGTACCACTACGGGTCACTGTCGTGTTATGCTAGTTCCTTATCATACCATGCCATGTACAATAATCATTCCAAACATGCTAAGTAATAAAATATCAATATACAGGGCTATAGAAGAGCCAAGCTTAAAGAAATAAGACCAAAACTCCAAGAGCCAATGGTTTAAGCAAGGGGTCAGGGGAACAGCGTACGCGAAAGTCACGCACGCATGAGAGCTGCGTAGGTGAAAAGTCACGCACGCTACAGAGAGCAGCGTAGGTGAAAAGTCACGCACGCTGAGAGAGCAGTGTAGGTGAAAAGTCACGCACGCTGAGAGAACAGCGTAGGTGAAAAGTCACGCACGCTCAAGGAGCAGCGTAGGTGAAAAGTCACGAACGCTGAAGGAGCAGCGTAGGTGAAAAGTCACGCACGCTACAGGGAGCAGCGTAGGTGAAAAGTCACACACGCTGAAGGAGCAGCGTAGGTGAAAAGTCACGCACGCTTACAGAGAGCAGCGTAGGTGAAAAGTCACGCACGCTCAAGGGAGCAGCGTACGTGAAAAGTCACGCACGCTCAAGGGAGCAGTGTTCGTGAAAAGTCACGCACGCTCAAGGGAGCAGTGTACGTGAAAAGTCACGCACACTCAAGAGAGTAGTGTACGTGAAAAGTCACGCACGCTCAAGGGAGCAGTGTACGTAAAAAGTCACGCACGCTACAGGGAGCAGCGTACGTAAAAAGTCACACATGCTCAAGGGAGCAGTGTACGTGAAAAGTCACACACGCTCAAGGGAGCAGTGTACGTGAAAAGTCACGCACGCTCAAGAAGACACGCTTCCAACAGAAAGCGTACTCAAGTCTGCGTACGCACGCTAAAGAGCGCACGCAGCTCAGTGTGCGTAAGCTAAACAGCTCTGCACACTGCTCACTGTCTTCTCCAAACAGCAGAACACCATGGATGAACCCAAGTCTTCAAAGCATCATAACTTGGCCATCCGAACTCCAAATCCAGATTTCCAAGATTCCAACTTGGGTAGAATTGAATGCTCTTCCACATGGAAACACCAAACCCCATAAAAATCCAACTTAAGGAGATCAAGCCATACAAAATCCGAAAATAGAAATAACTTAGATCTAGAGCAAAGGAGACTTCAAATCACAAAACACCAAGTTTTAATGTCGGTCACCATGTCCTAATCTAGCAAATGAACCAAGAAAATAGGGCTCTCATGAAGTGGCAAGGTGCACTTGCCTAGGGTTGGAAGAGTTATGGAGGAAGGAGAAGAAGAAGAAGAAGGAAATTAATGGTGGAAGTTATAAGGAGAGAGAGTGGTAGGTGGGGATATAAAGAGGGGGAGTTGTGGTGTGTTGAGGGGTAGCATAGGTTAAGGTGATCCAATACCTATAAACCAAACCAAATCGAACCAACCCAATAAAACCGAGCCATGCCAAAACCCAAAATACGAGAAATACCGAAATTCCACAAGTTGAGAAAAATAAAAATACATGCCAAAATCCAGATACGAGTATAAATACGAAATACGGGGAATACGGGAAAGGAGGGTGACAACTCTACCCATCTTAAAAGAATTCCGTCCTCGAAATTTAATCAAGGAGCTAGAGATTGTCACGACAAGCTACATTATGCACAGGCAAGTTATACTAAGCAGTTCAATCATGCAATCATACAATGCAAGCAAGGAAGGGAAAACGTAAGGCATAAGAAAGATATTATACCTTACGAGTCAAACAGGTAGGGGTATCGCGATCGGATGTCGTCCTCACGCTCCCACGTTGACTCACCTAGAGAGTGATGACCCCAAGCAACACGGACTAATTTAATAGTCTTGTTCTTGAGTATCTTTTCCCTCCGGTCCAATATAGACACGGGCCTCTCCTCATACGAAAGGTTGGTACCAACAACCAATTCCGAATGGTCTAGGATGTGGCTCGGGTCCGGAATATACCGTCGTAATTGGGACACATAGAATACATCATGTACCTCACTTAGCGACGACGGAAGAGCGAGACGAAAGGATACATCTCCTACTCGCTCTAGAATATCGAACGGCCCTATATACCTAGGACTAAGCTTTCCCCGCACGCCAAAGCGAATGACGCCGCGGTTAGGCGAGATCCTAAGGAATACATGGTCGTCGACAGCAAATTCTAAGGGACGCCGATGAGCATCGGCCCAATAGCGCTGGCGGTCCTGGGCAACTCGGAGGTGATCTCTGACCTTCCTGACCACTTCAACCGTCTGGGCAATCATCTCTGGACCAAGCATCTGCCTCTCTCCGATATCGTCCCATGCTAGCGGGGATCTGCACTTCCTGCCATAAAGAGCCTCGAAGGGTGCCATCTGGATACTGGCCTGGAAACTGTTGTTGTACGAGAATTCCACCAGGTGCAGATGATTCTTCCATGAACCACCGAAGTCAAGGGTACAGGATCTCAACATATCTTCAAGGGTCTGGATTGTGTGCTCTGATTGGCCATCTGTCTGCGGATGATATGTTGAACTGAACTGGAGACGAGTTCCCAAACTCTCTTGCAAGCTACGCCAAAAGTGTGACGTAAACCTCGAATCCCTGTCCGAGGTGATGCTGACTGGCACACCGTGAAGCCTGACGATCTGTCTGAGATACATCTCTGCTAACTGCGCCGTCGACTGTCCAACTCTGAATGGGAGAAAGTGTGCCACCTTGGTAAGCCTGTCCACAATTACCCAAATAGCATCTCTGCCGGCCGAAGATCTGGGCAATCCGGTCACGAAATCCATGGTTATATGCTCCCATTTCCATTCTGGGATCGGTAAGGATTGAAGAAGTCCAGCGGGCCTCTGATGTTCAGCTTTAACCTGTTGGCAAACCAAACACCGAGAGACAAACCGGGCTATCTTCCTCTTCATGCCATTCTACCAGAAATGTTGACGAATATTACGGTACATCTTCGTACTACCCGGATGAATAGAATATTGTGAACTGTGGGCTTCTGCCATGACTTCCTGTCTGATATCTCCACTGGGTACACAAAGACGAGTGCCGTGCCGAAGTGTACCGTCTTCATGGATACATAACTCTGGCCTTCTTCCTGCTTCACACTCTGCTCTGAGTCGCTGGATCTTGGAATCTGTTGACTGCGCCACCCGGATTCTCTCAACTATGCTGGACTGAACCTGTAGGCTGGCCATCAATGCCACGCTGGTTGGAAGAACCACTTCAATTCCCATCTTCTGAAGATCTGCCAATAATTCTGGTTGCGTCGTTAGGAGATAAACTCCGGCTCTCATGCTCAATGCATCTGCTACAACGTTGGCCTTCCCGGGATGATACTGCAAATCCATATCATAGTCCACTAGTAGCTCGAGCCATCTTCTCTGCCGCATATTAAGGTCCTTCTGGGTGAAAACATACTTCAGGCTCTTATGATCAGTAAAGTTCTCCACTCTATCTCCGTGTGTCTCGACAACTTCAAAGCAAACACTACCGCCGCCAATTCCAAGTCGTGGGTCGGGTAATTCTTCTCATAATCACGTAGTTGACGTGACGCATAAGATATTACCTTCCCATGCTGCATCAAGACACACCCCAATCCTCTGCCTGAAGCGTCGCAATAAACTGTGAATCCTCCTGTCCCATCTGGTAGGGTGAGAATGGGAGCCGTTATCAAATCTCGCTTCAACTTCTCAAATGATTTCTGACACTCTATTGTCCAAACAAACGGCGCATCCTTGCGGGTCAACTGGGTCATCGGCGCTGAAATCCTTGCGAAATCTGAAACGAACCGTCGGTAGTAGCCGGCCAATCCAAGGAAGCTGCGAACCTCTGCCACTGAGCTGGGTACCGGCCATGACTCGATAGCCACAATCTTCTGGAGATCCACTTCCACTCCTTCTCGGGTAATGATGTGACCCAAGTACGAAATACGATCGAGCCAGAACTCGCATTTACTGAACTTGGCGTACAACTGATGCTCCCTAAGCGTCTGGAGGACGATTCTGAGATGCTGCTCATACTCTACTTCACTCTTACTGTAGACCAGGATGTCATCTAGGAACACGATCACAAATTGATCCAAGTAAGGCATGAAAATGCAATTCATGAGGTCCATGAATACTGCCGGTGCATTGGTCGCTCCAAAGGGCATAACAAGGAACTCCCAATGTCCATACCTCGATCTGAATGCTGTCTTCGGGATGTCCTACTCTCTGACTCTGATCTGGTGGTATCCCGACCGCAAGTCGATCTTCGAGAACACTGAAGCCCCTCTGCGCTGATCAAACAAGTCATCTATCCTCGGAAGAGGGTATCTGTTCTTGATTGTCACCGAATTCAAGGTACGATAATCAATACATAGCCTGGATGTACCATCTTTCTTTTTCACAAGAAGCATCGGGGCTCCCCAAGGTGATCCACTAGCACGGATGAATCCCTTGGTCCTCAGTTCTTCAATCATCTTATACAAAATCTCCAACTCTGAAGGCGCCATTCTGTAGACTCGCTCTGATACTAGTGCTGTCCCGAGAATCAAGTTTATAGTGAACTCAATCTCCCGCTCCGGCGGCATCCCTGGAAGCTCTTCTGGAAAGACATCTGAAAACTCTTCAACTATCCGGGGTAACTGCACTGCTGCTACTGCCATCCACAATGCTGGGGAAGATGGCTCCATTGCGCCTCTGGAAAATGAAAACTCTGGCTCGCCAGGAATACTAAAGACAACTCTGCCAATATGGCAGTCTATCCTAGCATACTGGTTCCTCAACCAATCCATGCCTAGGACTACATCATAGTCTGCCATAGAAAACTCTATGAATCTAGCGAGGAACTCCCTACCGCTAACTATGATCCGACACGAGGAAAACACTCGATCTACTCCCATAAGGCCATTACCAGTAAGAATATTGAGCCTCACTGATAATGACTCGGGCTCCAATCCTATCCGTGTCGCGAATCGTGCAGACATAAATGAATGCGACGTACCAGAATCAAATAATACAGACGCTGGAGAGGAGTTGACGAGAATAGTACCTGCCACAACCTCACCTGGTGTAACTTCTTCTTCCATAGCCATCATCATGGCCTGACCTTATCCTCTGGCTGCTGGTCCCCTCTGCTGGAAACCTCTCTGCCTATTTTGGGTCTGAGCTTGGGCTTGTGCATACTGTTGGGGGTGTTGTTGCTGGAATGCCTGAGACTGAGGCAGCAAGGGCCTCGAAGACTGATACTGCTGCTGCTGAACTGGTACTGGGGCTGGTCCTCTCACCAAAGAGCTAGAAGGGTTGGATGCAGATGAACCACCCCTATTCGGGAAAGCCCCAACCCTATGATCTGCTGCTCCACAAGCCAGGCATAATCCCTGCGCCCTGCGACAATCCGCCACTACATGGCCTGGCTTCCCGCAATGAGAACATCCCATCGCGGAAGTCTGCTTCTGCTTCTGCTGCTGCGGGTACGTCGGGGTCGAATATTGAATCGACGTTACTGAGGCCGTCCGCCTCGGAGTTCCAATGGTCAATCCCCTGGTTGCCGGGACTGGAGCTGATGATTGGTGCATCTGACTGTGGGACCGCTTCCTACTTCCGGTCCTATTCACGATCCTCTGGGAGGTATACTCATGCCTCCTAGCTGCTCTCAAGACTGCATCGAACGTCTGGTGCTCGAACTGCTCAACCGCCAACAAGATCTCCAAATGCAGCCCTTGCTGGAATCGCTGGGCCCTATCTAACTCGGTCGCCACCAAGGTGGGGGCAAACCTACTGAGCCTAGAAAACTCCGATGCATAACTGTCGACTGATCTGCCTCCTTGCTTCAAGTTGGTAAATCTGGTCTGCAGGTCGTACCGAGCCACAGCATCGAAATACTTCGTCTGGAATCTCTCTCTAAACACTGCCCAAGCAATGGGTGCCACTAATACCATAGCTTGCGCTGTCCACCAACTGCGAGCCAAGTCCAACAACTGCAGGCGTACCACCGCCACCTTCTCATTCTCGGGTGTCCTGGCTGCTTCCAGAATCACCTCGGTATCCTGAAGCCATGCATCCGCGGCAATCGCATACTCGGTGCCGTCGAAGAAAGGAGGGTTCAATCGCTTGAAGTTGTTGGCCGCCTGGTTCCCTGGATGTCCGCCTCGGGTCAAAGCATCTTGAACTGTCTGGTACAGGGCGTCGCTTCGACGATCCTGGAAAGCTATCAAGGTTCTGATGAGGCCTACTAAGGTACCATCATCGGGCTCTGCGGGCTGGACGGGCCGAACTGGTGACTCTCCTCCAGTAGGCACAACTCTGGAGGCTACCCCGGAATGCTGGGCTTGATCTCCGGGTTCCTGCTGGTCCACGAGAGGTGCTCTTCCTTGCTGATCGGCAGGGTCAGGTACAGTGCCGCTGAAGAAGACGACACAGGGAAACAATAAGGAAGGACCAGGACAGATCAACGATACAAGCATGTAATCAGGGCAAGAATTTCAGGGATTTGAAAATACGGGCGGAGATCAAGGGCGAATACTGATTGAGACATCTATTCGGTAAACCCCTCATATTTCTTGATTGACAAGACCTGCATGGGCCACCACTTAAACCGTGTCACGCACCAGAACCAAAATACTGGAGAGCGGGGGCTGACATAGCCAGCTACGTATATTGAAATGGAAACTACCTCGATATACGGTCACGGCTGTCTAGAAATATGAGGGTTTACTACAAGCCAACAGTCTCTTATGGTCATGAACAAGCCTAATGTCTCAATCACAAGCCAGTAAGTAAGGTCGCAAGATGTATGATCATTAAATATACAATAATAAGGCGTCCCAAATATTACATATACAGCTGATCATGAAGCTAGTCGTACAAAATGCGGAGACTAGCAAGAGTTAAGTCATACATGATCAACCCTAGGATTTGTTAATCATGTTTACAGCCCGTAGGCAGACAGTAAGTAAAGTGCATCGAGCTAACAGGTGCTCGTCGCCTAAACACCTCAAAAGAATAGATTTATAATAGAGTGAGCGAAACAAAATAGAAAACCCACTCGTAGCCCGGGTTCCTTCTAGTCGCCACCATTGGGCTGGAAGCTTGGTAGATCCTCGGGAGCTGCTCCGAAATCTGGCCACACAAAACCAGTTGGGTCAATCCCAGAAAGAGCAACTGCCACAAGGGGGCCACGAAATAAGAATAAAAGCCAGCAATTAGCACAAGAAAAATAATATTAAAACTAGAATTACAAAAAAATATATCAAGATAATATACGACGAGATAACCATGGGACTATTCCGATAGCCAGGTTACAACCCGTAAACCAAACAAGGACCGGGGGTGTAACCCTTCATCTGAACAGAACTTGGTTTTCCACTATTTATCGGCAAGATAATAATGTAAGACATCAAGACAGGAAGCAATCTTATACTGGATCAAGACATGGCTAAACTGGTTATACCTCATTCAATCAATCACGGCCAAGAAGATACTACGGCTTACTACTTTAACTAACTAGGGTTATCACAGGCCTAATTATTAACAAGATACAGTGAGATTGTTCCACAGCCACAAGCCCTGCAGACCATCCAGGTTACCCAGGTCGAAAATTAGGGGTTGAATTCAGGTGGGTACATCGCCCAGAAGACAAATGTACCCTTAGGTGACTTAGAGGGTGCAACACGCGACGGTGTGCTGGAAATGTGCCCTACTCGACAACAGGCTACATATCCCAAGAGCGCCCAGGTAACGGGATTGCCCGTAGCTGTGTCATCTCTTCATGACTACCGTGTTATTCTAGTTATTAACCTTAATCCATTTTAGTAGGTGCTCCCGACCGTGGTACTCAGGAGTCCCATCCTAGACATGATGCAAGACAGGATAAGTGGATTTAACAAGCAAGCAAGAAAGAACTACCTACGGTGTCAAGACAGGTCAAGTTAAGTTATCAAGATAAATCATGTCAGGGTACTTGTCAGGAGTGCGCCACGACGGGCCACTATCATGTCAGGTTGGTCATGTCAGGAGTGTACCACTACGGGTCACTGTCGTGTTATGCTAGTTCATTGTTATACCATGCCATGTACAATAATCATTCCAAACACGGGTAGATGCAGCTTCTTAACAAACAGCAAATCCTTCATCTTGCTCCGCCAATAATGATAGTTTGTGCCATTAAGATTTACCATGCGCATCGGCTTCGCGTCCATCTCTCCTCTCTGGTTTCTGTCAACTCCTGACACCCTTCTGAATTCCAGAACCTGGCTCTGATACTACTCTGTTGGGAAAGAAACGCGGAAACCTTTCCCCAAACCGGAGAGTACCTACGAGAGGACCGAACGATACAACGTACGAACCCAAAAACAATCACACAAAACAATCCACGCAGATACAGAGAATTTTTGACGTAGAAAACCCTTGCGGGAAAAACCACGGGTCGATCGGAGTCCAACCCTGAGAAGCCTCCACTAATGGAATAGAAGAATTACACCCTCTACAAACTCCTCCCGATCCAAATCGGATCCCCATAACACTCAGAAGTAAGAACAATGATTACAAGGCTACGAAGAGCAAGAACGACGAGTAGAGATTACCCGAATCCGATTCTCCTTTAAAAAACACCTTCGATCCTCCGTCTTCTCTTCCAAAGTTGTAATGGCACTCTTGCCTCCTTCCTCTCTCTCTTCTTGTTGTGTTCTACAATGATTAGGGTTAGGAATAACCTAATATTAACTCCCCTAATCCGCAGCAAAATTTGGACCGTTTGATTAGATCGAATGGTGAAAAATCACCCCAAATTTTCGCTCAGCCCCGACGACACAGAGTTCGGCCAGAACTCTGTGTCGGGCAACCAGAACCTACTGGCAACATTCTGGAATGGCCAGACCGAGTTCGGCCAGAACTCGGCCTGGGACCGAGTTCGGCCCGAACTCGGTGGCCCAGTTCCAGAACCTCCCTCTGGGTAGCAGCAGCAGCAGCAACTCTTCGTTGCCTACTTCCCGAGCTTCTTTGACATCGAACGACGCTCGTCGCACTCCGAGATCTTCTCCACATAGGTTGGGAACCCCACCCACTCCAACAGTGCCTTGCAACATAACATGACATACCATACTAACTTTCCATGTTCGTACTCCAGACAACCTCTGCTATAACATAATAACTCAGTGTCAACTCCTAGCCATATTGCCACAATTGTGCCAAAGCACACGTCTCTATTGAAGCCAAATCTTAGGCTTGATAGCTACTTTTAGTGTCGTATATTCATATCACGACTCGATCTAAAGGCATGTACGCGAATTGCCGCAAGCAAGCCGACTCATTTATATGAAAGGTTACTAGCAAGTCTGGCTATCTTGGACTATAGCTTGGTGCAGACGAGACCCTTACAGTGTGGGTAGCTAGCTCCGCTAAAGTCCTCGAATCACATATGTTGTATACCAATACGGCTAAGTAGCATTCATCCTAGGTCAGATCGGTCATGTGGCCTCAGGTTGCCTTCTGAGGAACCCTCGGCCTTGTGCACAAATTGTCTATGACCATGCAGGACTCGACTCAACTTACTATCCTACACAGTTATTACTGTTCTGTAATAGCCATCTAATAAAATATTGTTTTTATTGTCTATTTCTCTATATTATATTTGTTAATAAATTTTTTTAAGAAAAAATAAAATAAAATAATAATTATTTATCATTAGTTTTATTATCATTATCTTATTTTCAATTGAACCCAATTCATTTTCTAAAATAAAAAATTTATGCATGAGTCCTTGTAAATATTTGCAAATTGCAAATTAACCATGACACCTAATCTATATACATGTCCTCATGCATGAAGCATAAGAAAAATGGTAATTTCACTTAGGGACACATGTCTCCATGCATGGGTTTATTGGTAAAAAGAAAAAAAAACTATGGGGGGGGAGAGAACCCTCACTCGTACCTCTCTCTCTCTCTCTCTCTCTCTCTCTCTATCTCTCTATTTCTCTCACTCCCAAACCCTCCTTTTCCCCCTTCTCCATCATCACCTCCAACACCACCATCATCATCCTCTTCATCACTCATCATCATCTCCATTACCAAAACCCTAACCCCCTTATTCTTCAAAAAAAAAGGATTGGAAGAAGATGAAGATGGAACAAAAAAGAAGGATAAGTTGGAGAAGAAACCAAATCCTAACCCCAATTACAAGCCTTTCAAGGCAAGCCCTCTTCTATTTTTCTTTCCATTTATTTTATTTTTGTCTATGCCATATCCATTTAGAATTATTTTCTTCATGAATACAAATTTGGATAATTTGTATATATATATATATATATATATATATATATATATATATATATATATATATATATATATAAGGGTATGACGGACACGTGTACCGAAAGCGACATGGACACAAGGGTGCAATTATTATGAACGATAGCTTGGATACCTATTTTCCAAAATACAACTTGGATTCTTAAATATAGTTAAATTTAGTCATAAATATATATATAAATATTATTTCGAATATTAACAGAGATTAGGACATGATTGGGACACAACGATACTAGTTAGTATTGATTTGATATTTATGATTTAAATTTATGTGTGTCAAATTAGTTTAATAAAATTATTCATATATATATATATATATATATATATATATATATATATATATATATATATATATATATATATATATATATATATTGTCATGATGGACTTGGTAGCATAGAAATTAAGGAGTGATATAATGAATTTTATGAAGAAACAAATTTTATGTAGTGATTGCTTGGCTTGTGGGTATAAATACATATGTCATGGAAATATCAAGTTAACTATGGCTAATTGTTGTCTAGAAATAGAACTGGACATAAATAGGTATTAAGACTATGGTAAGGAATTCAACCCGTAATTGAGTTAGGGTTATCTACGGAACCTTGGGTGTGAATTTCATGAACAATACGAGGCCGTATCGGCTATATCAAGCCCTAAATTGGTAAAGTATCATAGAATTCCTGAATTACAATTCAAAAGTTATCTTTAAAGATAAGAACGAAAGATTACCAAGTAAATAAATTTTAGGATAATTAGAATGTCAAAAATGTAACCATATCGACAAAAGTAATAATTTTGGACAACAGATTCCTAATTAATCTAAATTCCAGCATAAGTATATCTATAATGATCATCTTAAGAACAAGATACTTGACATCCAAACTATTAAGTATTGCATTTCTTATATTATAGTTGATTTTTAAAGTGTTTATGAATCTTTATAATTACTGACTTGTATGGAGCTTTATGTACTTGTGTAGCAACCTCGACCAGTGTAGATTGCTAAAATAGCTAATTTCTAAGATAAAGTATACAGTGGTAAGTAAGTTATTGTGTTGAAATTTGATTTACCAATATATAAATGCATGTGCTTACCGGTGTTAAGAGTTGCTCCACCGAAGGGGTCGGCATACCCTGGAATTCTATGGAGGGTTGCTCCGGGTGTGTTTATACTTTTGTGAAATTTTCGGACTCCAAAATACAAAGGAGATTCTGCCAAAAATTTTGAAAAATTCTAGAGTTAGCCATTTTTGGAAAGTCGAAATGGTTAAAACCTAGTTCCTGATTTTATCAAATTTTCTGACACAATCCCGATCCTGAAATCTATGGAAGTGTTGCCTTGGGCACACAAATTTTAGTTTGACATTTTATTCCGCTAAGATGGAATTCCTTGCTTATCCATTTTCTTTTTAATATGTGTTTTCCTATCACATTATGAACGAGGTACAAATCGATGTTAATCAATAACCTAGATTATATTGTAAGTTAGAATTGCATCGGGATGGAAGATAAACCTTTGGATCACACCTTCGAACTCTTACAATATTATATTTTAAAAACTGATCAGTTCCTGTTATCGACATTCGTACGGCCATACGATGTCTGAGGTGAGGCTTAGCTCACTTTCATGTTTTCTATTTTCCATTGGATTCCGAATCCCCGAGTTCGGCCCTGTAATATCCAATGTAGCATGTTTCCGATATTCTTGAAAAAATTTAAGTCATATGACAATTGTTATAACACTTGATTCCGATAACTCGAAAAACAACTCATGTGTTATCCTGATTATATCACATCATTATGTGATTCCTGCTACTAATGGGATGGATAAATCTAAGCATCGCCTATTAAGTATAAACTTGATCCCGGGTAAATGGAATTATTGCCAAGATATTAAGTTTTGTGTGATCCAGAAGTGTTTCTCTAAACGTTGCATTTTGCATATAGGACTTGTTAGACGCTCTATACGTTCGTATATTCAACTGTAGTCATAAATTTTTAGAGAGCTATTAATGTCTTAAGTAGATTTTAATTTAGTAAAATTTACTCTTAATTATCTTCTTTCCAAATTAATCTCGAAAATTTTATCACCTTACCTTACATATCTTATTTCTTGACTGAGGACTTGCTCGTCGTATTGACGACCTAGTTTTGTTCACTAGGTTTATATGAAGTTCGAGAGGGAATATCAATGTACACTGAAGAGGAGCTTAATGAATAAGACAAAGAGAAGGTCGACCTTGGGCATCAGCTAGTAATATTTTGTAACAGGTTGTGTATTATAGTATTGGGTTAATGGTTGTAATCGGGTAGAATAATAAAATTTTCTATTTAGAGTTTAAGAATATCCTTTAATCAACCTGTTATTTATTATTTTATTCATCATGTGACCTGTGATCAACCTATCCTAGAACCCTACGGGCGAAAATCGCGAATATGGGTACTGGAGTATTCATATCGCGTAGCCTAGGATGTTGTTACGTACTCGGCTCACCGTATTTTGGGAGTGGGGCGTGACATGTTCTTAGTGTTTCCATACTTGTTTCCTTTCCGCAATGCCCTTTATCTGGGCATGCCTCTGCGACCTACAGTCCCAAGAACTTTTTCATGTTTCCTTACTTTCATCTCTGACTCAAACTCAAGAGCAGCTACTTGATAGCCCTCATGCTCAACTTTGCTAAATCGTGTTCCATTGAAGTGCCACGAACAATGTCATACTCTAAGACACAAATCATGAGACCATGGAAATGTGTTGCCATAACCAGCCATGGAATATGTGGTAACGTACCTGTTATGACAAGAAAATCTATAGTCTTTGTCTCAATATAAGAACTCTATTTTTTCCCAAGTCGTGGGATCGAAGCAAGTCGTGGGATCGAAAGACCAAGTGCCGATTTGAAAACCTAACATAAAGTGCTATCTAAGTATCATGTTCTATATTTCCATGTTCTACACAATCTGACTCAGAATGGGATTATTCCCTTAGCTATATGGGTTTTTCTCTTCTATTAGCAAACCTACCTAGTGCATATAAAAACCTTCATTTATTAAGTGTGAAGGCAAAGTTGAGGCAAGTTCATCGAACCACCCACCTGAACGAGGAGTTGCCTCGACCGAACGAGACATCGAGCAAGTTGTTGCATAGTCAATTCCAAGAGTCGTTGCATTTATTGATTCATCATATTGAACTGAGTGGTCGGGGTACTACATAATGCACAATTCATAAAAAGTTTCGTCCTCGAAACTTCCGGAGTACAACTCACCAATTAAATCACTCCATACTTTAACTCGAACTCCCCTGGCATATATGAAAGCTCCCATACATAATTTTCTATGTGTTTCATCAATCAGAGTCGCGCTCCGCGCCTTAGTCAATTTTATCAAACAACTAAGTCATTCTAGACAATCCAACTATTTCATAACATAATCATCAAGTCATGTCTAATTGGTCCACTAACACAAATCTAATTACTAGGCTAGCCCACTAACCATAATAACTAATACCAAATAAATGAATATTTATGCACAATAATATATAATATGAATTGATAAAATTACCCCTATTTGAAAAAGTGGTAGCGATACTGCTACATCTCAAAACACGGGACAACTATACTCGTTACACACTTGGGTACTTAATTCTAGGTCAATCCTACCCGAGCGATATCCCTTACTCATTCTGAATCCAAACATAACCAAGTCAGACATTCTAATCAAAACACAATGTTACCCCTAAATCAGATCAAACCGAAAATATTTTTAAGTCCTTATGTCAATTTCCTAATCGGTCTTCCAAACTTGACTGCATCAAAGCCTCAATTCACATTCATACGTATTGATATCCAATTCTCACCAACAATTTTCACTATCTTTCGAAGTCATCGATCAAGTCGTCAACATTCTATCCTTCAAATTTCCAAATTTGTAATAACCAATCAAATCTGAATATCTAATTATGCACTACTCAATTACACTCTTCTGACTACAATCTTAATTACGACAATATCATTTCAAAATCGACCAAGTATAATCTTACTTTCATTCAATCCTCGAAACATATTTGATTTTATCAATACACGAATTTATTTTCGGTCACCAACTTTCTTCTATACTCAAAATCTGACCAAACAAATTCGATATGTTCAATCAATATATAATAACTCATCTGATCCATCATTTCATCAATATTTCCCTGTGCATATAATTTCATAATTTTTCTTATCACATCCCGATCCTTCTTTCAGTCTTATTTGAATTTAGAACACTACTTGAGTTGGATCGTGTACATATTTAAGGCATCTCCGACATATATGCATTTCAACCAGTCTCGTGATATAGAATCCGAATAAAACTAACAGGTTGAATTTCCATCCTCAAGAACTCACTTGACTTCTTCGATTCGCAAACAACCTATCCATACAAAACTAATATCCAAAATCGTCGCCCAATCAAATTTTACTAATTGTTAAAACTATCTAAGAACATACATATAATATTCATGCATCAACTCTTATAACTAGCTACCCCAGCTCTATAATCTATCCAGCGACTCTTGTTAAGGTCGATCGCACCAAGTCTATCTCTCGACACAAGGACGTATGCCTAACTGCTAGGCTAACTCACCAAGTCAAAGTCAAAGTCATCTGCTGCGATCTATGTTCCTCGCAACCAATATCGCAACACTCACCTCCCTAATCTTAAGGTCAAACCATAGTCGATAGAACAGTAGAACCCTAGAGGGAGGGTGAATAGAGTAATATATAATTACCAACAATAATAAGCAAGCTAAACAGTAATTTAAAAGATAGAGAGAATCAAACACTCGATGTATCCTGGTATCCTCCCGTGGGGCACTCAAGTCCCAAAAATCTCTCCGGCTTTAATCCACTATTTGAGTAAATAGCACAACACGAGCTTTGATCCGAAGACTCGTCAACTTCTTACACACAAGTTTTTATCTGAAGGTTCATCAACTTCTTACAAACGAGCTTTTATCCGAAGTCTCGTCAACTTCAATAAACACAAAAGAAAATGTTTTGATCTTCTTCAACACTTAGAAGATCTAGGTTACAACTCTTTGAAATAACTCTAACACTTTTGTGAATGACAAATGAAAGCAAGCTTTGTAGAATTATGGTAGACCTCTTTGGTAGATAGGAAATTTAAGGCTCAAGTGGATAAGAATTTATGAAGGAGGAAGTCTATTTATACAAATCCAAGAGCAAGAGGCATTTCCTGCACAGAGTTAGATTATCCGACCGATGTCCGAGGAAATCCGATGGACTATCCGACCTAATAGTAACGGATAAAAATATAGCAATTGGATGCATTAAATGCTCTGACATCTGGCAATTGGATTTGAATTCAAAATAGCCAGCAAGGCAATTTGGATTATTCGACTAAGTTTTGCGAATATTCGAAAGATGATCCGAATGATCCAACAAATACTTGCTACCTCAGTTCGGATTATCCGACGAAAATCCATGGATATCTAAAAGATGATCTGAATGATCCAATAAATACTTGTTGTCTCAGTTCGGATTATCCGACGGAAGTCCACGGATATCCGAGAGATGATCCGAATGATCCAACAAATACTTGTTGTCTCGGTTCGGATTATCTGTCAGATCTCCGCGAAAATCCTTTAGAATTTTTGCTTCTTTATGCATACTTTGTTTAATGAAGGAAAGGTTTTAGCTTTTAGTTTGTCATCCAAGCATAAGTGTTTACAGGATATCCTAGATACTTATATAGACACTCAGGGAACCAGTTGAGCTTCTGATCTTGGATTCTTTTGCTATCATCTCAAGATTCTTTACTGTGATTTATGAGCAATGCTAGCTTTTGTAAATGATGGAGTCATCTTCTTTCTAGCTTTGAGTAGTACATTTCGTTCCTATAAAGTAATAGAACTAAAATAGTATGGAGGTTAATTATAGTCAATATATCAAAATCAATGTACCAACAATCTTCCCCATTTTGATAATTGACAAATGTACGAATTTTGGAGATAGTACCCCCATAGTATGATATCTATTCCTCAATACAATTTCTCCCCCTTTGGCATTTATAAATGAAACTAGGAATAAAGATAGAATAACCAGTATAGATAGATAAGAAAAGTATATCATTGCATAACATCAAACGTTGTTAAATTCGTACTAGGATAAACTATGAAGCAGGTACAGTACTAGTAAAGGCCTGATAATCAGTCCTCGAAGGACTATACAAGACAAACTGTTTGACAAAACAAACTCAAGATTAGTCCCCGAAGGACTTTACAAGGCAAACAAACTAAAGACTAGTCCCCTAAGGACTTCACAAGACAAATACCACACATACTAAAAAGTCCACGAAGGACTGCACATAACATAAAACATAGATCTTTTTGAGACACACCACCAAAAAGAGTAGAGAAACCATCAACTGTCAAGAGCAGCCGGAGGGTCGACGTCGGCCGAGGGATCCTCAATATCAACCGAGACAGGGGTAAAAGTACCATAGGGATCTATGCCTCCTGGGTACATAAAGCCATAGACGTTAGTGTCAGTAAAGCGCGGCCCGGGGTATTCAGGATGAGCAATATTGGGATCCACATAAAGATCACACTCCTCAAGCATACGCTGAATGTAGTGTGCCTAATCCATGAAGCCATGATGAATGAGAGTGCCAAGGCCTTGGTTGCAGCCTGAATGCGCTCCAGGTAGAGATGAAAAGAGAGTCAAAGCAGCGATCGATGTAGCGACGGATCTCGAGAGTGTGGATTGTAGGATCTTGAGAAGATGAGGTTATGGCAGCGGTTTGAGTAGAGCGAACACGAATTTTGGATTTGGTAAGGAGTGTAGGCCGGTCTCCTTTGGGGGCAATTCTTCAGATTAACCCCATTTGCTTCTAGGACCATAGTAATGTACATCCCAAAAAGAAGAGACCGATAGGAGAATTGTCGGATCCGGATCATGGTAAAGATGATAGTTTTGGCTAGTGAGAAGGGCTGTTTGGATACAAGATAGTACATAGAAATCAACTCCTCGATAGTGAGATTGTCCCTATTACCATGTTTGGAAGTGATGGTGTGGCATCGGATGAGATGGAGGTCATAAAAGAAGGGGTTCAGGTCCTTATCATCAGGCTTATGGACAGCAGGACGACCGCAGGTATTGAAGAGGAACTCTTCGTAGGATAGAGCACTGGAAATGTTGTCACGACCCGCACCGGTATAGGGGTACGAGTAGTGAACAACATCCATCCTACACCACAGCATCGGCGGTATAACACTGTCTAGGTCACTAACTATCTATCTCACACAATGATATAATGTACCTGTCATAGATCTCAACTCCAAATGGAGGACACATATAAATGATAACACTGAATACCCAATCACAATCTAAAGCACGATAAGATATCAAAGATGTCCAATAAACTACAAAGTCTAAACATCAACAACTTCCAAATACAATAACAATATCCAAATCTCTAATATAATAACAAGTCTCCATTATATATTCATGCCAAGAATTCTAACACTGAATCTATCACAAAGCTATAATAGTAACTAAGCCCCTCGGTAATCACTCCTGAGCATCAGGAGCCATGGTTGTTATCCCCTCCTCGGCTCCGTGAATGTGGGACACAAGTCCCCTAAGCAGTCATCTGAAAAATATATCTAGTCAGGATGGAACGAGCACACCTCTTCTAGCAATTCCAATTAAATGACAAAGACTATAAAACAGTTAAAGTAAGTAATACTTGATGAGTAGGAAAAGAATGAGTCGGGGAATGAAATAGAACAACAGCTAACTAAAGTATAAGGAAAGTAAATATGGTGAACCAGAAGAATATGGCAATAAAGACTGTAAATGAAGATAACTAAACTAGAATAGATGTAATGTGAGTCCAGCAAGTATAATGTGAGTCCAGTAAGTATAATATAAATCCAGTAGAAAGTACTAAACCAGTGCATTTTGAAATACCGCTTTCGACATGTAAACGAATAGGGGATTAATACGGCACATCGCACACTTGGCAAGTGTGCGACGGCTATATTTCCAGATTAGACCAGTAGGGATGATTCCAGCATGATTAGGAATGTTTATATGTCTACTCGAGTATTTTCCTGCCCCGACTAGTACAAGTAAATCTATATCCCGATATATAAATCAAGTACAAGTCCAGCCAGAAGATAAGTGATGCCAGTAGGTGATTTCAGAAATAGAGGCCAGACAAGTAAGATGCATGTGTCGCAGGTAAATGAATCCAAAAATACCAATCAATGTCGTGTCAGAGAATCAGGTAATACTTTATTAGAAACTGGATCATAATAATTATCAGATGATGAACTATCAAAGAATGTACTTGCCTGAGGTCCTAAGCAATGACTGAGGATTGATGTATGACCTGACGTCACATGGACCTAATATGAATTTATAGAGTTACTGGGTGTTATAGAGTAAATAACATATTTAAATGCATTAATTATATGCTTATGGGCCTTTCCTAGGTCATGGAAGTTAAACTAGGTAAATACTAGTCAAACTAAGTCATTTATAGGTCATAAAGTCCATTCTAGGTCAAATTGGTCCAACTTGGTTAAAGTAGCCATTTCTAAGTTGTATGAGTATATTTCTAGGATATTGGAACAAAACCGTATATTTCTAGGCTTTACTAGCATTTACAAGATACTAGGGTATCAATACTACATAGGGATAGGGTTACTAGGTGCCCTACTAGCATATGGACTCATATAATCCAATACCTTAATATTTTCCCTTTACCTTACCTTTAATCTATACATTACCTATTATCAATATTAGGATACTAACTTATCCCTTACCTAGACCCATATACAATATTACCTGCATACTTATATATACTCTACATATTTATATATATCCTTCATTGTGAGATTACTTAAGATTACTTATTGCCGATATCTTGTAATTACCCTTACCTAGGTATTGCCTTGCTAGGTAATCCCAACTCAAATGTCTACCTATGTTACCTACTCCTACATATACCTTCCTAATATACCCTCACACTTGATACCACTGCCATCACACATTGCTAACAGCTCACACACTCATACACACACAGGTGCACTCATTTATTCATCCCAAACTCACACTCAGAACTCTCTACACATGCTCACCCCTGCCCCTTGCTTCTGCTACCCACAGTAGGGCTTTGGACTGTTGTTTTATAAACAGCACAAAACTCTCACCTGACCTTCATTGCCTGTGCAGGGGAAACCCCCCTCCCCTCTATCATGCTGCACACTTGTGTGCACATGGCCTATTGCCCCTGTCTATCACTTATCCCCCTTGCAAACTGCTGTAGGCGAGGCTTACCTATCACTTAGTGGCTGAATCAGGGAAGTCCCGGTCCTATTGCCTATCTGTTTGACCAATTTTCTTCCCTATCAGTGCTTCCCTTCTTCTTTACTCACTGACCTATCTCACTACCTCACCCTCACCCTCACTCTCACTGTCACATTGACAGGGTTTTTCCTCACTCACTCATACATCACTCATCTAACAATCTAGTGCTCACACAAAGTGTGCACTGTCACACTTGCCAAAGGCCAGTAGGCCTGCAGTGGCCATGCCACATTCTCTGTGCCACCAGGCCTAAGGCCTTAGCCAAGACCTACTTCATGTCTACCTACACAAGCTGCAGTGGGGTTTCATTCCCTGCCAAGACCCCCACCTGTGCCACAGGGAAGAAGAACTCCCTTACTAAATATATGAAGCCCACCACTCTTCTACACATAGTTCAAACCCGTCACATTGGGACTGTGTAATAGGGGTGTCACAAAGGAAAGGTAGCACCTAACACTCATACACACAAGCACATGACACTTACACTCTCCTCTTGACAGTTACTACATATGATACTTGACACTCTAACACTCTACTTACCAACACTCACTTCTATTTCTCTCCTCGACAGTTTATTGTCCTACTGAATCTCGACGACAAATTCCTCTTTCTCGTACTCACACATGACACACATGTACTCCTGCACTTAGGGACACTCACATATGCACTCGAGACTAATACATTGACACACCTACACCACACATAATTTAATTATCAGTCCACCACTACTATTCAAGATACTGCTGCTATGGCCTTATAGCCCGAGCCCTCTTCCGAATTCCCGAGTTTCAGTTGAATTCCCCCTACTAGCTGCTATGAGCAGAAATCTTCCTGCTGTTGGGGTCTCAACTAACCCGCTCCCCTTAGTGTGTTGTTGTAATCCACAAGTAGCAAATGCTACTGGTACAATGGAAAGCAGCTGTTGCTGCTCCTATTTGTTGTTGCAAGGATGCAACAAGGCTACTACTAAGGTTCCCCCTTTCCTAATCACACAAAGTCATCGGGTGATACACACACACACACACAATGCAATATTAGCTCCTTACATCAGTCACTACTATATATATATATATATATATATATATATATATATATATATATATATATATATATATATATATATATATATATATATATAATTTTATATATATTATAAATATATATATAATATATATATATATGGGCGATGATGAGCCTAGCCTGTGCGATGCGGGACATCCACAACGTCGAAGGACTGACGAAAAATGGTCACGATCTGAGCTAGCGTGGGACAGAATGGGGCGCCCGTGCATGAAAATTCTACGGCTAAGAGCACTGCGCGGGCGGTCGAGGACCGGCACCATTCTACCACGGGTATAAACGACGGTCGACCACGCGGCCCGTCGTACGGCGTCCAATGGGCGTCGGGAAGACGTCGTAAGGGCGCCATGCGCATAAAATGGATGGCTGGGTGGCATCGGTTGTCGTAGGCATCGTGAAGACGTCGGGGGCGCCTTCGACGTCGTGGGCGAAGAGAGGCGTTGAGTTGCCAGCGTCGAAAGACGTTGGCCATCCCGTGAGGCTCGGGAGCATGCGGAGTGCGCAAGGCATACTTGTGGGGCGATGATGAAAAAGCCAGTACGGTCAAGATCCGCATGAAGAGTCCGAAGCGACATGACGACCGACTAAAAATCGTGTACGGAAAGACACACAATTTAACTGAGCCCGCATGTGCTGAATATATATATATATATATATATATATATATATATATATATATAATATTTAATTTTTTTTAACAGAACCAAAGCTTTATTGCCTGATACCAGGAAAGTTTTCAAAAGAGTACATGATCATCCAAGCTCATCCAAGCCCAACAGCCAATCCCAAACCCAAAATCAGACTGACAACCAACCTACTATCACCTAGTTAAGCGGTCTTTGGAAGAAGACCGAAGATTCATGCCTAGTTGAGCTGTCACTCCGTTTTTTCTCTTAGGCTTGATCCACTCCCTAACGTCCAGGCTTTCTCGCCTTTGCTGTCACACAGGATCGGAGTTCCCTCCACAAGCAGGGAAGCCAAAGATCTCTCCACGTCTCCAATCATCGTTGCCGTAATAGCATCTTCATCTGCCCAACATGTTCGGACAGCCGGGAAAACCGGAGAAAGAATGATGTCCCCCTCCTCGGAGGGAACCTAGGAGGACCAACTATAGTAGAAGGTGAGTAATGAAGATTCTGGGGCTCCAAAGCCTCCGAAACACACCCACTAAGCAAAGCATCTCCGATCCCCACCCTGGTCCCGCCTAATACACGTTGTGATACTCCCATGATATGCACTTCAAATGGATTCAAATTTGACCCAAAGCATACCCACATATTCTAAATTATAAATAGGACCTAACAAATCTATTCACAAATCCTAGAAATGTCATTCTTGAATTTTTCCCAAATTGGGTCAAAATACAAAGGAGAAAGTCTCCAAATGGATGAAGGGGAGTCAAAACTTCTCACCATGGGTAACCCTAATATATGGGGGTTCCTATTTGATGCCTCTACACTATTTAATATAAATTAAAGGGTTTAGATTGCAGTTTACCTAATGGGAGATGGATTCCCAATTTGCTCTAAAATCCAAAAGCTCCCAAGCTCCAAGTACTCCAACCTCTAATACCTTGCTTCTAGGGTCTTCTACTTTCTATGGGAAAGAGAATGGAACAAATTTGGGCCAATTTGAATGAGTTTTAGTGGTGGGAACAATTTGGAAAAACTTTCTAAATTAGGATTAGGGTTTGAAATAGAAGGAGGAAGAAGAAGATGGTGTTCTTCTTATAGGGGATGGTGGCTTGTTATAATATTAGGGTAGGGATTTTGGCTAATGTAAATTGTCCACTAAGTCCCTCTCTTATGTCATGACAAGTTTAGGAAAAAAAAAATCCATACTACCTAATTAGGTGTTTAGCCTAACTTTCTAACTAGTCCTTCTAATCTAACTAGAGGCTAACTAAAGTTCAATTAGGCTAGTCCTAATCATTTAATTAGGTGGTCATGTCAAGTTGGTTTAGGTCCTCTAAGGTCACTAACAACTATTCCAACTAATGGCTAACCACTAATCATATACAATAATATAGCATATGCACTATATTTAATTATTACAAATAATTAATCCAAAAATATAATTATTAGTTTTGTAAAAATATTTTATCACTCAAAATATAATTTGTATACCATTATTCACAATAATAACAAGAAATAAAAAAAGTCAAAAATATCCCTCTTCTGGAAAGTGGTAGTTACAATCCTTAGAAAATTTTATCCTCGAAATTTAAAGTTTGTCGTACTCCTTCTAGATCAAACCTCCAATAATCATGGTCAAGAAATTCTACCTATCAACATGTCACACCCCGATTCGGGAATCGTTCGCCTCCGCTTAGATTCACGCCGAATCGTTCGTCCTCGCTAAGGCGTGATGCCGTACAAGTCTGGAATTGCACTTGTACAAGGCGTGCTCGTGTTCCATTTATAAAAGAGACATTTGAATAGAGATTCGCAGCGGATGATAAAGAAGTTTTGGCAACACAGATATGATCTGAAATAAGTTCTTTATTGATATCTTTGAAATTATATTGCATAAACATAAGGCTCTCAAACAGCCGAGATGAAAGGCCAAACTTGGCTACAACTTGCAGAAATATTAAAATGAGATACAACTTGTTCCATACATCATATCCCTTTATTAATAATGCGGCAATAACCACCTTCAGCAAAATGCCTTCTTCTTCAAGTGGAAACTTCAAGATGTACGAAGCTTCTAAAGAGTCGGACAGCAAGCCTTCAGCGTCTATGCTTATCCACTAGGTTCCCGGCACCTGTGGAGACGAGGGTCAGTACATTGCCACATATGTACTGGTGAGCGGCCGTAACCAATCTCACCATAAATCAACAGTAGTAAAATTTCATGAATGTTCACTATTGATTTGTATTCTTTCTATCTTGCCTTAGGGTCCATTAACAATTCGTATATTTGATGAGAAATATAAGAAGCATACAGTGATGTTAGAAACATAAGCAATTCATGTTGTTCTAACATAAGCAATTCATATTGATCACCAATTTGGTGAATCTTACCCACGGTCGGTAGCCATCCCTGTACATATTTATGAATACCACTTACTCTGCCTGTATAAGACAATGTTAGCTATGCCACCTGTCTATATGAAGGTCACTGGCGACACGCCATCTTGGACCGTCTTACTTAGTACAACGGCACCCTTTCAGTGCGGGTAGCTAGCCCCACTGCAAGTCCCGTTTACCGATGCCAGTACGTCGGCATAATTCCTTGTTCCCCCTAGGACGAACCGGGTCCGTGGCCGCGGATTACCGTTCTGGGAACTACCTTGTATACAAGTTGTCCATGACCATGCATGCAATGCAACTTAACTAATAAGAGACACGACATGCATGATAATAGCATATTCCACACATATTCGTAGTTCTCATTTCATCTTGCCATTTTCCCATCTTTCCCAACTTGCCATCTTACCATCTTACTTTGAGCCATAGGCTCGTATATTCGTTCATCCAACCAAGGGACTATTCATGTTTAACTCATTCTTTCGAACCGAAGTCCGATATACTTACCGCCCAATACTTGGGTCTTTGCATCACCTGTTAAACAATTCATATAGCATACGAGCATCATTCGATTTACAACATAAGCCTAGCCATGTGATAATTTATCTTTCATTATCTTTTCCATATTATTACTAGGCATCTTTTATTAAGCACCGAACGCAATAACAAGTCTACCATTGTTATGCGCGAAGATCAAGGATCGTCGAAGGATCAAAGCCACTCACTTGTTGGTGAATTGCCGAGAGAAAGAGGTCTTCCATGCAACGTCACCCTAGGTTCACTGCGTTAGCACCTGCATTGGCACCAACATCTGGTCAGCATACTTCTTCTCTTTCTCTCAGTTATTCGATATGAAATGCGTAGACGGTGAAAGTAAATCCATAAAAACATTCATAGAAAACAATCACGAAAACGCACACAAAAGCCAACAGCAAAAGCGACATCGAAAACCAGCAGGGCAACGGTCTCGGGGCAAGCGACTCTTATATAGAACTCTTCTCCCAAGACGCACGCCACTGCATCTTGGGCATCATTTCAAAATAGTCCAATCCATAACGAGGAAAGGATCTCAATTTATTATCCCGCAATCCTGGTAAAGTTTCCCCAATTCTCATCCGACTCGGCCATTCGGCCGCTAGCCCGCACCGTGCTCCGCAACGGATTCAGGGCATTACATATTAATACACTAACAAAAAGTTTCGTCCTCGAAACTTAAACACAAACCCACCTAGGTCAAACAACGAAGGAAACTTTTCCTTCACCTCTGCCTCAAGTTCCCATGTCGACTCTTCGACGGAATGATTTCGCCAAAGCACTCGAACCAAAGAAACAACTCGGTTCCGCAAGATTTTATCCTTCCTATCCAAGATCTGCACGGGTTCCTCCACATAAGACAAGTCAGCTCTTAGCTCTAGCGGACCGAAGTCTACCACATGGCTTGGATCGTGTACATACTTCCGTAGTTGGAAAACATGGAAGATATCGTGCACTCCATCCAATGCCGGTGGCAACGCGATCAGATAGGCGACAGGGCCGACTCGCTTAAGAATTTCAAACGGGCCAACAAATCTCGGACTTAGCTTCCCCTTCGCACCGAATCGCATAACTCCGCGCATCGGTGACACCTTCAGAAATATGTGATCGCCCACCATAAATTCCAATGGTCGTCGATGAGTATCCGCATAACTCTTCTGTCGACTTTGTGCCACACGTAACTTCTCCCGAATCATGCGGACCTTCTCGACGGCCTGTTCCACCATCTCCGGACCAAGTACCTGTCGTTCACCGACTTCATCCCAACAAATCGGAGACCGACACCTTCGCCCGTACAATGCTTCATACGGAGCCATTTGTATACTTGACTGGTAACTGTTGTTGTAGGCAAATTCTGCTAGCGGCAAGTGAGTATCCCAACTAGTTTTCAGATCAATAGCACAAAGCCGTAGCATGTCTTCAAGTATCTGATTCACCCTCTCGGTCTGGCCATCGATTTGAGGATGGTATGCAGAACTAAATTTCAATTGTGTTCCCGTGGCAGCTTATAAATTGACCCAGAAACGCGTACAAATCGCCCATCTCGATCCGATACTATTGATGCCGGCACTCCATGCAGTCGGACAATTTCATCCAAGTATAGCTGAGCCAACCGGTCGACGCTCCATGTGGTTTTCATTGCGAGAAAATGTGCAGATTTGGTTAATCGATCAACGATAACCCAAATTGCATCATTCCCTCGCTGCGTCTTCGACAAGCCAACTATAAAATCCATGGTTATATGATCCTATTTCCATTCTGGGATCGCGAGGTTCTGCATCTCCCCGCCGGGCCTCTGGTGTTCCACCTTGACTCGTTGACACGCTAAGTATCGCGAGACAAAGAGGGCCACATCTTGTTTCATGCCGTGCCTCCAGAAGGTCGTGCGCAAATCTTTATACATTTTTGTACTTCCCGGATGCAAGGAATACTTGGCATAGTGGGCCTCTGTCAAGATTTTTTTCCGGAGTTCTTCATCCTTCGGGACACATAGCCTCCCCTTGAGTCGCAATGATCTGTCCTCGTGCCTGGTGAAGTCGCTGGCTTTACCCTTTTCCACTATTCTGCCAATCTTAATCAAGAACTCATCTGTCCTCTGTGCCGTCTTTATCTTTTCTAACAAACTCGGCTCAAGTTGAAGTTGAGCCAATTGTGCATTTCGGCCACGAATCTGGAGCTCAATTCCCATGCTTTCTAATTCCTCCAGTATTCGTTTGTCAACACTGAGTGATCCCATAAAGTTTCGACTCAACGCGTCCGCCACCACATTGCCTTTTCCTGGGGTGTACGCGATCGTCAAGTCGTAATCTTTTATAAGCTCCAACCAACGTCTTTGCCGCAAATTTAAATCTTTTTGAGTAAAGATATACTTCAGGCTTTTATGGTCGGTGAAGATCTCGCAAGCCACTCCATACAAGTAGTGCCTCCACAATTTCAGTGCAAACACTATCGCTGCCAATTCCAAATCATGCGTTGGATAATTTTTCTCGTACGGCTTAAGCTGTCTCGAGGCATAAGATATCACTTTCCCTCTCTGAGTCAACACACATCCCAAACCCAGTCCGGACGCATCGCTGTATATCTGGAATCCCTCGACGCCGTCTGGAAGTGTAAGGATTGGAGCTGATACGAGACATTGCTTCAAATTTTGAAAGCAAGCCTTGCACTCATCAGTCCAATCGAATGCCACTCCCTTCTGGGTTAGCCGAGTTAAAGGCGCTGCCACTTTTGAAAAATCCTTGACAAACTTCCTGTAGTAGCCTGCCAAGCCGAGGAAACTTCGGATCTCGCTCGCCGACGTGGGTTGCTTCCAATCCACTACGGCTTCAATTTTCTTTGGGTCAATGGACACACCTTCCGCCGAGATAACGTGTCCTAGGAACGACACGCTACTCATCCAAAACTCACATTTGCTCAGCTTGGCATAGAGCTGATTGTCCCGTAGAGTCTGTAACATTGTCCTCAAATGTTCTGCATGGTCTTCTCTGTTCTTCGAGTAGATTAGGATGTCGTCGATGAACACGACCGCAAATTTATCCAAAAAGGGCCGGAAGACTCTGTTTATCATATCCATGAAAGCGGCAGGGGCGTTGGTCAGTCCGAAGGGCATGACCAATAATTCATAGTGTCCGTATCTGGTTCGGAATGCGGACTTAGAAATGTCATCTGGTTTGATCTTTAACTGATGGTAGCCTGAGCGAAGATCAATCTTTAAAAATACAGACGCCCCTTGCAACTGATCGAAGAGGTCGTCTATTCGAGACAACGGGTACTGGTTCCGAATTGTAACTTTATTTAGCTCGCGGTAGTCGATGCACAGCCACATCGATCCATCTTTCTTCTTCACAAATAGCACCGGAGCACCCCATGGTGAGACACTGGGTCTGATGTATCCCCTGTCTAACAATTCTTGTAGTTGCACTTTGAGTTCCTTCAATTCAGCAGGTGCCATCCTGTATGGTGCCCTTGAGATCGGACGAGCGTCTGGAAATGTATCGATAGTCAATTCAATCTCTCGGTCCGGAGGCATTCCGGGTATCTCGTCAGGAAACACATCAGGAAATTCTGCCACGACTTTAGTGTTAGCTGAGTCTGCACCATTCTTGCGTGTGTCTCGAACAGAAGCAAGGTACCCTTCGCAGCCAGAATAAAGTAATCGCCGGGCCGTAGTAGCTGAAATCACCATCGAAGCCTTCGCCGATGAACTGGCCGAGTAAGAGAATTCTGTTCCTCCAGGTAGGCGAAACATAACTCGCTTCTTCGCACAGTCAATCGTCGCACAACATGCACTTAACCAATCCATTCCCAGAATGATATCAAAATCTTTCATATCTAGCTCGACTACATCTAATGGTAGCCTTCTCTTTCCGATACATATGTAACCATCCCTACATATCATGTTAGTAGGCATCTCTACTCCTGATGGAGTACTAACACTAAGATATACATCCAACATTGTCATTTTTATTTCATGTTCCTTAACATAGTCTTTAGATATAAAACTATGTGAAGCACCAGAATCAAATAAAGTACGTGCAGGAATGCCATTAAATAACAATATACCTGTCACTACAGTATCTGATGCAAATACTTCATCCTGAGTCAATGCAAAGACTCGGCCCTGGGCACTGGGCCTCTGATTCTGTTGTGGCTGAGGAGGTCGTGGTGCCTGTCCACGATTCTGTTGATACTGTTGGTGATGCTGCTGCCTCGGAGGGTTCTGGTTGCCCCTCCCTGGACAGTTGCGAGACATATAGCCGAATTGACCACACATGTAGCATCCTCCCTCTAAGACCTTACAGTCGTTAGCAAAGTGCCCTTTGTTGTGGCACTTATTGCAGTACGGCCCAACCGGGTTGGGTCGATGATAGCCACCGTAATTCTGACGCTTTGGCGCCTCATATCTGCCACCGTTGTTCGGTCTCTTGTTATGCAGATTCTGCACCGACGCTTGCTCTGGCGTCGTCGCAGGATTGTGTGGGTCCAATTCCTTCGCGTGCTCATAAGACTCCTTAAAAGTCTTATATTTCTGAACCACAACTTGAGCCTTCAGAGCAGGCCTCAAGCCCTGCTCAAACCGACGAGCCTTAGATGCTTCGTCAGTAAACTTCGTAATTGCATACTGAGACAGTCTCAAAAACTCTGCCTCATACTCCTTCACCGTCATGTTTCCTTGCTCGAGCTTCTGGAACTCCAATTCCTTAGCTCGCTGCTCGGTCGAAGAGAAGTACTGAGCCAGAAATGCCTCGCGGAACATCAGCCAAGTAATTTTCGTTGTTCCATTCACTCCCACAAGAATTCTTTTCTGACTTTGCCACCAGTAGTGTGCGTTGGAAACCAGCAGTAGTTTTACACATGAGACCCTCTTGGATCCAACAATACCCAAAGCTTCCAGGTGATCTTCCACTTCAACTAGCCAATCCATAGCAATGGTGGCTTCTTCTGGCCCTTTGAATTCTTTGTTACAGATCTTCTTAAACTTTGTAATGTCGGCCACAGCAGTGGTTTTCTTAGCTGCCGGGGGTTCCTCTGCCTCCACCAGTTCGCTCTCTCGTGAGACTGGAGTGCCTTGAGCCCCATTGTTCACCACTGATCGGACCAACTGTTGCAGGGTATCTAGCTGCTTTTGTTGGGCCTCGAATTGCTTCGCGTTCTGCCTCTGCTGGCTCTCCATCATAGCCAGCATCCTTTCCATAGGGTCGGTTGAGGCTACCACCCTTGAGCTACTCGCGTTGTTTGTCGCACCCGCCTTTGTCATCTCTGTAAAACAGAGGAGCTTGTTAGTCTCATAATATATTTATGGACTTATTGCATGGAACATCTCATTTCGGGACATTTAAAACCAAAGTTGTTCGAGAAGCAATAAATCTTGTGTCATTTTCGAAATCTTTAAAACCAAGAAATTCCCAAGGATGTAAAGCCGTGCTCTGATACCAAAATGTCACACCCGGATTCGAGAATCGTTCGCCTCCGCTTAGATTCACGCCGAATCGTTCGTCCTCGCTAAGGCGTGATGCCGTACAAGTCTGGAATTGCACTTGTACAAGGCGTGCTCGTGTTCCTTTTATAAAAGAGACATTTGAATAGAGATTCGCAGCGGATGATAAAGAAGTTTTGGCAACACAGATATGATCTGAAATAAGTTCTTTATTGATATCTTTGAAATTATATTGCATAAACATAAGGCTCTCAAACAGCCGAGATGAAAGGCCAAACTTGGCTACAACTTACAGAAATATTGAAATGAGATACAATTTGTTCCATACATCATATCCCTTTATTAATAATGCGGCAATAACCACCTTCAACAAAATGCCTTCTTTTTCAAGTGGAAACTTCAAGATGTACGAAGCTTCTAAAGAGTCGGACAGCAAGCCTTCAGCGTCTATGCTTATCCACTAGGTTCCCGGCACCTGTGGAGACGAGGGTCAGTACATTGCCATATATGTACTGGTGAGCGGTCGTAACCAATCTCACCATAAATCAACAGTAGTAAAATTTCATGAATGTTCACTATTGATTTGTATTCTTTCTATCTTTCCTTAGGGTCCATTAACAATTCATATATTTGATGAGAAATATAAGAAGCATACAGTGATGTTAGAAACATAAGCAATTCATGTTGTTCTAACATAAGCAATTCATGTTGATCACCAATTTGGTGAATCTTACCCACGGTCGGTAGCCATCCCTGTACATATTTATGAATACCACTTACTCTGCCTGCATAAGACAATGTTAGCTATGCCACCTGTCTATATGAAGGTCACTGGCGACACGCCATCTTGGACCGTCTTACTTAGTACAACGGCGCCCTTTCAGTGCGGGTAGCTAGCCCCACTGCAAGTCCCGTTTACCGATGCCAGTACGTCGGCATAATTCCTTGTTCCCCCTAGGACGAACCGGGTCCGTGGCCGCGGATTACCGTTCTGGGAACTACCTTGTATACAAGTTGTCCATGACCATGCATGCAATGCAACTTAACTAATAAGAGACACGACATGCATGATAATAGCATCTTCCACACATATTCGTAGTTCTCATTTCATCTTGCCATTTTCCTATCTTTTCCAACTTGCCATCTTACCATCTTACTTTGAGCCATAGGCTCGTATATTCGTTCATCCAACCAAGGGACTATTCATGTTTAACTCATTCTTTCGAACCGAAGTCCGATATACTTACCGCCCAATACTTGGGTCTTTGCATCACCTATTAAACAATTCATATAGCATACGAGCATCATTCGATTTACAACATAAGCCTAGCCATGTGATAATTTATCTTTCATTATCTTTCCCATATTATTACTAGGCATCTTTTATTAAGCACCGAACGCAATAACAAGTCTACCATTGTTATGCGCGAAGATCAAGGATCGTCGAAGGATCAAAGCCACTCACTTATTGGTGAATTGCCGAGAGAAAGAGGTCTTCCACGCAACGTCACCCTAGGTTCACTGCGTTAGCACCTGCATTGGCACCAACATCTGGTCAGCATACTTCTTCTCTTTCTCTCAGTTATTCGATATAAAATGCGTAGACGGTGAAAGTAAATCCATGAAAACATTCATCGAAAACAATCACGAAAACGCACACAAAAGCCAACAGCAAAAGCGACATCGAAAACCAGCAGGGCAACGGTCTCGGGGCAAGCGACTCTTATATAGAACTCTTCCCCCAAGACGCGCGCCACTGCATCTTGGGCATCATTTCAAAAGAGTCCAATCCATAACGAGGAAAGGATCTCAATTTATTATCCCGCAATCCTGGTAAAGTTTTCCCAATTCTTATCCGACTCGGCCATTCAGCCGCTAGCTCGCACCGTGCTCCGCAACGGATTCAGGGCATTACACAACATGCAAGATCATGGTCCTTATGGTCATGATTTTATTGTCTCAAATAGGGTCACTCTACCATAGCTCAAACATTCTAACAGGTACTAATAGAATCAAACAACAAGATGGAAAAGGACAGAAAGAAGAACAGAAAAAGACAGACACGATAACCCGTCACCCGTAGCATCGGCCTCCTCGACCGTCAATACAAAAGTCGTACCCCTCTGGGATATATACCTATGATGGTACGGGGCATGATGATGCGCCACAGGTGGCCTAGCTCCCTCTCTCTGACCTTGTGCTCCGGCAAATGGAGGTACGGTGGGACAATCCTTCATTTGGTGAGTAGCGGATCCACAGAACAGACACACCTTCAGCCTTCTTCTACAAACATTCCAAGTGTGTCTCGGCTTCCAACAGTAGGCACAAGTGGGCACCCTCTGGTCCTGTCCTCGAGGTTGTTACTGCACCTACTGAACAGGAGCTCTAGCTGGTACAAACAACTGCCAGAGTTGATGTACTACCTTCTGCCCAAAGGGACGCTTCGCCAGTCCTGCACCACCGCTCGCACCACCTGAATCATCCCTGCCTCTTTTGGACTTGAGCTCCAAGTCATCCTCAGCCCTCAGAGCGTCCACCATAATCGGCTCAAAAGTCACCTCGCGGTCACCCTTGGTCAATGACTTGACCTTCTTATTCAAGCCCTTGCGGAACTTCCTTGTCTTTGCTGCATCAGCCCCTCCACAAATATGCCCAGACGGCAGAACTCTGCAGCGTACTCGTGCACTAGCATGCTCCCCTAGACGAGACTTTCGAACTGGCTCTCCAAGGCACTAAGAGCCACATCCAGGGAAAACTTTTCCTTAAAAAGCTTCTTGAAAGCTTCTCAAGTATGCTCTGGCACTGCGACCCTCATGTCGGTGCGATACCATGTCAATGCAAGGTCGAACATTTAGCTTCCCGTTGCCTCTATCTACAAACTGTCAGGAATCTGTACCAGCCGACAGATACCCTCAATGTGCTCAATCCAGTCATCTGCATATAGGATACCCTCTGTACCGCGAAAATCCTTGGGCCTTATTCTCTGAAAATCGATAATGGTGCCCGGCCTCGGAGGCTGAGCCTGACCTTCCTGTGGATGGACCTGAGTCACCCTCTCGACTGCCGTCATCGCCACCTGATGAGCATTCTCTATGCCATGCCTCATGACGTTTGACTGACGATGCTAAGCGTCCATCATATCCCTGAATAGCACAAAAAACTACACAGCATCCACCGGAACAGGAGGTGGTGGTGGAGGCTGAAGAATATCCAGAATGACTGAGGTAGTCTTCGAAATAGGTGGAGGACCCCCGAAAGCAGCTGATACTCCTACGTGAGCAGAAGTAAGAAGTGGAGCAGTCCCAATGGTCTGATGAACCGGACGAGAGGTGGAAGACCTCTCGATGGCTGCCCTCTCAATGGCTGCCGCTGGGATAAAATTATGTGATCGGGTCTTCGGTGGCATCCTGAAGACAGATCAAACAAGAAGTCAATACGGAGCAAGGAACGATATTATCAAAGGAGGACGGATATGGAAATAAAATTCGATTATTCAGATACAAACAAGTGCCAGTAGATTCAAATCCATTAGAATTCCTAGATGTGATTGAGTATCCTCTCGTCCTATAGCCTATTCCCTATCTTGAATTGCAGGCTCGCAGCAGTACAACTAAACCGTTGCACTACCACAACATCGCACTAATTGTAAATCTCGACCTGCATGGACCACCACTAAAAACGTGGCATGACCCACATCCAGTATAGGGGCACGAGTAGTGAACAACGTTCGACCTAAGTCGCAGCATCGGTAGTAGAACGATGTCTAGGTCACTATCTATCTCACACAATGATATAATGTACCTGTCATAGATCTCAACTCCAAATGGAGGATAAGTATAAATGATAACACTGAACACCCAATCACAATCTAAAGCACGATAAGATATCAAAGAAGTCTAATAAACTACAAAGTCTAAACATCAACAACTTTCAAATACAATAACAATATCCAAATCTCTAATATAATAGTAAGTCTCCATTATATATTTGTAAGCCCCCTCATTTTTGGATCTTATTTTTAATTATTTTATATAGATATTTTAATTTATTAAAGTCAATAATGGCTATGTTAGTAGTTTACTGTAGCTTTAATTTTGGAAGCACAACAAATATTATTTTCTCAAATCCAGTTCCATATTTGAATTCTAGACTCGTCCACCTTCAGTTTGATATATCATGTCTCATTCTTTTCAACATTCTTTTGACTTCGCGCAACTTCGGGCCAACTTAGGCCAATTTGAGCCATTGACGTAATTTTAAGCCAACTTTCAATTTGCTTTTGGGACTTGACATAGATTGAAACCGTATGACCCAATATATGATTTTAACCCATGTTGAGTCTACAATGCACATGTCTAGGGTGTACCATACAATTGAGTTTCTATGTGCTACTTATTTGCAAATGGCACATGAGACTTATTAAATTGATTTTCGGGTCCAATTTGACTAGTAATGCTACTCGGACCCTAACCTAGTCAACCCTACTAGTTAGAGCGTAACTAGGAGTACCAAAACCAAGTATACATATATTTAAGAGAATTTTAAGGATTAAATTGCAGCCATATGCAATATTCTCTTATATATTTGGTCAAACTACTATCCAAAATAGGAAACCTATTACTAATAATATAATTTGGAGAACCAAATCCTATCCAATTTAGATCAAACCAAAGCCCATGCACTATATATATATATTTTTTTTTTTTTGAAGAGAAAACTTTTATTGATGTAAAAGGCATAAAATGCCGAAGACTTTACAAGTAAACGTGCCACGCGCGAAGGACGACAAGAAAAGAGAAAGCATCAAACAGAAAATGTTGTCCACAAAACGGCAGCCAGGCCGAGCATTCGTCACTGCCCAAAGTAAAGCCTGCGGACGACCCGCAGAACCCTGATCAGACCAGGGATTCCCAAAAGTGGTGCGAGGCATGAGAATAATGCCTCTTCTTTTTGAGGATTTGTCGAACGACCTCTCTGTACAATTGTGGGGGCGGGAGCTGAAGGCCCTCGTATCTGTATTTGTTTCTGTTTTTCCACAAGACCCAAATGGCGGCGGCAGCGACGATATGATGCCCGTGAGACGTGTTCCAGCTGGCCAGCAGATCGTTGATGCCCCCGGTCATGGGTACAATCCTGAACTTATTGTGAAGTGTAACGCCCCATAACCAGAATACTGGAGAGCGGGGGCATACATAGCCAGCTACGTATAATGAAATAGAATCCAACTCACTATACGGTCACGACTGTCTAGATATATGAGGGTTTAACTACAATCCATCAGTCTCCTATGGTCAATAACAAGCCTAAATGTCTCAATCTCAAGCAAGCAAGTAAAGTTATAAGATGTAAGATCACCAAATATACAATAGTAAGGCATCCCAAATATTACATATTCAGCTGATCATGAAGCTAGTCGTTACAAAATGTGAGGACTAGCAAGAGTTTAGTCATACATGATCAACCCTAGGATCTGTCAATCATGTTACAGCCCGTAGACAAACAGTAATTAAGGGTCATGTGGCCATGAATTGAATAGTGGCCATGCGGCCACAATCAAATGGCCATGCGGCCATAATTAACAAATGGCCATGCGGCCATTAAATTAATTAATGCCATAAGCAGTTAGCAATTCAAGCAAATTGCCCTGCGGACTTAAATGGCCCTAGCCGCATAAGCAAAAAAGGTCATGCGGCCAGAGCTAGAAAATGCTCATGCGGCCAGAGCTAATACATGCGGCCACAAGTGCAATTAATGGCTTCCACAGAGAACATATCCATGGAAAATACCGTAGCCTCCATGCTCCACCAAACAACAATAGGAACCCAAATCCAGACTCCTGTAGGTAAAATATGGGTAAAATAGAATTTTCTACAATATGGAACCATCAAATAACAAAAATATGCAGGTTTGATAGATCAAAACTCATGAAAACCGAAAATACCACAAAACTAGATATACAAGAAATTAACTACGAAAATGGAAAATGCTAAGTACTAAAGTGGGTTAGAAACATATGAGGAAGACAGTGGGACAATAATAATGGAATTCCTCCATGAAGCAAGATGCACTTGCCTAAACCTTCCTTGTAGGTGGAGAGTTAATGGAGGAAGAAGAATAGTGAATGAGGAGAGAGAAAGAGTGTATTGGGTTAATAAATGGTGAGGGTGGTGGTAGGTAGGTGGGTTTGTTCACAATCAAAAACTGAACCAAACCAAACAAAACCAAGCCAAGCTAAGCCACACCAGGATGAGCCCAAAATAAGCTAAATCAGGATCAAGACAAGCATGACAAGTCTAACTACAGGTCGGGATTCCGTACACGTATACAAAATACGTAATACGAACCATGGGCATTACAACTCTATCCATCTTAAAAGAATTCCGTACTCGGAATTTAATCAAGAGGCTAGAGAGGCATGGACAAGCTATACTAAGCAATCAATCAAACAATCAATCATGCAAGCAAGAAATTTGAAGGGATGAGGAAGAGGGAAGACATCCTGCTAGGAACCTCTCTGCTAGTTCTGAATCTGAGCTTGGACCTGGCATACTGCTGGGGTCTCTGCTGCTGGAAGACTTGTGCCTTAGACGACAATGACCTCGGAGGCTGGTACTGCTGTTGTACTGGTGATGGTGCTGGTGCCCTAACCGATGGACTGGTTAGGTTCACTGACGATGAGCTGGCCCTATTCGGACAGGATCCTATCTTGTGATCCGGTGCCCCACAAGCCAAACACAATCCCTGTGCTCTGTGACACTCCGAAATAACGTGTCATGGCTTCCCACAATGAGTGCAGCCCATTGTGGAAGACTGCTTCTGCTTCTGCTGCTAAGGATACGTCGGGGTCGAATGCTGAACCGACATAACCGAATCCGTCCTTTAGGGAACTCCAATAGTCAAAGCCCTAGCTGTCGGGGCTGGTGTTGAAGACTGGGTCATCTGGCCGTGAGATCGCTTTCGACCTCCAGTCCTGTCCACAATCCTCTGGAAGGTATACTCATGCCTCCTAGCTTCCCTCAAGACCGCATCAAAAGTCTGATGCTCAAACTGCTCCACCGCCAGCAAAATCTCTAGGTGGAGTCCCTGCTGAAACCGCTGGGCTCTATCGAACTCGGTCGCCACCAAGGTGGGGGCAAACCGACTAAGCCTGGAAAACTCGACCGCATACCCATCGACCGTCCTATCCATCTGCTTCAAATTGGTGAACCTGGTCTGTGGATCGTACCGAGATACAACATTGAAGTACTTGATCCGGAACCTCTCACGGAATACTGTCCAGGCAATAGGCGCTACTAGTCCAACGGCCTGCGCTGTCCACCAGCTGCGGGCTAGATCCAATAACTGCAGGCGCACTACGGCCACCTTCTCATCTTCTGGGGTCTTCGCTGCCTCCAATATCGCCTCTGTGTCCTGAAGCCACGCATCAGCAACGATAGCATCTTCGCTGCCATCGAAGAATGGAGGGTTTAGGGCTTGAAACTGTTTGATGCACTGTTCCCGTGATGTCCACCTCTGTCCAGAGCATCTGCCACTGCCTGATGCAAAGCATCTCTTCGACGATCCTGCGATGCAAGCAATTGCCTGATAAGTCCAACCAAGGCTCCATTATCCTACCTTGTTGGCTGGGCTGGCTGTACCGGGGGTTCTGGATCTTCGGGAGGTATGACCCGGGAGGCTGCTCCTGAGTGCTGGGCTTCATCCTCTTGTTGCTGCTAGTCCATGGGAGGTGCTCCATCTTGCTTGATCGACAGGTCCAGGAACAATGCCGCTGAAGAAGACGACATAGGGAACAATAAGGAAGGACCAAGACAGATCAAGGATGCAGGCAGGTGATCAGGTCGAGAATCTTAGGGATTAGAAGATACGGGCAGAGATCAAGGGCGAGTGCTGATTGAGACATCTATTCGGTAAACCCTCACATATCTTGATTTACAAGACCTGTATGGGCCACCACTTAAACCATGTAACGCCCCAGAACCAGAATACTGGAGAGCGAGGGCATATATAGCCAGCTACGTATAATAAAATGGAATCTATCTCACTATACGGTCACGGCTGTCTAGATATATAAGGGTTTAACTACAATCCATCAGTCTCCTATGGTCAATAACAAGCCTAAATGTCTCAATCTCAAGCAAGCAAGTAAAGTTACAAGATGTAAGATCACCAAATATACAATAGTAAGGCGTCACAAACATTACATATTCAGCTGATCATGAAGCTAGTCGTTACAAAATGTGAGGACAAGCAAGAGTTTAGTCATACATAATCAACCCTAGGATCTGTCAATCATGTTACAGCCCGTAGGTAGACAGTAATAAGGTATGCAATACGAGCTAACAGGTGCTCGCCGGCTAAACGCCTCAAAATAAAAATTTTATAATAGAGTGGAAGAGCCAAAAATGAACCCACTCGTTGCCCTGGTTACGCCTGGTGGTCACCATCGGGCTGGAAGGTCGGTAGATCCTCTGGAGCTGCTCCAAAATCTGGCCATGCAAAACCAGCTGGGTCAGATCCCAGAAAGAGCAAGTGCCACAAAGGAGGCTTCACTTAAGAATTAAAACCAACATATCATAAATGAATATTAAAAGTAGTTACAAAAAGCTTGATAATAAAAGAATAACAACAGTCATAATAGAGTACAAGGGAACCATTCAAGTAACCAGGTCACAACCCTTAAACCAAATAGGGACCGAAGTTGTAACCCTTCACCTGAATAGAACTCCGTCTTCAAATCTTGTTGGTAAGGTAAAACATAACAAGTATGATGTGGGGTGCAATAAGACAATAAACGAATAGAGGACTCAGAACTGCTCTGGGAGCCAGGTTACAACCCTTAAACCAAACAAGGACCGGAATTGTAACCCTTCACCTGAACAGAACTTAGCCTCTGATCTTTATTGTTAAAAGTGACAATCATGCGATCAAGCCTGCAATAATCGAGCACTGAAACTACACCATACAATCGCTCCTGGCCAATCAGTGACTACGACTTTCTACATTATCTAACTAGGGTTATCACAAGCCTTAGTTACTAGCAATATGCAGTGAGATGTTCCTCCAGCCACAAGCCCTGCAGCTAATCCAGGTTATCCAGGCGACTTGGATTCATTAAGCAGTGCCTCATTTTTTTCCATATATCAGTGAATCTAGACTTGTGCCCTACTCGTCGGCAGGCTGCAAGTCCAACAATGGTGGCCGGGTTAACGGGATCGCCTGTAACTGTAGAAATCTCTCATGACTACTGAATTATTCTAGTTATTAGCCTTAGCCATTTACAGTAGGTATCCCTGACCGTGGTACTCAGGGATTCCTGTCCTAGACATGTTACAAACATTATCGGTTCAATTATACAAACACAATCATCCACGATGTCCAGGCCATTCAATCTTGTCATGACATGCTAGCCGTCGCAACAGCCTTCGAGATATATATTATGTCATGTTCACTGTCAGGAGTGTGCCACGTCGGGCCACTATCATGTCATGTTATATGTCAAAAGTGTACCACAACGGGTCACCATCGTGTCAGAAAACATATTAAAATTAATGTGGCACAAGCATACATGTAGTAATTAAATATTAGCGGGGACAAAGGCTGTGGAGGAATCATGCGACTCAGGAGAAACTTCATACGGCCAACATATAAATGTGCATGCGGCTACATATAAATGTGCAGGCAGCCAAGCACATAAATGTGCATGCGGCCATGCAATTAATTGCATATGCGGCCATGAAATGAATTGACCATATGCGGCCAACAATGCATTGGCCATATGCGGCCAACAAAGAATTGGAAAATGGCCATGCGGCCTACAAGGAATTGGACATGCAATTAATGCTAAGGCATGCAAGCATTTGCTAATGCATGCAAAGCTAATAATTAAATGGCCATGCGGCCATATGCGGCCAAAGCTAATGAGTAATACAAGCAATTGCATGCAAGGCCATACAATAGTGCTTATGCGGCCAGCTAATAAGCCAATGGCCTATGCGGCCAAACAATTAAGCCAATGGCCTATACGGCTCAGACAAGTTGCATGCAAATGCATGCAAGCAACCTAATTAAGGGCCATGCGGCCATGAATTGAATAGTGGCCATGCGGCCACAATCAAATGGTCATACGGCCATAATTAACAAATGGCCATGCGACCATTAAATTAATTAATGCCATAAGCAGTTAGCAATTCAAGCAAATTGCCCTGCGGACTTAAATGGCCCTGGCCGCATAAGCAAGAAAGGCCATACGGCCAGAGATAGGAAATGCTCATGCGGCTAATTCAATTAAATGGCCATGCGGCCAGAGCTAATACATGTGGCCACAAGTGCAATTAATGGCTTCTACAGAGAACATGTCCATAGAAAATACCATGGCCTCCATGCTCCACCAAACAACAATAGGAACCCAAATCCAGACTCTCGTTGGTCAAATTTGGGTTAAATGGAATTTTCTACAACATAGAACCATCAAATAACAAAAATATGAAGGTTTGATAGATCAAAACTCATGAAAACCAAAAATACCACAAAGCTAGATCTACATGAAATTAACCACAGAAATAGAAAATGCTAAGTACTAAAGTGGGTTTGAAACACATGAGGAAGACAGTAGAACAATAACAATAGAATTCCTCCATGAAGCAAGATGCACTTGCCTAAACCTTCTTGGTAGGTGGAGAGTTAATGGAGGAAGAAGAATAGTGAATGATGAGAGAGAAAGAGTGTGTTGGGTTAATAAATAGTGAGGGTGGTGGTAGGTAGGTGGGTTGGTTCACAATCAAAAACCGAACCAAACCAAACAAAACCAAGCCAAGCTAAGCCACACAAGGATGAGCCCAAAATAAGCTAAACCAGGATCAAGACAAGCATGACAAGTCTAACTACAGGTCGAGATTCCGTACACGTATAAAAAATACGTAATACGAACCACGGGCATTACATGAAGTTCATCCAAATTTGAGCAGCAAGATCACCAAAGAGAAGGACATGATCTGCAGATTTCGATTGGTGTTTCACGCAACAGTGGCATCTGGACGCAAGGCTAAATCCGAAGGAGTTGATGGCATCGTTCGTAGGAAGTTTTCGGCGAGCGGCACGCCAGATGAGAATGGACCATTTGGTGGGTATACATGTGTGCTAATACTTGGCGGAAGGAAAGGTCATGGAGGTTGTTTCGAGGTTGCCTCTGGCGACGGTTTTGGCAAAAGCCAGGGTGAAGAGCCCGCCCGGGTTAGGGGACCATCTGAGCTCATCATGCGCGTCATTGATCAACAGATCGGAGGCGCCCAGGCTCTCCCTAGCCACTGGCCCTAGCCAAGCTCTAACTCTATCCCAATTCCATCATGAAACATCATCATCCCATAAATCGCGAATCTTGCACATCGGCAGTGTTAGGTCGTTGGGCCTGAGTGTTAGGGTTATATACTAAAAGCATCACTTTTATAGTAACCTTATTTCCTTAAATTTTGAATGAGAATCATATGGGCAAATATTTGCATATTGTATTTATTGCAAGTGTTAATGCAAATGTCTGATATTCTATATTGTAGATAATATGGTGTGTGGTGTCACACAGAAGATCATATTATCAGTTCCTTATGGAGTATATAAATAGTTCACAACCTAGATAGACTTGGACAATCTATTGGAAAGCTTGTAGTGTAATCTGGTATTAGTCTATCTTGACTATAGGTTTACACTAGTACACTTTGTGTGTATTGAACAGGACCACTTGAGGTTGTTCTCTTTGTACTGACTATATAAGAGAACAAATACCTCTGTTATTATGGATGCTTGTGCTCTTAATCCGGATATAATAACAGACATGTATATGCAGTGTGCATTACTTTGACTCTTAAAAGAGTGGGATTCATTATGGATCAACAACATCTATGAATTGGGTAATAACATTGTATGTACGATGGGCTGTTGATTATAAATAGAATCCATGTCCCGATACATCAGGTTGATGATGTCCCCTTAAGTAGCTCATAAGGATTGTCATGTAAACCCTACAGGTGGATTATATCCGACATGACAAATAAAGTTGAGCGGCACTACTTAAGTATAAAAGATGTCGAATCAATATAGTTGTCAGTAACTTAATTTGATCGACGGACATACGATATCTTAACATGGGGAGCCAAACAAGCATATAATAAAAGGAGCCCACAAACATAATTTGGGATTAGGGAGGTAGTGCAACAATAGCTCATTAGTGGACCGAGCTATTGTTAATGGGCCTGGATTGTGTGTTCGGGCTAAACACGGGATATCCAGATCCGTTAGGAGGCCTAACCCTAATTTCTCCTCATGGTCCCTGCCGTAGCCTATATATATCCTCTATTCTTTGGCCGCCAGATTATTGATCAGAAATCAAATATATTTTCTAAATTCGTGATTCACGTAAGGAGAGAAAGAGAGGGCTGCCAAGGAGAAGAAAAGGTTGGAAGATCGTCGTCCACACGACGTCCAACTCGAGGAAGAAATACGTGCAGAAGATCTTGGGGTCGTCCGCTCGAGATTGCCAGGAATTATTTATCTCCTTTCCGCCGCAGGTATAATTCGTGAACCCTAGTTTCCGCCTATGAAGGGTTAGAACACGTATTAGATCTTTTTAACTTTCTATCGATCAATACACACACCAAAGAAAGGGTCATGGGAATCCCCAGTTCCATCAATTGGTATCAGAGCTACTTTGGATCTACGTATTGATTGATACGTCCATGTTGTCCAATAAAACCTGTGTTGTGTAATAGTCGGTAGATGTAGATCTGTTCTAACTCAGTTTTACAGGCATCTTAGATCCAACTATTATGGTCCAATGCATATTTTTGATTGTGTTGTTTAAACCATAGACATGTCGTGGATGTTGATGTTGTTGTAGATGTAATTAAAATTACGAGGGTTGATCATGCTTATTATTTTAATTTTTCAATCTAGATTATGTGTGAACTCCTTCAGGAGGCATAGGATTGATGTAATTTTAATTATTTTTTATCAATCGTGACGACGGTAGTGACTGTTTCTGACGCCGGACGAGATGCTGGTTTTAAGCAGTCCAGAGGTAGACATATGATTTTCGATGAAGGAATCGACAGCCAAAACCTTAAAAAAAAGGGAACGCTACCCCGAACCCTGCGACCTGACCGGGCAAGTCGAACCCCGAATAGATCTGTGCAGCGCCAAATTTTGGATTCGGATAGTTGAGGACGGAGCAGCAACGATGACCATAATAGTTGGATATTTTCTCTTATTTTTGTCATTTTGCTTTTTTCTGATTATGCATGTTTATTATTGTGTGAATATTTTTTTTGAAAAACTAAGCCTACATTAATAATGGACAACATGGACATAATATCAACTAGTAGAAAAACCCTCATTATTAAATAACTAAGTGGGAGAGGATATTTATTTAGTATTAATCCTATGGTCTCCATTACTGGTTTGTAGGTGATGTAATTATACTTGCACGTTGGCTTTAGTGCTTTCCTTCATATCGGATGAGTATAATTATGGATCACCAGTACAAACTTTCTTAGGGATAATTGTAGAAAGTTACCTAGTATGTGTTCACTTCTCCATCTGAAGGAACTCATTACAAGGTAATGGACTTAGTATTAAGTAATGGTATACACTTAGATACAAATAATGGTATCCTCCCCATCGGAGTCACTGCTATTATTTGTATGACCAGAGCAAGACCAGCATATTAATTTTATTTGTCATAAAGTTATATTGACATGATAGTAAAATTAATTTAAAAAAAACCTACTTGAATAAAGTTGAATTTGTATAAGTCCACACCATCGTGGCATGCTAAATTCATGGTGTTCAAGGTGTTGGTGAATTTCTTATTATTATTTTGAGGGAATCAATATTTAGTTAATTCAAAAAGTTTTTTTTGCCCTATATAATTTTATTTATGTGATTCTCAGATTTCAAAAATGAATTCTTTCAGTCCACTTATGGTGATTCTTAATGAAAACAAACTTACTGGACCAAATTATATTGACTGAAAACGTAATTTAGACATTGTTTTGACTGCTGAGGAGTACAAATATGTACTTGTTAAGGAATGCCCACCTAAGCCTGATGCTAACTCTGATGAAGAGGTCAAAGAGGCTTATAAGAAGTAGAAAAAGGCAGATGAGATGGCGCGATATTACATTCCGGCATCTATGTCAAATGTACTGCAACATCAGCATCAGGCCATGGCCATAGCTTATGACATGATGTATAACCTCAAGGAACTCTTCGGACATCACAGTAGAGCAGCTAAGCAGTTTGCTATGAAATATTTGATGAATACAAAAATGGCTGAGGGTACACCAGTAAGGGATCATGTTCTCAAGATGATGGGTCATCTGAATGAGATGGAGATCCTTGGAGCTGAAATCAATAGGGAATCCCAGGTCGATATCATTCTCGGAACTCTGCCTAAAAGTTTTGACAATTTATGCCTTAATTACAACATGAACAAAAGGTTGTATAGTTTGGCATAACTTGTAAAAGAGCTACAGGATGCTGAATCTCTCTTTAGGCAGAGTGGTCATATTTTTGTTTCTGAAAATGCTTCTACTTCTAAGCCAAAAGGCGGTAAGAAGAAGAATAACATTCAGAATAATATGTCATCTAACTTAAATAAGAGAAAAGAACCTTCTTGTATGAACCAAACATATCTTTGGCACTTGTGATTGGGGCATATTAACCTAAGAAGGATTCAAAGACTGGTTGAAGATGGACCTTTGAGTTCATTGGAAGTGGAGGCACTACCAGTCTGTAAATCCTGCTTGGAAGGCAAAATGACCAAAAGGCCTTTTACGGCGAAGGGGTATAGGGCCAAAGATGTGTTGGAATTGGTTCATTCTGATTTGTGTGGACCCATAACTATCCAAGCTAGAGGTGGCTTTGAATATTTTGTCATATTTATTGACGATTATTCAAGGTATGGATACATTTATTTGATGCACCGTAAGTCTGAATGCTTTGAGAAATTCAAAGAGTACAAGGCTGAAACGGAGAAACGTCATGGAAAATATATCAAGTCATTACGATCAGATCGTGGTGGCGAGTACCTCTTTGGTGAGTTTAGGAATTATTTATCAGAGGTTGGGATTGCATCCCAATTGACTGCACCTGGAACGCTCCAGCAGAATGGTGTAGCCGAAAGAAGGAATATAACTCTTATGGAGATGGTTAGATCAATGATGAGTTATTCGAATTTGCCAGATTCGTTTTGAGGATATGCCTTAGAGACTGCAGCTTATATTTTGAACTTGGTTCCTTCTAAGTCAATACCTCTTACTCCTACAGAGCTGTGGATTGGGCGTAAGCCTAGTCTGAAACATATTCGCATTTGGGGTAGTCCAGGACATGTGCTGAATGGGAAAGCAGATAAGTTGGAATCTCGTACAGAAGTATGCTTGTTTGTAGGCTATCTAAGAGGAACAAAAGAAGGTTTATTTTGTAGTCCTAAGGATCAGAAGGTCATTGTTAGCACTAATGTCCGATTCTTAGAGGAAGACTATGTGATGAACCATAAACCCATAAGTAGAGTTGTTATAGAAGAACTGAGACGTGAGATACCAAGTACTTCAGTACCAACAGTACAAGAGGATGAACCACAAATAACTGTACAACGTGTCACAAATGTTACACCACAACCGATAGTGCCTCGTCGTAGTGGGAGTGTTGTGATACAACCTGATAGATATATGTTCTTGGGTGAGTCATCAGACTTCGTCCCTGAGGAACAAGATTATGATCCCTGTACCTACAATAAAGCATTCCAAGATAAAGATGTAGAGTCTTGGCAAAAAGCAATGATATCTGAAATAGAATGTATAAATTCTAATCAGGTTTGGGAGCTGGTAGAACCACCCGTTGGTGTAAAAGCCATTGGATGCAAGTGGGTCTATAAGAGAAAAAAGATGATCAGACGGTAAGGTTGAAACCTTTAAAGCTCGGCTTGTAGCAAAAGGTTTTACTCAAAGAGAGGGTATCGATTATGAGGAAACCTTTTCTCCTGTAGCCATGCTTAAGTCTATCCAGATTCTTTTATCTATTGCAGCTCATCTCGATTATGAGATTTGGCAAATAGATGTCAAGACAGCTTTCCTTAATGGAAGTCTTGAGGAAGACATCTATATGAAGCAACCAGACGGGTTCATTGAAAAAGGCCAAGAGCATCTTGTTTGTAAGCTCAAGAAGTCTATTTATGGACTTAAGCAAGCTTCCAGATCTTGGAACATATGTTTTGATCAGGTGATAAAATCCTATGGATTTGATCAATGTCTGGATGAATCATGTGTATACAGAAAGTGTAACAGAAACGTGGTGGTGTTCCTAGTACTTTATGTGGATGATATCTTGCTCATTGGAAATAATGTGAAGGTGTTATCTGATGTAAGGGTATGGTTATCCAAACAGTTTGATATGAAGGACTTGGGAGAAGTAGGTCACATCCTTGGGATCAAAGTTCTACGAGATCGCAAGAAAAGGATGTTGGGCTTATCCCAATCTTCCTATATCGATACTGTACTAACTCGTTTTAGTATACAAAATTCTAAGAAAGGTTTCTTACCTTTTAGACATAGAATTATTCTATCAAAGGAGCAGTGTCCGAGGACACCTAAAGAGATAGAGAACATGAAGGCAGTTCCTTATGCTTCAGCAATAGGAAGCTTAATGTATGCAATGCTATGTACGAGACCATACATCTGCTTTGCCGTAGGCATGGTCAGCAGATATCAGTCTAACCCAGGACAAGAGCACTGGACTGCCGTAAAGCATATTTTGAAGTACCTGAAAAGGACTAAAGAGTATATGCTAGTTTACCAGGCAGATAGTTTAGTTCCTTTGGGGTATACAGACTCAGATTTTCCGTCAGATAGAGATTCCAGGAAATCTACCTCAGGTTATGTGTTTACTTTGGAAGGTGGAGCCATTGTGTGGAGGAGTATCAAGCAAAAATGTATTGCTGATTCCACCATAGAAGCCGAGTATATGGCAGCCTCTGAGGCAGCCAAAGAAGCGGTTTGGCTCAGAAACTTTCTATTGGACTTGGATGTGGTACCTAGTTTGCCTAAGTCTATTACACTTTATTGTGATAATAGTGGTGCAGTTGCAAACTCGAAGGAACCATGAGCCCATAAGACAGGCAAACACATTGAGTGCAAGTACCACCTAATACGAGATTTTGTAAAGAAAGAAAAAGTTACTGTGATCAATATAGCATCAGCCGACAACCTAGCTGATCCATTTACAAAGAGCTTACCAGCTAAGGCTTTTGATAGTCATATTGAGGGAATGTGAGTCAGATGTATAGCAGCATGGCTTTAAGTATAAGTGGGAGATTTGTAACAATATACTGAAAAGCAATGCTTTGAGTATAAGTGGGAGATTGTTAGGGTTATATACTAAAAGCATCACTTTTGTAGTAACCTTATTTTCTTAAATTTTGAATAAGAATCATATGGGCAAATGTTTGCATATTGTATTTGTTGTAAGTGTTAATACAAATGTCTGATATTCTATATTATAGATAATATGGTGTGTGGTGTCACATAGAAGATTATATTATCAGTTCCCTATGGAGTATATAAATAGTTCACAACCTAGATGGACTTGGACAATCTATTGGAAAGGTTGTAGTGTAATATGGTATTAGTCTATCTTGACTATAGGTTTATACTAGTACACTTTGTGTATATTGAATATGACTACTTGAGGTTGTTCTCTTTGTACTGACTATATAAGAGAACAAACACCTCTGTTATTATGGATGCTTGTGCTCTTAATCCGGATATAATAACAGACATGTATATGCAGTGTGCATTACTTTGACTCATAAAAGAGTGAGATTCATTATGGATCAACAACCTCTATGAATTGGGTAATAACATTGTATGTATGATGGGCTGTTGATTATAAATGGAATATGTCCCAATACATCGGGTTGATGATGTCTCCTTAAGGAGCTCATAAGGATTGTCATATAAATCCTGCAGGTAGATTATATCCGACATGACAAATAAAGTTGAGCGGTACTACTTAAGGATAAAAGATGTCGAATCAATATAGTTGTCAGTAACTTAATTTGATCGACGGACACACGATATCTTAACATGGGGAGCCAAACGAGCATATAATAAATATAATTTAGGATTAGGGAGGTAGTGCAACAATAGCTCATTAGTGGACCGAGCTATTGTTAGTGGGCCTGAATTGTGTGTTCGGGCTGAATACGAGATATCCAGATTCGTTAGGAGGCCTAACCCTAATTTCTCCTCATAGTCCCTGCCGTAGCCTATATATATCCTCTATTCTTTGGCCGCCAGATTACTGATCAGAAATCAAATACTTTCTCTAAATTCATGATTCACGTAAGGAGAGAAAAAGAGCGCTGCCAAGGAAAAGAAAAGGTTGGGAGATCGTCGCCCATACGACGTCCAACTCGAGGAAGGAATACGTGCAGAAGATCTTGGGGTCATCCGCTCGAGATTGTCAGGAATTACTTGTCTCCTTTCCGCCGCAAGTATAATTCGTGAACCCTAGTTTCCACCTATGAAGGGTTAGAACACGTATTAGATCTTTTTAACTTTCTATCGACCAATACGCACACCAAAGAAAGGGTCTTAGGAATCCCCAGTTCCATCACTGAGGATGTCATCCTCCAACCAACGTTCCTTACACGCCTGCGAATTGTCGTTACCCAAATATAGACGTAAAAGTGGTTCTGCAAGGCTGTAACCTCGAATTATGCGTTGCCACGACGCGGAGGATCTGTTGTTGGCACACGCCTCGGTCAGATGACAGAATCTGGAGTATCTCGCTCTCATGAACCTGGTCCAGATCAAGCTTTCAGTGCGAAGTTTCCACCATAATTTTACGGAGTGAGCGTCCACAATGTGGGCTAGTATGCAGAATCCCAGACCCCCCCTCATCTGTAGGTTTTAGCCATGGTGTCCCAACTGGCCCAGTAATGCTTGTCCTTGCCCTCGAGATGACCCCAAAAGAAATTGGCTAGGAGGGATTCAATGGAGTGGAGCACTTTGATCGGAGTCGAGCAGACGGTAAGGGAGTATAGGGGGATGGAGGAGAGGACGTGTTTTATGAGAATCAACTTTCCCCCTAGGGATAGAGTTGCATTATGCCAACCCACGATTTTCTTGCGTATCTTGTCCACCATGTGGTCGAAGATGCCAGAGTTAGCTTTCCCGTACACCAGCGGGCAGCCTAAGTAAAGGAAAGGCGGATAAGCTGTATTAAAGGAGATAATGGTGGACAACACAGCCGAGTGGGTTTTATTTGCTTTGTGATGTGTGTAAATCACGCTCTTACTGTTGTTAACTTTCTGACTGGAGCATCTAGAGTAATTAACAAGCATCCTTTGAACCACCTCAATGGAGCCAATATCGCCAGCAGAGAAAATAAGGATGTCATTCACGTACGCAAGATGAGTGATAAGAGGGCAGCCAGTCATTGTGTGAAAGTGGTGGAAACCAGGAGACCTGGACATGCTATTGAGGTTTCTGCTAAGCGCTTCGGCCGTGATGATGAAAACGGTGGAGGAGAGGGGGTCTCCCTGTCTAACCCCGTGGGTAGCTCTAAAGAAATCTTGGGCTTTCCCGTTGATGACCATAGAAAACCAGGAGTTATTGATGGATCTGAATATGATGTCGATCGAAGGTTCGAAAAAATCGAAGGCTTTGAACACCCAGATCATGAAATGCCAATCGAGGCGGTCGTATGCTTTTTCTATGTCCAGTTTGATGGTGACGTTCCCTCCCCTGGACAAAAATTTCATGCAAGTGATCATTTCTTGGGCCAGTAAGATGTTATCGGTGATGTTGCGTCCTTTGACGAAACTGCTTTGCTCTTCGGAGATGATCTTGGGGAGAAGGTTAGACATCCTGGTGGCAATGATCTTAAAAATAATTTTGTTGGTGAAAGTGCATAGGCTGATTGGTCAGAAGTCTTTAAAGGTCTCTGGGTTATCTTTCTTGGGTATGAGGATGATATAGGCACAGGATATAGATTTTGGATATCTCGCCCCTTGAAAAAATGCCGTTGTGGCCTCCAAGAGGTCGAGCTGGATGATGTCCCAGCACGATCTGAAGAAAACTCCGTTGAACCCGTCAGGTCCCAGGGCACTGTGCACATTAATGGCCCACACAACATCCTTAACCTCAGCAGCAGTGGGGAGAGCTGAAAGGAGATCGTTATCCCTGTCATTAATCAGGGAGGGGATCACGGACAGGAAACCATTGTCTTTGACTACGGCTTCTTTAGCAAACATTTTGGAGAAGAAGTTGGTGGCGGCAGCTTGAATGCTTTCCTGATCGTCCAGCAGGTAATCGATCCCGTCGTTGATACGATGTATTCTGAGCGAGCTTCTACGGCCTTTGACGCACTTGTGAAAGTAGCTTGAATTCTGGTCCCTATCCGAGTCCCATGTTAATCTGGCCTTTTGTTTCCAGAATTCCGTTTCAACCTTTATCCTGGATTTAAGAATGGCCTTGGCGAGGTTTAGAGAGGCACGAGCCTCAGAGGATCTGACGATGGTGAAGGCGCACTCCGCATGTGTGATGTCATCTTCAGCATCCTTGATAGCTTGGAAGATGTCCCCGAACGCGATCTTGCTCCAGGCCGTAAGGACTTTTTTGGTTGCTTTGAGTTTCTTAGCTATTCTGATAAGAGGGTCCAGATCGTTCACGGAGCTCCAAGCCTCGTCTACGATGCGCATGAAATGAGGGTGGTGGTGCCAGAAATCAAGGAAACAAAAAGTTTTTTAATACGATTATGGTTGTTGTCGATCTCGAGTAGAAGAGGGGAATGGTCCGATTCTGTGGAGATCAGATACGAAAGGTTGGTGATCAGCCCCAAATCCGACCAACGGTCATTAACCATGGCACGGTCAAGGCGGAAGTACTGACGCTGGGAGCCTTCCTGCATGTTGCACCAGGTGAACTTGTTGCCATGGAAGGGAATGGAGGATAAGTGCGCGTTAAACGCGAAGTTGTTGAAGTCTTCCATGGCCATTTGAGGGGGGTCACGACCTCCGGATTTCTCCTCTCTGCATGACATGGTGTTAAAGTCTCTTATGCAGAGCCACGGGAGGACGTTATGCGGAAGGGCATCCCCCGCCAGATCCTTCCAAAGTAATCTGTGCTCCGGGATGTCACAACTACCGTAGATCGCCGATAGAAGGACGCGGGACTTGAGGAAAGGGTGCTCGATCCAACAGGAGAGCGCCTGAGGAGAGTCTTGAATTATACCAAAATGGAACTCCGCTGCGAAGAAGATCCAAATGTGTAACACCCAGTTTTCTAAAATGAGGGTAATTTTGAAATTTTATATTTTAAGTTATTTAATTATGATATTTAATTAATAATATGATTTTTGGTAATTTTTAATCATTTTTAAACTATTTAAATCATGACTTATGATTTTGGTGTTTGACTAGTGTAACCTTAGAGACTGTTGACCTAGAGCCTAGCCATATGATTAGGATGTTTGATTGGTACATTTTAGCTTAGAGGATATTTTGGTCATTTTAGGATTTATTTGAATTTTTGGGAATTTTTAGAATTTATTTTAGAATTGTTTGAATGATGGTTGACTAGGTTGACTAGCTTTGACTTTGTGACCTAACCCTAGTTGAGTTGGACTTGGCTAGTTATGAGACCATCGGTTAAGTTAAGTTAACCATACTCTAGTTAGTGAAATCAATTAGGAATATTGAGATTTGAATAGAAGGATTTTGACCACAAGTCATGACTTGTGATTTTTAAGTCATTGATTTATGACTAAGCCCAAAGCCCATTAGTCAAGTGCCCAAACCCTAACCCTAACAATTTTGTCCAGCCAACTTAACCCTCCTAGGGATCTCCCCCTTATAAATAATCTCTTAGAATTTAGGGCTAGCCTCTTTAGGAAGGAGCAAGTTTAGAAAGAGGTATTTTCCCTATTTCAAAAAATCCCTAGAAAATCCATTTTTCTCCTTTTTAATCCAAACAAATTGCAATAGGTTTTAATTTGAGTATTCTTGATATTGTTACAATTTATTCTCATATTCAAATCAATTTGGAGGAGTTTCACCATCAAGAGGAGCATCTCTCTTTAGAGTTTTTTGGGGGTTTTGATACTTTGAGGTAACTTCCTATTTTTACCATAGAATCCTGAGATTTTTGTATCATTAGGGAGCCCTAGGCCTAACCTAACTGTAGGAATAGGAAACCCTAAAATTTGGGTCCATTTCGTGTCCTATTTGGACACGTATCAGTGTCCCTATGCATGTGTTTGTGAAAATGCCACAAAGAAAGTTTTTGTGTTATTTTCGAAATCTTTTTGAATAGGAAATTAGTTTTTGTTATCGCTTACACGATTCTTCACGACTGGGGGTGCCCCTGTGTCGTATCGTGTCGGTTTCGATACGTGCACACGCGGGTGCGCGCGCGTGCGGGGCTGTGCGCGTGTCCTGCCACTCGGGGGCTAGTGCTCTGCGGACACAGCACAAGGACACGTGAAACTCGACACACACTAGGGGGCAATGACTGACACCACGTGTGTCAAGTCTCACGTGTCCCCGTGTCGTGTCGAGTGAGCACGAGGCTCTGCACCGATCGGGACTGACAGGTTCAGTCGGATTTGAGTGTCACTGATACGCGTCTATAAGTCAGACACGCGGACACTAGGACCCAGTACAGACACCTAGACACGAGGACCTATCCTAGGCGAACCTAGGTTAGTGACCTCGAGACACGTGGTGTCTTGTGTCGTGTGCACGACACGCGTGCACGATGCAGTGCACTGAAACAGTGCCTGTGTGTACTGTTTCGTGTCTTGAATCAGTTTGGACACATTGTGTCCACTTGGGTGGACACCATTATATTGTTTGACACGTATATTATGTATATTTTAATTACCAACCTCTGTTTGTGCATTTTAGCTTGATTTGATTGATCAATTCTCACTACCCTAATTTCTGAAACCTTATTAACAGTTCTTCATTTCCAGTTTTGAATTTATGAAATTTGGAAGCTTTATAACCATTATATACTGTTTTATAGAGTGGTTTAAAACCTCATAATGATTCTCCTATATGATTCCTTAGTGTGTGTTCGATTTGGGTTCATTTGGTGGTTTATTGCAATCAAAATGGGGTGAGAATGAAAACTGGGAATTGGTTTCAGTTTCTGAATTCTGTGATGTTGGTTCTTTTCCTATGATGTCCTATTACCAGGTTTTGACACTTATCTCATTCTCTCACTCACAGTCACATTTTTCCCCTCAATTACACACACATGTTAAGTATCACCCTCACTCTTCATCACACCCACACCTAGACACTATCACATTCTCTAGACACCCTCATCACTCACAGTTTACACGCACTTTGCCTCTCTTTACACTCACACACATGGTTCCTCTTGACACACATAAACCTTGACAGTTTACACACACACACACATTCCTCACTCACTCTCTACACACACACACATGTACACTCTCTCTACTATATCATGAAAGCCTAGTTATATTTGTACATATATATTATATAGATATGAGGATACATTTGTAGGTACCTTATATATGTTAATATGTGAGATGAATATATATAGGGTAATGTATATCTATTGTATATGTATTATAACCTATCGTAATGTATGTAATGAATAGATAGCCTACACATAGGTGTAATTTGTTTGAGCCTAAATATATACATGTATACATATATATATATATATATATATATATATATATATATATTTTCTATGTGAATTCATGTGTGGGCCTAGATGTAAACTAGGTTGTGTGATGTTTGGTTTGACTTGTGTGGTATGAGTCGTAATGACTTAGTATACTAGCATAGCCAGTTTAGCCTAGTTTAGACTGGTTTAGACTAGTTAGGCCTAGTATAGGATGAGCATTTATCTGAAATCTATAGATTTTGATTTATGGGATTGTGTGATAAATGGTCTCCCCACTCCTTCCAGAGTTATTGAGGATGTTGCATCTGACACCCTTAGGGACTTACTCACTGAAAATACCAAGAAGCTTGCTAGTCGAGATGCTAAGGCTATAAACGCTCTTTACTGTGCTCTCGATAGTAGTGAATTCAATAGAATCTCTACTTGCAAGACTTCCAATGAGATTTGGAAGTTGCTTGAAGTCACACACGAGGGAACATCACAAGTAAAGGAATCCAAGATTAGTAGACTCACGCAAGAATATGAGTCCTTTAAGATAAAACATGGTGAGTCTATTACTTGCATGTTTACTCGTTTTGGTGACATTATTAATCCTCTTTCTTCTCTTGGTAAGGAATATCCTACTCATGAAAAGATCAGAAAAATCCTTAGAAGATTGACAAAAGGATGGAGTCCTAAAGCTACCGTAATCATTGAGGGAAACGACCTGACAGTCATGAACCTTGAGACCCTCATGGGGAAGCTTATAACTCATGAACTGGATATGAAAGATCAAGAGGAATCTTCCATACAAAAGAAAGAGAAGGAGAAGGCCAAAGAGAAGGAGAAGTCTCTTGCTCTCAAAGTTATAAAGTCCTACTCCAAGGATAGCTCCGACGACAACGAGTCGGACGATGATGAAGAAATAGCTCTCACAGCTAAGCACTTCCGAAAGTTCCTCAAATTCAACAAAGCCAACCGCTTCAGACGGGACAATGAGAAAGATTCGGCGTGCTATCAATGCAGAAGAACCGGACACATCAAGAGGGACTGTCCCATGATAAGAAAAGACTCAAGAAAGTACGAGAAGCCTAGCAAATGAAGCTCGTCCTCCAGGAATTTTGCCAACACAAGCATTTGGTGTGAGAGTGACGCAAGCAACTCCGACAACGACAAAGAGTGCAAACACAATGCAAACGTTTGTCTCATGGCAACCGATGAGGTACTTGATGATCTCTCCTTAAATACTCTTACTTATGATGACTTGGAGAAAGCTATCCTTAAACTACATGAAGAGCACAAAGGTGTTAGGAATAAATACAAAAAATCTCTAAAAGAGGTTGATGATCTTCAACTTGAAGTAGAGAGACTCTCTAGCATCATTATTGATGTAAAAGGGAAATCTCTCGCTTCTGACACGGATGAGATAGAGTCTTTGCGACTCAAGTTTCAAGAATCCCTTATCACCATCAAGAAAAAGGATGATGAGATTCAATCCCTCAGAAGGGTTTATGAATTTGCTATGCATAAAGTTCAAGATGCTAATAGAAGAGAATATGATAATTCTATTAAGTATAATGATCTTCTTGTACAGAGTAAGAAACTAGGTAATAAGAACACTACTCACACACACACTCCAAGACACCTCCACACTCATCACAATGCTAGTCATACTTCTTACATGAACACTACACACAAGTCATATTCTAACACAAGGAAAGGACCATTTGTTAAGAAAAATACTTCGCATCATGCTTTTTATTATCATCATCATAATACTAATGATAGAACTCCTCGCACTAGAGATTCACATGTGTATGATACTCACACATCTTCTTCTAAATCCTCTATGATTTGCAACTACTGTGGCTTGCTTAGACATACTACCAATTATTGTCATACAAGGAAACTAGTTGATAAGAAAGTTTATAAATGGGTTCCTAAGACTAACACTCAATGACCCATACGATCATGGGTACCAAAATGTTCATCTTCAACTTATGTTGTAGGTGAAGAGTCCTTCTCATGCTAGAAGCAAGTGGATTCTCGATAGCGGTTGTTCACGGCACATGACCGGGGATGCTTCATTATTTACAATGCTATCGATGAAGAAGGAAGGACACGTCTCCTTTGGTAACAATCTTAAAGGTCACATTATAGAAAATGGTAATATCGGTTCTCCTCCTTATCCTTGTATTAAGAATGTGTGTCTTGTTACTAATCTTAAACACAATCTTCTTAGTATTAGTCATCTTACCGATAATGGTTATGATATTAAGTTTGTTAAGCTTAAATATTTCATTACCGATAGTTCAAGTGGATCTATTGTTTATGAAGGCATTAGAGAAAACAATATCTATGTTTTATATCTTGTCGAAAACACTAACAATGATAGGTGCTTAGTTGTTAAGAACGATGAAAGTTGGCTTTGGCACATGAGGCTCGGACACGCCAACATGGATACCATTTCTCGTCTTGCCACCAAGAAGCTCGTAAGAGGACTCCCAAGTATCCCTTTCAAAAAGGATATGGTGTGTGAAGAATGCGAGAAAAGTAAGTTGACCAAGTCATCCTTCAAATCCATCAACTCTGTGAGTACCTCTAGACCTCTTCAACTTATTCATATGGATCTTTTTGGTCCTAGTAGAGTTGCTAGTCTTGGAGGCAAACTTTATGCTTTTGTTTTGGTTGATAATTTTTCGAGATTTACTTAGGTTATTTTTCTAGCTTGCAAAAGTGATACTTTTCGTGAATTTGTTGCTTTTTGTAAACGTGTTCAAAATGAGAAAGATTTTTCTATTAACAAGATTAGAAGTGATCATGGAGGAGAATTTGACAATGCCGATTTCAAAAGATTTTGTGAAAAGAATGGTTTTAGACATGATTTTGCTTGTCCACGAACTCCTCAACAAAATGGTGTTGTGGAGAGAAAGAATAGAACCTTTGGCGATATGGCCTGGGTTATGTTAAACCAATATAAGCTCCCCCAATATTTTTGGGCGAAAGCCGTTAACACGGCATGTCATGTTATAAATAGGGTCTTGATTAGACCTATTTCTAAAAAGACTCCTTATGAGCTTTGGTTTGACAAAACTCCCTCTATTGAATATTTTAAAGTTTTTGGATGTAATTGTTTTATTTTGAATACCAAGGATAACCTAGGCAAGTTTGAAGAAAAAGCCTATGAAGGAATATTTCTTGGATACTCTACTCATAGTAAAGATTTTCGTGTTTTTAATAAAAGAAATCTTGTTGTCGAAGAGTCAATCAATGTCTCTTTTAATGAACTTAACTCTTCTACATTTTCCTCTTCCGATGATATTGATGACATCTCATTTGGGTTGGAGAACTTCTCTATTGGAGATCGTCCTTCTTCATCTAACAATGAAGTTGTGACTCCTCCAACAAAAGAGTCTCCACCACTCGAGCCTCCTCAAAAAGATATCCCAAAAGAATGGAGATTTGTCACCAATCATCCTAAGGAGCTTATCATTGGGGATCCCTCTTCCAGTATAAGTACTAGATCCTCCACTCGTGATCTTTGTGCAAACGTGAATTTTATCTCTCAAATAGAGCCTAAAAATATTAATGATGCTTTTCATGATAAATTTTGGATGATAGCGATGCAAGAAGAGCTAAATTAATTTGAGCAGAACAAGGTTTGGGAACTTGTCCCAAAACCTAGCAATCATCCCATTATTGGAACTAAATGGGTGTTTCGAAATAAACTTAATGAAGATGGGTTAGTGACTCGTAACAAAGTCCGATTGGTTGCTCAAGGCTATAACCAAGAGGAAGGCATTGACTACGACGAAACCTATGCTCCGGTTGCTCGTCTTGAATCCATTCGTATGCTATGTGCTTTTGCTTGCTTTAATGATTTTAAACTCTTTCAAATGGATGTTAAGAGTGCTTTTCTAAATGGTATTATTAAAGAGGAAGTTTATGTAAAACAACCTCCTGGCTTTGAAGATTTTCTATTTTCTAATCACGTGTTCAAACTCCACAAAGCCCTTTATGGTCTCAAACAAGCTCTCCGTGCTTGTTATGAGCGCCTTAGCTCCTTTCTTGTTTTACACAATTTTTCTAAGGGCAAAGTCGACACGACACTTTTTATCAAATCCCATAATGGCACTCTTTTATTGGTTCAAATTTATGTCGATGACATTATTTTTGGTTCTACTAACAATACACTTTGTGTAGAATTTGCTAAAGTTATGCAGGATGAATTTGAAATGAGCATGATGGGTGAACTATCATTCTTTTTGGGCTTACAAATCAAACAAGGACCCAAAGGGACCTTCATCAATCAAGCAAAATATGCAAAGGATCTCCTCAAGCATTTCGAACTTGACTCATCCAAATCAATGAGGACTCCTATGGCAACAACGACAAAGCTTGACAATGATGAAGATGGCACATCCATCGACATTCGTAAGTATCGAGGTATGATCGGTAGTTTACTTTATCTAACTGCTAGTCGTCCTGATATTATGTTTAGTGTATGTCTTTATGCACGATATCAAGCAAATCCAAAGGAATCACACTTATGTGCCGTCAAGCGTATTTTTTGATATCTCAAAGGCACCGTTAACATGGGCCTTTGGTATCCGAAATCTTCATCCTTTGAGCTTCACGGCTTCTCGGACGCAGATTTTGCCGAATGCAAGATTGACCGAAAGAGCACTAGCGGCACATGTCAATTCCTTGGGAAATCCTTAGTAACGTGGTTTAGTAAGAAACAAAATTCTGTTGCTCTTTCAACCACTGAGGCCGAGTATATTGCGGCCGGTTGCTGTTGTGCACAAATTCTTTAGATGTCACAAACACTTATAGATTATGGTATTTCTCATACTTGTACCCCCATTAAATGTGATAACACTAGTTTGATCAATCTCACAAAAAATCTGATTTGTCACTCACGCACGAAGCACATTGAAATTGGACACCATTTTCTTTATGACCATCAACAAAAGGGGGATATCCGCCTTGAATTTATTGACACTACTTATCAGTTAGCCGATATTTTCACCAAACCTCTTCCGGAGGATCGCTTCGTTTTTCTTTGCCAAGAATTGGGCATCTTAAACTTTGACTCGTAAGTTCCTCTCAATCGGCACACCGGCGGTATACAACGGTATACCGACGGCATGCCGATTTTGGTTCAGAATTCTGTTATGTGCCAAAAATCGGCATACCGTCGGCATACATTGATATACCGACGGTATACCGGTTCGCGGCGGACTGCTTAGTCACATCACCTCGGGCCTACCACTCTTTCATTATCCCTTTATTCCTTCCTCCCTCATTAACTACCCATCACATCCATCATCTCCCTATTTAATACCCAACTCCACTTTTTCTTTTCCCCATTCCATAACTTTCCATCCACATTAATACCCACCCCTTCCTCTCCCCCATTAACTACTCCATTACTTCCATTTCAAAACCATATTTTCCTTCCTAATCCTCTACAACCGTTCCCACTCTTCCCCTTCCCAATACCTCTTTATAAAACCCACCTTCTTCCTCTTCCTCTTCTTAATTTCAAAAGCCTTTTCCTCCTTCAACACTTCCTCCACTCCTCATGGCTGCCCCCAAGCGTGCTCGCTCCTCCTCCACCTCCTTCAATCCCTTCACTCCTGTGCCTATGTCCCATGGCTTTGACCAGCGGGTCTTCATCTCCTCCTTGGCTGCCGAATCTTGGTTCCAACACTTCGTGCACCATAACGTCTACAAAGTCCGCGCCATTAACTGGAACATCTTCCCCGACCATGTTTCTCTCTTCGAGGAGGCCGGTCTCTTTTCCCTCCTTCGGCATCAGGTGCCTGTCTACCCCGTCGCCGTGCGTCTGTTCTACTGCATCATGATTCCTGACATCGAGAATGGCGCCATTGAGACGATGGTCAACGACCGCTATTTCCGTCTGATGGCTCGTGACATCGGTAGCATTCTCGGCGTCCCGGACAGAGGAGAGACTCTGCCGGGCTTGGCCGCTCTTTATCCTTCGGTGGCGTACTCCTTTGACGAATTCTGTGCTATCATATGCAAGGGCCCAAACCCTCCAAATATCCCGGTCCTTTCCGTCCAGCTGGAGCCGTTCTATTACGATCTCCATAGGATCGTGTGCCACACCCTCTATCCTAAGGGCGGCAACTATGATGCCATCACCGGTGATGCCCTGGTGTGCATGTACTACCTCTACTCGAAGAAGTCTTGGTCCTTCCCCAAGACTCTTCTCCATGCCTTCTTCGGCGTCCTGCCCGCGGGAAAGCAGAATCTTTACTATGGATCCTTCATCACCCTAATCTTGGAAGCGAAGAACGTCGACCTCTCCCTTTGCCAGTCGGACGGTGTCCCATCCTTCCTCGCTGTTTCTCGTTCCATCGGTGGTGCCTCCACATCTCGTGCCTCCTCCTCCCAAGAGCCGCCATCTTCTACTCCTGCTGCACCCGCCTCTACTCTTCCTGCCTCCGGCCGCTACATGCCGCTGACACAACAGCATTTCGACATACATATGGCTCAGACAGAGGAGCAGATACGGGCCCACACTCGTGGCCTTGGAACCCTGATCCAATTCTGCTTCCATGACCAGGCGTATTTTATTCAGCGTACCCTTCAGGACCGGGATGCATTTCTGGATCTGAATCTTCAGGATCCGATGTACCAGGCCTCCCGCTTTTTCGATCCCAATGCCTAGGACTTTATTTACCCGGACGGCATTGATCCTTTTGGTGCATTCCACCGGGCTCAGGATGGAGGGAATGATCCGGCTGATGAGTAGGGGTTGCTTCCTAGTGTTGATGATGTCGAATAAGTGGTTGTTTTATGTTCTTTTGTGTGGTCTTTTCTGTCTTTTGTGGTCCTTCGGGGACCAATGGTTGGATGTCTTTAGTTGTGTGCAGTCCTGCGAGGACTTGATATTAGTCTTTTTGTTGTCTTGCTAACTCTCGTAGAGGAGAGTTTTTATATCTGTCTTTATGTAGTGTTATATGGTGTCACGCATGTACCCATTTCAAACTTTTTATCTATCAATGCATGCTTTTATCTATGATACTGTGTTCCATATTCATGCTACATTCTTTTATATATTCCCATCTTTGACTAAGTGACAAAGGGGGAGAAAACGTATTGAGGGGGAGTTGTCTACCCACGAGGGAGTCACTCCCTGAAGATACTATCTCTCTGTTTTGTCAATTATCAAAATGGGGGAGAATGTTGGCACATTTTATTTTGATAATATTAACAGCATCTTCGTAGTCTAGTTTTCTCTATTTTCAGATTAACATCATTTCAGAAGCTCTACTACATAAAGTATGTCCATTCAATTTTACCAACCATAGCGTTGAAGACTGAAGCAAAGACCGGCGTTCCTTGAAAAGACGGCTCTCTACACTGCATGTTTTCGAGTCTGTACAAGATTTAGGTATTTCTGTAAACACTTAAGATTGGATGACAAAACTAAAAGCTTTATATTTCTCAAGTCAAAATTAATATCTTATAGAACGGTATACCGGCGGTATGCTCCGGCATACCGACGGTATATCGTTTTCATGACCACAAAACATTCTGTGACAAACAGCGGCATACCGACGGTATGCTCCGATATACCGACGGTATACCATTTTGTTTGCCTCAAAAACATTCTGTGATATTGATCGGAATACCGCTGGTATACTCCGGCATACCGGCGGTATACCGTTTTGTGAGCCAGAGAACATTCTGTGACAAACTTCGGCATACCGACGGTATGCTCCGGCATACCGACGGTATACCGTTTTGTTTATTACAAAAACGTTCTGTGACACACAGTGGTATACCGACGGTATACCGCGGCATACCGACGGTATACTGGGTTTCGAAAATTAATTTTTGAATGGCAAAGACTAGCATTAATGGCAGCATTAAATGCTCCCAACGGATATTAATATGACCGTTACTGTTCGACCGGCATACCGACGGTATGCCGATCCATACCGACGGTATGCCGGTCAGGCTGTATCCAGGAGCATTAAATGCTACCTACTCTTGGTTTTCCTATAAATGAAAGCCTTCTCTCTCTTGAAGCTTTCACCAACTCTTGCCATAAATTTTTCAAACAACCAAGAGCTCCACCATTAATACTCTACCAAGCTTTTAATTGTCATTCTCTCCCAAAGTGCTAGAGTATTTAAGAGTTGTAATTTTCGATCTTCAAGTGTTAGAAGATCAACAAGTTCTCTTCTCATTTCTTTGAAGTTGGCGAGCCTTCGTAAGAAAACTCGTGTGTTGAAGTTGGCGAGTTCTTCGGATCCAAACTCGTGTTGAAGTTGGCGAGTTCTTCGGATCCAAACTCGTGTGTACTATTTTATTAAATAGTGGATTTAAGCCGGAGAGAGTTCCGGGACTGGATTGCCTCAAGCGAGGATACCGGGATACATCTTGTGTTTGATCTTCTTACTCTATCTTTTTATTTGACGTATATTGCTTCTTGTGCTTAAGTTATTTTTTATTTCCCTATTCACCCCCCCTCTAGGGTTCTACAGTGGGAACGTGCTTGCTATGACAAGCAAATCTATAGTCTTTGTTTCAACATAAGAACTCCACTTTTGTCCAAGTCGTGGGATCGAAATACCAAGTGCAAATTTGAAAACCCAACGTGAAGTGCTATCTAAGCATCATGTTCCATATTTTCATGTTCTACACATTCTAACTCAGAGTGAGATTATTCCCTTAGCTATGTGGGTTTATCTCTTTTATTAGTAAACATACTCAGTGCATATAAAAACTTTTAATTATTAAGTGTGATCGAAAAGCTGAGGCAAGTTTATCGAAGATACCCACTTGAACGAGAAGTTGCCTCGACCGAGCGGAACTTCGAGCAAGCCATTGCATAGGCAAGTCCAAACATCGTTGCGTTTATTGATTCGTCATGTTGAACTGTTGAACTGAGCGGTGCGAGACACTACAATCAGGGGCCCAGATTGACAACTTAAAAAGTGGGTCGAGGTTCGGGTAAGAAGCTACCTGGTTTGATCTATGGCCAAGATCTTTTATAAAAGAAATGTCGACTGTGATAAAGAACTTATAATATGGATTTGGGTGCGGGTTTAAGAGTTTTTGGTTTGATCTGATGATCTAGATCAAATCCCCAAATAATAGACAACTAGGCTTAATAACTTAAATTTCGGGTTTGAATACAGATCAAGTAATTTGGGTTAAAACCCGATCGACTGGATATTTATATATAAAAGTTTGAATTATTTATAAATGGGTTTATAAATTCAGAAAATTATTTTTTAACTATTTAATTTATTCCTAAATTAGATTTGGCTATCTAATAAATACTAAAAAAATCGTAAATAGATCCATATAAATTTTAGAAATACTTTTAGGATATTAGGAATGAGTGGGTCAAGTTCTACTTGATTTTATGATCGAATTTGGTCACAGTAAAATCCAATAAGTTTGGTTTTAATTCGTTTAATTAGGAAATAAATTCCATAAAATTCTACAAAAAATTATATATTTACCAAGTAAATATATAATGCCTAAAGTCGATTCTTAACCTTTATTAGGCTTATTCTTCTAGTCCCAACCTTCTTGGAGGGTCTATGGTCTTATTTGTTAAGTTTAACAATATTTTTTTTAGTGAATCACTATCTAATTACGCTCAAACTCCTTTTATCTCAGGCTATCTAATATTGTATTTAATTTGAAAATTTTGGGAGTGGATGTTAGAATCTACTCACCTTAAAAGAAGTTCGACCTCAAAATTACGAAACGCTTAAAATTTGAAATAGTTTGCTACCTTAAAATGCTTGAGTCCTATTTTTCGAGCTATTCATCTCATCCTACATAACCTTAGTCCTTAATTGCTATCTCTAAAGATCATTCCTTCACCATCCAAGTTTCTTGTAACTAATTAGTACTTTATCATCAACTACAACTCATAGATCATGATTCATCATTGGCATTCTTCTTCCTTCTCCAATAGGTAAGAGCATCCAAAGTGGAAGAGATTTCAAGTGCTATATTTTGACTTTAGTTAAATTTTGTAGCATTTGAATGCTGCAGTGAACACTTGTCCATACTTGAAAATTGCTAGAAAGCTAAAAGACACTCCAGATTTGGAGTGTGTCATAGCTCTGTTATATTAATTTATGGGCCCGCCAAATTAATTGTTCTTACCAAACATGGAAGAAAAATAAAGAAAAAAAAGAGGGAGAAAAAAAATCTTACCAAACAACGAAGGAAAATAAAGAGAAAAAAGAGGAAGGATGTAAATTTGGAGTATCTGTTTGGAGTGTACCATTGTATGCCAACATCGATAAGATACTACAAAAGTAATAATTTACACAATTTTTAATAATTTGAAGTATATGTTTGGAGTGTATCAACTGTGGATGCTCTAAATGTTTTCTTAATTACTAGGAAATATGTTTCTCACATTTATTGCCTAAGTTCATCGAAGATCCCTCGACTTCGTACCCAATATTATATCCTTCTCCACATCCTCTTATTATTAATCCACATATCAAACTATCCTCTAAACCATATGTTATTCCCTGAAAATAGGAGTATCGCATATCCATACTTATTCATCACCCTTTAATAAAACTTGATTCTAAAACCTCAACTGTAAGATACAATCATATACTCTATAGCCTTGACAACCACTCCTTATGCTACCCTATATTTACTGTCATTCTCCATCAAAAATCAAGGGTCCTATTTATTTATCATATTCAGCTTCTTTCCTTAATAACAAAAATAATAATAATCCATACTCTTAATCCTCGAAGATATTGCATATATTTCACCAATACTTAGTTATTAAATTTTCAAAATGCTTAGTCCTAAAAATGCAACCCCCTTATCAATCAAGTATGTAGTTATAACAATTACCATTTTATCACCCTATCCTAATAAAAACTTCCAATCAACTACTATTAAACTACTGTAACAAGACTCTAAGGTTACATTAGCCATTTGGTTATAACTAACCCAGAAGCTTAACCCATATAACTCTAAGGAAAGACTACTCTTTTTAACTCATATAAACTCCTGGAAATTTTGGGAGTAGATGTTAATCTAAAGCTCTTTTTGGAAGAATCATGATCGCATTTCATGGTGCTGGTATACTCCGTGTGCGTAGTTGACCATGCCATACTTTCGTTCTTCATTTTTCTGCTACTGGGCATGACAACTACAATCGACTAGGATTACAGAAAATTAAAAAAAAATATTGGCTAAATTATTCTTGTTGCACCCTTACTATAGAACTTGGACTATTTTGACATCTTAAGTTTTAACTGCTCAATTTTGGAATCTCAACTTCATAAATTGTTCTTTTGAAGCACATCATGAATAAAACATTATTGTTATTCATTTAGTTACAAAAATCAATACATCATCCAACAACAAACACAACTATTAAGGACCAAAAAATTAACGAAATATGCTTTAAAATAGCAATTTATGTAGTTGAGATATCAAAGTTTAGAGTAAAAAATTAAGTTGTAAAAAACGTCGGAGCCTTGTTGTACTAGAATAATTTTGGCCAAAAAATACTTCATGTTGTGGTACTTATCTTGAAATAGAGTAGATAGATAGTACTTAAATGCAATAAGCCCTCCCATTTATCATTCGTCAGTAAATATTAAAAAGGGCTAATTAATGTTTAGACCCTGGACTTTATACCAACTTAGAGTTTAAGCCTTAACATATCCAATTGGAGAGTTTGGATCCTGGATATTTTTATTTTTTCCATTATACCCTTCCTCCAAATGCATAAGAATAATTTTTTTAGAGTTATTTGTATTTACCCCCAATTGCTAATTATATCTACACTTTCCTTCCATTTTTATTTTAATTAGTGTTACTCTTCAATTCTTCGGATAAAGTGCAAACAAACACTCTTTAGATTTGCGTTTTTGCATTTAAAGACCCCTTATTTAAAAAAAAAAGGCTTTTTATAAAGGCACTGCACATTTTGATCAGGGCTAGCCCGGATTGGGGCTAGCCCAGATTTTTTTGTGTTTTACTCATGACAGCCCATTTTTTTGATTTTGGGCTGTCCCAAAGTAAAATTCCCCTAAACCCAAAATTTTTCTCTCATTTGCAAATTTTTTTTCTCTCTTCCTAAACCCTAACTCCTCTCTTCTTCTTCTTCCTCTTCTCCTCCACCATTTCTCCATCCCCAAGCAAGAAGTTAATTTGAAATTCCTAGAAATTTCTTTCACCCTAGAAATTTTCTCTTCTTCTTCCTCTTCTCTTCCAAATTTCTTTCTCAAGAAGATCGATGGCACCCAAATTCTTTCTCTATTTGTTTCCAAAACCCTAGAAATTAAATTGAAAAATTCAAGCATCCATTATATTGTTTATTTCAATTGTCTGTAGCCCATTTGAATTAAACTACATTCGGAGTGAAAAATTACCCATTTAAATTAAACACAAGTATGCACGAACGAGAAAACTGTGCGTCGACCAGGACTGTCCAATTTTCTGGCAGTCCTACAAACTGAATGGACTGCCAGAAAACTGGGCAGTCCTAAGTCACAACATGTGAAACAAAGGACTGCCCATTTTTCTGGCAGTCCTTACTGTATTCAGGACTGCCAGAAAAATGGGCAGTCCTTTGTTTCATATGCTGTGACTTAGGACTGTCCAGTTTTCTGGCAGTCCATTCAGTTTGTTGGACTGCCAGAAAAATGGACAGTCCTTTGTTTTACATGCTGTGACTTAGGACTGCCCAGTTTTCTGGCAGTCCATTCAGTTTGTTGGACTGCCAGAAAATTGGGCAGTCCTTGTTTGCACTAGTTGAACAACAATATTGAGTTTCCTCCCATATTAGGGTTTGTATATTATGAGGAGCCTTTGGGTGCCATCGAAATTGGAAATGAGGAAAAAATTAGGGATTACAATATTAGGGTTTCCACAATATTAGGATTTAACATTTTTGTTGTTGTTGTTGTTCTTCCTTTTCTTCTTCTTCTTCTTGTTCTTGGATGGGTTGAGGAAGAAGAAGAGGGAAAAAATAGAAAAAAAGTGACTTTTATACCAAAGAGTGGGATAGCCCTAATCAATTTTTTCAATGGCAAACTTGTAAATAATACAAAGTTTAAAATGGGATAGCCCTGATAAAAATGTGCAGTGCCTTTATAACTATCCAAAAAAAAACCCTCACATTTTTATTTTTACTCAGTTTGCACCCTGCCATTAACAGTCGTTAAAATACGTCTAAAAATACGATTTTATCCCTCCCTCCCACTCTCTTCTCCCTCTCTCTCCGGTGGTGGGGGCGGGTCAAGCGGGGCCAACCAGAGGAGAGGGGAGAGTGGCCGGCCAGCGGAGGGAGGAGGGGGCGGGTCGAGCATGGCCGGCCAGCGGAGGGAGAGGGGGGATCTTTAAATGCAAACAAACCCTCCTTAGATCTTTAAATGCAAAAATTCAAATATAAGAAGGATTTGTTTGTACTTTATCGGAAGGATTGTGGGATAACATTAATTAAAATAAAAAATAGAAAAAAGTGGAGATATGATTAGCAATTGAGGGGATAAATATAAATAATTTTTTTAAAAAATATAAAATGGAGGGTATAATAGGAAAGATTGAAAAAATAAATAAAATTCAGGGTCTAAAATTTCTAATTGGACATCTTAGGATCTAAACTCTAAGCTGGTATAAAATCCAGGGTCTAAACTCTAATTAGCCCTATTAAAAATATACTTTTATTCGGACATAAAATTCTCCATAATTACCAACGAGCACTTTCGCATTCCTCTGCACACATCCGTTATTTGCGGCAGAAGTAAGGGTGATTTTGTCTTTTAGGTAGATATTATTATTAAATGTGTAATAATGGAGTGGCTTTGGTGGGAAGAACGAGGAGAGGGACGGAGAAAGAATCAATGAGGAGGAGAGGGAGAAGTTTTCTCCAAATTGAACACCGGAGATTTTTTTAAAGGCAATTTTAGGTCTTGAAATCGATCCTTACTGCGTGAATTTCCTCTGTTTTCTTCTTCTTCTTCTTCTTCTTTTTGGTTATTTTTGGTAAATTTTCAGTGATCAAATCGAAGAACTACCGAGAGGTTGATCAGTTGGAGGAGTAGGTAAAATCTCGGCCCGATCTTTCTGAATCCCTTTGTTTTCCTTCGAAAATTCGTTGTTTATGGGATAAATTTTGATCATTTTCCTATAATTTTCACTGTGGAATGTTGATCTATATGTCTACCTATTAAAGATTCGATCCCCATGGAAATATCAAAAAAAAGAGCTGAAATTCCATGTTCTGGATTCTATAATTTGTTTATTTTAATACAAATGTCATAATTTAGGGGATTTTTTTGCAAAATGCTTATTGTTTTGGAAAATTTCTTATGATGAGCCTAACCATGATATACTATTTAGTACAGACTCGAATACGACACAAAGCCCCTTCGCCGGCGAAACAGCACAAGTTTTTTAGTGTCCTAATGTATTTTTGGAGTTTGGAGTGTTCATGTTGTGTCCAAAATGTGGGCAGCACGAAGATACACGGACACTGCACTGATTTTTGAGTGTCCGCGCTTCCTAAATGATGCCTAAATATTAGCAGTTTATTGGTTGATCCATAACAGCAGATTATCAGAGTTCTGTTGGTGTCTTCTTGTTTTTTTCAGGAAGAGAAAAATGTACAGAGGCAATAGTGGCCACCCGCTATTCCCGGTTTTCATGGAGGAGAATCAGTTCTATGACTCTAACGCTTCCATCACCCAGCTCCAGCTATTTGGAACCAGTGAGTGCGAGAATTTTGTAAAATTTTGCGGCTTTGAATAGGATAACAAGTCTCAATTCTATAGTTGTTCTCATGTATTTTGCAGTACAATTAATTTTCTTTTGCTGTTCTGTTTAGACTTTAGATGGTATCTGTTAATATTCCACATTATAATGTCCCCTTTACTAATTTTTTTATGCCCAAATGGTGGTGTAGTTCTAGTGACATCGTTATGCCGTGCGTGCTACTGATTATGGTTGATTTATAGACCTCATGACTAGAAGGGCATTGCTTGGTGCGACAATAAGGCTTGTCACTTCTTGGAGGATGCAGTTTGAGTTGCAGAAACAACCTCTCCAATATATTGGGGGTTTGGTTGATGCACATCTCGACTCTGCAATTAGCCGGAGCCTTGTGACACTTGGACAGTTGGACCCATAAAGACCTTTAGACTAGACTTTCTGCATGGAAGGGCCTGAATTTTACACATGAAAGGGCCTGAATTTATGTTCTTTTACTGATTATGAAAATGGAGTCAAAATTTTCTTTAGTTGATCAATCTTGTAAAATTTTGAATTAATAGTCTACATGTTCTTGTCTGTCAGATAGGTACTTTAATTTTAGTTTCTGATATCAATTAAAATAAATGATTCATGGCGAGTTGACTCCTTTTTAAGTTGGTCGGTAACTCATGGTAGGCATGATAAGTCTTTAAATTTCACATGCATGGATCTCAAATAAAGAGGTTCAGAGTTGATCTCATTTCCATTGGAAAATCCTTAGGGGATGTGATGATGACGAGATTCACATGCGTATATCATATTACCCTGAAACAAACTGTTTGTTACTGAATTTTTATAGTGATATTCTCTTGCCTCCAAGGTCCTGTAACATTTTTTTCCCATTAAATAGAACCAGTCAACTTCACTTTATATGCTTCCCTGCTTTACTGTACAGTTAGTGTTTTCTTCCATGAGAATGATGTTTAAAAAGTGTTTGTTTGCTTAGTTTTGCAGCTGCAATCTTATGCAAATTTGAGGGATGTTTAATTCCCTGCGACTACACAAAAACTTCATAGTTGTGATGAGGTTGAGGGTTAAATATTTAATTCTTCCAATATGACCCTCATTCCCATTTTGTGGACTGAGAGATGGATTTATGCAACAATATAATTTTCATAAAATATGCTTAAAATGCGCACGGGATTGCTTTTGTACCATGTTAAAAGACACTACAACTAACCCAAAACTTCAGAGTTGTGGTGAGGGTTGAGGGTCAAATATTTATTTATTCCAACATGAAATTTAATAGTAGTCGTAGTTCAGCTGATTAGAGAAGGCGCCTCTTGGGAGTGAAGTGATATCGACTTAGTAATAAGTTCTCTGATATGCCATGTTAAATATCCTTCCACTGATTAGAGAAGGCACCAATTATGTGGATATGCCATGTTAAATTTCCTTCTACTTTGTCAAAATTTCCATAAAAAGAAGAAATGAAAATACTTAGGAGTTAATTAGTTGCTTAATTCGTGTAATCCATATTAGGTAGCATATTAATGTCATTTTCTTAAGTTGATTATTGCTACGTTTGAGGGTGACTGGATTCATTATATTTGACCCCTATTGTAACTATAAATTACCATTTTGGCTCTTTTCTAAATCATCAACAATCCCTTTCTTCATATTTAACACGGTATCAGAGCGATCCTCAGTTCTTCTACCTTTCTCTGTCATACTTTTCCTCCACCCTTCTCTCTTTCTTCACTTCCCACATCCGCCACGTCCACCTCCTCAAGCACCCTCTCAAGCACATATGCAATTACCCATACTCAACTAAACACCAAAACCACTGCCTTACTATGATAACATTCAACCTTGTCTTCGAGCCCTTTTATCTCACCACTGCCAGTACTTTGATAATTTCTTTATTCGATTGCTTCTCATGCTCTTCTCAATGAATAAAACATATCTCCTCCAAGATACGGAGACTCTCTGAATCTCATGAATGTTATATAGGTCCTCTTCCATGTATCTCTCTTTCATCGGTGATCATCATGGTGACCTCGTCTACGACTTCTTCTACAACTTCTTCTCCGGGTCAAGGCCTTCTCTTTAGACCTAGTGATTCCCTTACCATACAGAGATATTCAGATGGTGATATTTGATTGGGCATGATCTGTTGATGATAGAAGGTCTACTAGTGGTTATTTTGTATTTTTGGAGGTAACTTAGTATCTTGAAAAGCAAGAACCAAACAGTTAATGCTTGCTTCATTGGAGACACCAAGTAGAGAGACCGAGTACAGAGTCATTGGGCATCTTCTTTATGAAATCTTATGGTTACGATCAATTCGGTGAGTCTTCGACGTCCATACTTCATCTCCATTTTCTCTCCACTGCGACAATCAGGCCTCATTTATATTACCTACAACCCAATATTTTACAAGCGTACATAACACATCCAAATTGACTATCATTTTGTTCATGATGAGTGGGTCAAAAAAGGTGGTCTCCTTCTCCCATGTTCGATCTATGGAGTAACTTGCTTATATGCTCACAAAGCATTACTTATGAAGTTCTTCCGTTCATTCTTAGAGAAGCTTTGCTTCGCTTCGACAACTTCTACGCCCTAGCTTGATTTGTGTAATCCATATTATGTAAATAGTAGGAGTTAATTAGTTTCTTGATTTGTGTAATCCATATTATGTAGCATATTCATGTCATTTCCTTAAGTTGATTATTGCTACGTTGAGGGTGTCCGGATTCATTGTATCCTATGTCGTGAAAAGTGCGCCTAATCGCCGCTTAATCGAGATTTAGAATTAGGGCGCCTCGCTTAATGAATTTTCGCCCCAGAAAAGCGATCAACGCTTAGGCGTCGCTTAGTAGCGCATCGCCTCGCCTTAGGCGCCTCGCTTAATGATTTTTGATTTTTTTTTTTGTAAACTGAATCAGACCTTTTGTTATTTACATAGTTGGATAGTTGGAAAACTTTAAGTAGGAACTTTAGAGACAACTTTTATGTATGATGGTATTTTGATGACTATGTAGTATGTATGCATTGTTTGGCTTGTAGTTTGCATTTTGATTCTAGTATTTATATTGTTACTTTGCTCGATTGATAATTGCCAATTGGTATTGTTATTCGTGCATATACTAGTAGGATTGTATGAAAATATTGAAATTTATGTGTATATATTATATAGAGTATTTTACATGTAGGAGCAAAAAAAGGAGGCGCTAACTAAGCGCCATTAAGCGAGGCGACAGCCTCGTCGCCTCATGCTTAATACAACATAGATTGTATCTGACCCCAATTATAACTATAAATAAGCCTTTTGGCTCTCTTCTAAATCATCAATGAAAACAATCACTTTCTTCATATTCTCAACATACTTAATTAGCCTATCTGTCTTGAGTGATAATAGTGTGGGTACTGTTCCAGGAGTCTTTATTCCATTCAAATGCATGAGTGGGATCTGAAGTCTGTCTCATGGAGAATGCCTGTTTTGTCCATACAGGAACTAAGAAATGCTAATTAACAGAAGTTTGTATATAAACTAACGAACAAACTTCACTTTTAATTAGTTTTATTTATGAAGCATGGATGGTCTCGATGCATAATCCATCTGGATTGGTTTCAGACTTCAATCCTAATGCTATTGACTGACAAATTCTCTCCACCGAAGAAGGTTTGAACTGAATAAGGTCCGATGGTATTGAGTTGAACATTTTTGTCAGTCTTAACATTTAAAACAGCTTCTAGTGAATACATGGACTATTTTGGTCAATTTAGATTAGGCTGGATTGTATGAAGGTTCATAAAGAATAGTATACTTTTCTCTAGTTCGGAATGTGGAGTCGACCACATTCAAGGTATTTAGTCAGGTTGCAAGATATGAGATTGGATCTTTTACATTTGTGTTGGCACAGAGTACCTTCTCATTGTAGTTTCCTGACATCTCACTTCAAGATTGATATAGCCAGTCATAAAAAACTTTTCTCTAGTTTGGTAGAAGGCTTTGACAGTGGTGATGATGTTATTGCTTTATCTTATTAGGCAACTTTACTTTAACCCATGAATGTCATAACTTACATAGGTAGTATGAGGTAGAAAGAACATGTGAAGTTAAAAGCACAAAGTTGTGGAACATTAGCAGTAACTATTAAGTTCTATGCATAAATGTGAAGTACACTTCTACTTGGTGCATTACTGTTAAAGCTGGTTCTGTTTGCCAAAGTACATGGTAGGCATTAGTGTTTTCCTTTAGCTCCTCATACATTGAATTTGGTTTAGAGGACCCTAACTTGTCTTCTCCACTTCTTTCCAACATCTCAGCATGACATTTTAGGTCCTATCAGTAGAGGTTACTCCCAAGGAAACTACATCAAGCTCGAGGACAATGTCTATGAGCGAGGAGAAAATGATGTGTGATTGAAAGTAGATTATGGTTTCTTAATCTGTCGAAGTACATTTTGGCTGGTCTTTCTAATTTTTTTTTCTATGCTTAGCTAACAACATAATTTAGGGAGTCTATGAACAATTTCTATTTTATCAAATACTTCATTTTGTTAGTATCTTAGTTAATCAGTTTTGGATTTGTACATTCTATGTTAGTAAGTCCAATATCCATTGTTCTAAACGGCGGTAGGCGGGTGCGCAACGGAGAGGGTCCGCCTACCGTCTAGCGCCGCCTGGATGCTTAATACATTTTGGACATTTTTACTATTTTACTAGTGTTTTTTTTTTTGCATAATATGCAATATTTTAAGGGTGTTTTATGTATAAGTAAGTTGTAGAACAAAGATTTATGAAGTTCCAGTCTTGTAAAAGCAAGGTTGTAAAAATCGCTAGTCGGCCGCTAGTCGGTTCGTGGGGACTACGGATTAATCGGACTACTCGGGGACTAGTCGGATTAGTCGGTTTAGAATTTTTAATGAATATATATATATATATATATATATATATATATATGTAATATGTTATAAAAATATTTTAAAAAATAATATGTTAATTGTTGAACTTTTAATTATCGCAGACTACAGTGCATTTTCTTATTCATTATTTTGCATAAATTTCTATTTCGATAAATATTTAAATAATATGTTAACAACTTACTATTTTGCACGGAGAGTTACAGCCGCAGTAGCAAGCAAAAGCAAAAAAAAGTAACAAGCAAAAATTAAAAAAAGAGCCACAACAACAGTAGCAAAGAGATAACAAAGCAAAAGTAAAAATAAAAAAAGAGTAGGCTAGTAACTTTTTTCAAAAATAGAAAAAGGCAGCAACAAAAGTAAAGAGTCGACGACGGCTGCCTTGACGAAGTCGACGGCAGCCCAGACTAGTACCAATTTAGCTAATTTTTGGATGGACCAGCCCCTAATCGAGTCGACGGTGGCCGACAAGTGACTAGTCGGGGACTAGCCCCTAGTCGAGTCGGCGGCGGCCGACTAGCGACTAGTCGGGGACTAGTCGGCCGCCTAGAGGGATTTTTACAACACTGTGTAAAAGTGAAGCGTAGGTCTATAATGCTTACAAAACTGTTTTACCAAAATATCTAGTAAGGTATTGCTTTGCCTAGGCGCCCTTCTACGCTGCCTCACCTCCGGCTACATTGCCAAATCTTCGTTGGTCGTCTACTCCACCACTAATGGCAAAAGCGGTGCGGAGAGTGGCCGCCTAGCGCCTAGGCGCCGCCTCGACTACCATTTAGAACGCTGTTGTGGAAATCTCGATATTGTTGCCTAGCAATGGTATGTGGGTATGATAGTAGTGAATAGTGGTAATGTTCATGGACTATTTTGGGATTTTTTTTTTGAGATGCTCGGCGATACACACGTGACTTTGTGCACACTGCATTGCATGCCTTTTGGGCCCACTGCCCCCAACTCCCACTATATTATAAAAAGAAGGAATAATACGTCCCCTTGGGCTCGATCCACTGATCTTCCGTCACCCAGCCAGGGTTTTACTCCCACTATATTTTGGGAACTTGTTAATTAGCACAGCTTTTGCACCGTTGTGAATAGCAACTTAAGAATGAATAAGTTCTTTATGCATCCTTTTAAGAACATAGATTATGCATGCTAGTTTATTCTCTCTCCCAATCCATTGTTGAGAACTTGCCGGATTTTGTCATGATATTATTATTGCCCCTCGTCTGAGACAACATGGTCAGAATATCAGATGGATGACAATTCAATAGGTTGTTCAAGATGTTGGATTATCTTGGACGAGATATTGCGTCAACTGTCAAAAGTTGTAGGACCTTTGGTAGCCCTATCATTTACCAGATTTCTGGTACATGGTATTGTTATCGGTGATAGTACCAATAGAATTTCACATCAGAATCCTATGGTTATGGATTGTAAGGTTAGATATTGGTTAATCTTAGGAATTCGACTAAATAAATAACATGGTTCGCAGTGTCGGCCGATACCGGTCAGATACAGCCGATACCGATACGGTTTGGCATGTCCCGATCCGATACCGACCGATATCCGATACTGACCGATATCGACATTGGCGGTCTCTTTTCCGATCAATTCGACAAAAAAAAAATTGAACGAAAAAGACCAATCAACAAGGGTGTAAAAGTATAGAAATGTTATAGAAACATGTAAAAGAAGAAAACTTATCTATCGTATGTAAATCAATCGGTAAGGGTGACTACTATTTCATTCAATTTCAAAACCACTAAGAAACAACACTGAAAATATTAAAATTATGCCTAAATGTATAAAATATATTTTCTAAAATGTTAATAATTTACTAATAATTATTTGCTTTCCGATACCAAAAAAATCCGACTCCGATTCGAAACCTCCGATACTGCCGATACCGCCTATCCCGATACTCGTAGGAATGGTCTGATACCGATAATTCGAACCTTGATAAATAACTATTTTGATTCTGTGCGAATATTACCTGAATTTCTGTATTTTTTGGTTTCAAAAATGAAATCTCACCAAGGTCCTGTTATTGCTCTTGACCAAGATCATTGTAGCTCCACCAAGCCTTGATCTTTGTGGTTGTCTTCTATCTCATGTCTTCTGCCCCTTTATTACTCTTTTCTTGGTCTAGTAAACCTTCTCCAAGCCTTCTTTGGTCTCCCAATTTTATCCCTGAAGCCAATCTGGAACTCTTAACTAGTAATCGGCAGATCGGAAACATACTAGAAAGGGAAGTAGAAAGTCAGAAGCATATGGGGTGACAGAAGATTTCGGACATGAATACAATGAGCAGAGTAAACATGTGCTAGAAATTCCTTCCCATAATACTGCTAAACAATACTACACAAAACGATCACGCAGATTTGATGCACTGTCATGTTTGAGATAAGGCAAGATCTCTAGGAATTTTTCACCAATTTTTTTTATCTATCCTGATCCCTAATCATCTTGTGTGAGACCGTGAGAATGATTAGGAATTCTCGACAAAATCTAACAGATCTCAAGAATTGATCTAAGAGAATAGAAACTAAACTTGCACATAATTTTTGTTCTTCAAAAATGCATAAACTAATTCATCCATATTGCTAGCTTAAAAGGTAATGTTTACATGTTACTTCATTGCATGATGATGCTATTTAGGTCTAATGTCATCTAAGATCATACTGATCTTAAAACCAACAAATGGTGGTCCCAATTTTTATTTTATAACACATGCTAGTCTAAAGAACTGCCATCACTTACCAACCCTACTAACAACTTGTGTCTAACAACATGATCATTATTTTTCTTAACTGCCACCTAAGTTGGGACTACTAGTTGATTTAAGATTAGCATGACCTTATGTGACACTAGTCTATCCTTAGTAGCACTTTTACTGGTGCTACCTAAAAGTAGCATATAAATCTTGCTCTAGGTTTGGATAAAAATTTAGCCTTCTTTATTATAAGGTAGACGTCAGATTGATAAATGGCAGGTTAGCTACTTCCAGTTACATGATGATGCAACAAAACCCTAAGTTTTAGTGTGCTGAGGATTTGACGAGATTGCTATGGGAGTTCACATAATGATATGCTTATTTATTACATAGAGTGGAGTTTGGAGAGAAGAGAAGGAGAAAAGAAAGAGGAGAATATGAGAAAAGAAATTGCAAGGGTATGAAACCCTTAGGTTGCATATCATGTTATTTATATTGATATGAAGTACATCCAAAATTACTATTATACCCTTATAAGATAAATAATAATAATAACTCTAATACTCTCCCTCAAAGTCATTACATACAAATAGTCATTACTCGGCACCACAACACTCTGTCCTAGGAAGGAACGATTGAGACGGCTGCCACCGTAGGTAAATACAAGATTCTAAATGGCGGTAGGCGGGTGCGCGGCGGAGAGAGTCCGCCTACCGCCTAGGCAGCCTAGGCACTGCCTAGGCAGTCGATACATTTTGAACATTTTTTACTATTTTACCACTATCTTTTGCATAATATGCATATTTTAAGGGTGTTCATGCATAACTAAGTTGTAGAACGAAGATTTATGAAGTTTTAGTTTTGTAAGAGTGAACCATAGGCCCATAATTCTTACAAAACATTTTTGGCCAAAATATCTTGTTAGGTATTGCTCCGCCTAGGCGCCCGCCTACGTCGCCTCACCTCCACCTGTGCCGTCAATCTCCGTTGGCCGTCTACTCCACCGCCTACCGAAAAACGGTGCGGAGAGAGACCGCCTACTGCCTAGGCGGCTGCCATTTAGAACACTGGGTAAATACTCTCCAGCAAGGATCTAAGTCTTATAAGGTTCGAGCGCAAGATCCAAGTCGGGTAGGATAAGTAAAACATAAAACTCTTCCTTCTGTGAGCTTTCTTCAAATCAGTAGTAACATGATGATATTGTAGCAGTTTCTCTCACAAAACCTTCTTTGAACCGAATATTCATGCACATGCTTTCCATTTTGCTTTCTATTAAACAATAACTCGTACAACTCATAGATACGGGCCATGTTCCGCTTCTGTGAATATGATTTTTCTAGAGATGTCCAAATCTGTTTGGAGAATTCACACAACTGAACATTAGAAGCAATATGCGGCTCCATACTATGCCACAACCACAGCATAACGTATGCATCAGCACTCATCCAATGCTCATAATCTATGGGCGTTTCAGGCGAGGGTTCTTCCGTCAAAAACTTCTTCTTCGCCCTCAACGCTACTTTGATAGACTTGGACCAGACAGTTCGTCTCATTGAGTTTCATTGTTGTTATTGATTTTTCCAATTCATCATTATGAATAACAGTAAAAGGAGAACCACCTCTGCTACCACCACCAGCACTCTTAACCACGCAAGAAGATCCGGTCTCCGCCATACTTGCTGATGCAACAAAAAGACGAGATATGTAGAAACCTTAGATCTCAAACGAACCACAAACGACAACGAACAACCAACAGAGATCTGTATAAACCCTAGATCTCATAAACGAACCATGAACGACCACGAACAATGAACGACGGACGACGATTCATGAAAAGTAGACAAAAAATAGCCATATTTTTTTTTAGGTCTTGCTGTCCCGAACCCGGCCAATCAGGGGCTACCGCCCCCGAATCCCTGTCGAACTCACGGCTGAGTTCGATCGGCTAAGTCGTGGAGGGGATGTACAGTACCTTCAAAACATGTTCTGATAACAAGTAGAGTTTGGAGGGAAGAGAAGGAGAAAAGAAAGAGAAAAGAGAATATGAGAAAAGAGATCGCAAGAGCATGAAACCCTTAGGTTGCATCTCATGTTATTTGTATTAATATGCAGTACATCCAAAATTATTATTATATCCTCATAAGCTAAATAACAATAATAACTCTAACACACAGTATATCAGATCAGGTGCCAGTTTGTTCAAGTGAACTTAAATATGTCTGAGCTTAGTCATTTTTGCACCCAAGACAAACCCGAAACTGACATGGGTCGGGTACGAGTTTGCTCTTTTTAGCCAGTGTCTCATTTAGTTCTAAAAGTTGATTTGATCAAGCTTACATGAATAGACTGGTTAGTGTCTAAAGACTTAATCCCAAATCAGTTTGGGTCAAAGTAAGGTCAATCTAGACTAGACTTAAACCCCACCCTACTTGCATACGTTGACCCCTTTGATTGAATTTTTCTACTAAATTTCATTGCCAGTCCTCTTTTTCTTGAGACTCAAAAGTCCATTTCTGTCTCAAGTTGGGATCAAGCTAGACCCTGCTCAAATCTGACCCTTTGCCACCCTTCCAATGTTCCGTCCCATTAGAATCTCGTACTGTGTTGATCACATCTGCTTGGCTCACATCGGTCTGGCTGTAATATGTTGCACTAGGTGGTAGTACTCCCTAGCAGTAAAGATGAAGGATACTCGTAGTCAGTCCAATCCACAGCCGGACCCATGGGTTCTAGATTCATGAAAAAAACATTATATTCCATATCTGGACTTGACTGATATAATCTACCATGTCTAGTGGCCTCCTTCACATTGGCATGTTTGGAGGGTCTAGGGTTTGGAAGCATGGTAAATGGAGTGGTACCAACAATTTGTCACGGAAGAAAGGACTCATCGACCAAAATTGTTGTCTTTGTTAGGTGCACAAAAGTGTTCATGGAATGTGTCCTTTTCATAGACCATGTTCGTACTGCTACGTAACCAATGTTCCCAAAAGGTTGAGCTGATTGGAATGGACCAACATTAGATATTAAAGCTCTTAACACACCCTGTTCACGTGCAGGCCGGTACTACACGTGTATGATCCTAGATTGTGCACTTAGGCTAAATTCCAGTGGAAGGAGCAGCACACATGGAAAGTTGGGCAATATAGACCAATTTAATTGGTGGATGGAAGGATTCGAACCAAAGAACTTTTGCTCTGATACCACGTTAGTTAACCAATGTTCCCAAAAGCTCAAACTGATAGGAACGAACCAACATTAGATATTAAACCTCTTAACAAATACAACATGAGTCTACGATAATTTCTTGAAAGATGTGTAATTCATGTCAGTTCCGTGTCCTTTCAATTTCCTACTTTGTCCATTACCTCAAGTTACATAAGATTGTTTCCTGTGTGATGATATAAATTTACCCGCAAAGTGAATGGGGCATCCTAGTTACCTATATCACATGCATAATTCATCATGTTATGAACTTTTTTCAGTTCCAAGTCCTTTTAGTTGGATTACATCTAGGTGGTTGGGATGTCAATGCACACCACATCTATATCCTGAAAATTTGAAAGTCCGTGATTCCCGCATCTGCATTCGTGTAACATAGATGCAGTTTCTTGTCTCAATGGTACTTGGAAGAGACTGCCTGCATGCTGATTGATTGCTTTTCTAACCTTTCACACTAGGTGTTATGCTAAAACTTCTATGGATTCTATCGGGTGTCCGGAACAAGTTGGATGCATATATATCTGAATCATAAACTGCTCCCAAACATTGTGCAGGCATTAATGATGAACACAGAATATTCACAATGTTGGTTCTTCCATTGCTATGTAATTGAATATTTGGCCTTTTGGTTGTCATGCTGCGAGAAATAAGGGTGTGTTTGGTTGCAAGCAAGTGGAGTAAGTGAAAAAGTGATTTTACAAAAGTCCACTTTTTTTAAGTGAGTGTTTGGCACGTCTTGTTTGGTTACAAAATTATTTTTTCTTGGAAGTGTTAATTCTATCACTTCATATATTTGGTAGTATGCAAGTGCAATGACATAAAGTGTGAATTTGTACACTTGTCACATAGTGAAAATGGCAAGAGAATTTAAATTTTTATTATAATCCACTGTCATCCCACATCCTCTTTGCAAGAGAACTGTACCCTGTTTCTTATGATCTTATCCTTGTCACTTACATTATGAGAATTGGTGATATTTTTTTTGACGAAGACAATATTATTGACTAGCATCTTTCATGTCAACTCTCAGCTGGTTGTAGATTTGTTCTTTTTCTTGTTCTCATAAGTTTATATGTTTTTCATTGTTTTCCCTGTTGTTAATATAACAGATGTCATTTGTGAATCAATTGAGATGTTATTTCGTTAGGTGCAATCTTTTGTGACACAATCCTTTCGAATCTTAATTGCAGTTCCTGCTACATGTACTGTTGGTCCAACAAACTATATTGGAAATAATATTTCTTCTATAACCCGACCTAGCAAAAGAACTAGGGAGTCTGAAGATGTTGCAATGCAGCACAAGCTTCAGATTTCCTTAAATAATATTTACCAAGATGAAGCTGATAGATCAGCAAGCATTCCTAATCCAAATGCTGTTTCTACTGGATTGAGGCTGTCATATGATGATGATGAGCACAACTCCTCAGTCACCACTGCAAGTGGGAGCATGCCTTCTCTTCCTATTATCATGTCCCTTGGCGACAATTTGAGGACTGAGATCGAGCGTCAGACGGAAGAATTTGATCAGTACATAAGAGTTCAGGTAATAATCTAAACTAATACAAATAAGCTTCTTTTATATCTTGTATCACATAACTTCTGCTCAGGTAGCAAGGCAATGTGGATATTATCTATCCATAAATTCAATAGTGAATATTTCAGTGTATGTGTACATGGAAACTGGAAAAACACATCTTCTCAATAAGGAGAGGAGGCAGTTGATAAGTTTATAATATATTCCTCAGTTCTAACTTATTTTAAAATGCAGAAAAGTATCTTCAATTTTAATCAAAATTGCAGATAAATGATTGTTGCACTCACTTATAAATTGTAGTGTTGATTTGCTCACTTTGCTCCCTTGTAACATGGAATTGAATTGGCAGATTTAACTTACTATTAAAACGTCAATCAAAATGAAGGGTAACATGTGATTTGGATATTGGGTTTGTAAGATGGAATAACTGGATGAATTATCGAAGAAGAGAGAGTACATATATATAAGAGAGGACTAGCAGTCTCCTTATTCTCTACCCGATGTGGGACTAAATCCAATAGACTAATATGTTAGTTCTTAACACTCTCCCTCAAGTTGGAGCATAGATGTCAATCATGTCCTGCTTGTTACATAGAAAATGAACTTGAGGTCTCAAAAGAGACTTTGTAAATATATTAGCTATCAGATTTCCGGTTCTCACAGGGTGAAATGTTATCACCCTTCTGATATTCATCACATGCAAAGTGGACGTCAATCTCAATGTGTTTTATCCATTCATGAAATACAAGATTGCTAGCAATATGAATAGCGAACTGATTATCACACCACATATTTGCTGCTTTCAATCATGCTTCTTCTCCCAGCTCTTGTAAAAGATGTTGTAGATATAACCCTTCTCTGGTGCCATGAGCAATTGCTCGATATTTTGCTTCTGAACTTGATCATGAGACCACACTCTGCTTCTTGCTCTTCCACGATACTAAGTTTCTACCAATGAATACTGAGTAGTCGGATGTAGACCGTCTATCAGTAAGACTTGTATCCAGTCTGAATCTGTAAAACACTCAAATGAGTATATCCCTGATTCTTCATCCGAAATCCTTTTTTCGGATTCTGAGCTAGATAACGCATGATTCTGAGAATTGTCTGTCAGTATGGAACTCATGGAGAAGCCACACATCTATTCACGACACTTACGACAAAGAAAATGTCTGGATGAGTCATGACCGTCAAGTAGTTGAATCTTCCATCCATTCGGCTATACTGATCTGGTGGTCATCAGTATCCCCTCATCGGGGAATAACTTTACCCCTGGATTAGGTTGCTCCTCTGAGATATTACAATGTCTTGCTTACCCCATACGACTTCAATGCCCGAGAAGTACTTCAACGATCCTATATTCTTGGTCTGAAATCGTTCGCCCAAAAACTTCTGCAGCCCTACATCCTCTGAGATATTACAATGTCTTGCTTACCCCATACGACTTCAATGTCCGAGAAGTACTTCAACGATCCTATATTCTTGTTCTGAAATCGTTCACCCAGAAACTTCTGCAGCCCTACAATACCCTGGCGATCATATCCTGTAATCACAATATCATCAATGTAGACACAAGTATCCTTCAAGCTGATGTGTGTCGGTAACATATCAAATGATCCTTCTTCGATTGGCGCATGCCAAACTAAGACGTGTGTAAATCGACCAAGCTAAATAAGGGATGATTGTTTGAGACTGTATAGGGCCTTTCGCAGATGACATACTTTATTCTTCCTTACAACAAACCCATGAGGCTGCATCACATACACTTCTTTGTCAAGATCCTCATGGAGAAATGCATTCTTCACATCTAGTTGAAGTAATGGCCAATTATAGTGGACGACTAAGGTTAGGAGAATGCGCACAAAGGTCATCCTGACAACTAGGAAGGTTTCGAAATAATCTTCTTCATAAGTTTGTGAATACCCTTTTGTCAGAAGACGAGCTTTCAGATGATCAAGGTGCCATCTGGTTTCACCTTGATAGTGAATACCCATTTGCAGCCTACCGTCTTCTTACTAGTATGCAAATCTACCAAGTCCTATATATGATTCTTCCTAAGTGCTTTCATCTCTTCTTCCATAGCAGTGCACCATCCAGGATGTCGAAGTCCCTCCTTTGGAGTATTGGGAATATGAATTTATCAATAGTAGCCACCAAGGACTGAGTGGCTCGCGAGTCCTTTATAGTTGTCAACATGCAAAGGATGGTTGCGATACGCACGACGAAGACGAGTCGGTATATCTGGCTATGAGGAACTAGTAGAGCTAGAGGAGTCTGATGACGATAGTGACTCGTCGACCGTGGGTACCATTGGTGAAGCTTGTGTTGACGGTGCTTGTATTTGCGGACCGTCAGATCGGGAGACTGGCTCCGCAAGAAAAGGCACCCGTAGGTGGGGTGCCGTGTTTGAACCGGATATCGCAGAAAATTCTTTTCCGGATAAATTATGGGAACAGATATGTAGTTGGTGGGAGTGGAGAAAATTTGGATTCAACAAAGGTAACTTTTCGAGATATAAATACCTCTTCAAGGTTGGGGGAAAACAACGATACCCTTTCTGATTATTATGATACTCAAGGAAAATACACTTGATTGCCTTCAGTTCCAATTTAGAAAGGGTAGGTCTAGTATCTCGAACGTAACACAAACATCCAAAAAATTTAAGTGGAAGGAAAAAATGACATGATTGTGATATAACCGAGAAAATGTAGTATCACCATTAAAAATAGAAGATGGCATGTGTGATCAAATAGCAGGTTGTAAGGATTGCATCCGGCCAAAATTTTCTGGGAATACGTGCATGAAACATAAGAGCACGTGTTGTTTCCAAAAAGTGGCAATTTTTGCGTCCAACCACACCATTTTGTTGTGATGTGCAAGGACATGAAGTTTGGTGGATGATGCCATGTTTAGACATGAGAATTAAACTCTCCATGCTTAGACATATGAGAATTAAACTCACGAGACAAATATTCACGACCATCGTCACTCCGAAAACGCTTAATAGGAAACCCAAATTGGGTTTTGATTTTCGCATAAAATTGCACCAAATATCAAATAACTCATAGTGATTTTTCATCAATTAGACAGGTGACTCGGGAGTAATCAACAAAGTAAACAAAATACTTGAAACCCATCACAGATTCGATAGGGCAAGGCCCCATACATTAGAATGTACTAACTCAAAAGGAGATGATACCGCTTTATTTGGACTCATCGGATAGGGTACTCGGTGATGTTTGGCCAAATTACATGACTCACAATGAAAATAAATGTAAGAATCTAAAGATAGACACAATTTTTGGAGAGCTTGGATAGATGGGTGATCTAACCGACAATGCAACTCAAACGGATCGAGTGATGCGTCGTTACAGGCAACAAAAGACTTAGTGTCATACAGGTACAAGCCTCCAGCCATATGCCTCATATCGATAGGTCTTTACATCCTGAAAAACACAACCATTAGAAAAAAAAAATATTACCGAGCATTGCAAGTCATGAGTAATCTGACTAAATGATAATAAATTGAATGGATTTTCAGGTGTATGTAATACTGAAGTGAGTGGCAGATCGCAAGAAAGACGTGTACTTTTTCCTACGAACATTCAGTGAACTGCTGTTCACAACAATAATATTGGTTAGACGATCCACTGATGCATAATTGCGTAACATACCTGCGTTGTCTGACATGTGATCAGACGCACCAAAGTCAATCATCTACTGCCTCGACCTTACCACATGCATATGAATATTCGGTTGTGGATCTAGATATAAAAACTTGTCACGACCCGCACCCTGAAGAGGGGCACAAGCACGTGGTTACGTCCAGCCTACGCCGCAGTATCGGCGGTAGAACGCTGTATATAGGGTCTGTAAATACTACGACTAAAACAGATAAATGTACCTGTACAATATATACTCTCCGAATGGAGGTGACATAGCAATACAGTCTCAATCACATATATCAAACTAAGGTAGATAGCACGGAAAAGGAAAATATAATAGATGAAAGCAGGAAATAGTCCAAGATCCACACAAACCAGAGCTATACACAAACATCCAGAGTCACAGAAAATATATCTAAGGTACTACAAACTGAAAGTACTAGCTGGCTCGCAGGCCAGGCAAACCTAACTAGCAATACTACTCAGGGTGAGCGAAGTCTAGTGGCTCTACCAACAAGCCACTGTCTAAGTCTACTCTGTCAGACTCGACCCCATAGTAGGTCGGGCAATCAGCCTTAGAGTCATCTGTAATATATCAACGGTATCCTGTCAAGAAAATGAGCAAGTACAAACACCAACAGCAGTTCCATATGAATTGACAAATACTATAAGAGACAGCATAATGAAATACAAGACAAAGATATAGGCGACTTGGGAACCATTTGAAAGCCGAGTTACAACCCTTGAACCAAACAAGGACCGGGATTGTAACCCTTCTTTCAAATAGAACTTAGTCTCAAATCATGGTACAGTATAAAAAGCAGGTAGAACATGTGAGTAATGGAATCATAGCATGGTGAGAAGTACAGAAAGTAAAGCTGAACTGGAATATAAGATACGACAATAAATGTAAAATGTGATTTGAATTATTAGAGCGATATGTGATCGGCTAGGGAGTCATGGTGGGGTTATCCACTTGGTCCGGCAATCCGCGGTAACCTCAACGGAGAGTCATGCCGGCCAACTTGGATAACCTCGCATGGGATATCTGCTACACCCTACGTGAGGTGAGGGTGGCGCTAGCAAAAATAGTGACAAGGAGGCTTTGATCACATAACCCCTAATAATTTCTCCCATCCCCGAATAGTATCATGGATCCGGACATGGCACATCATGACATGGATTCGAAAGCAGGTGATCAGCCCACTCCCAAATCGATATCTATATAAGTACATGAACATGGATATCACATACCAACATACCAAGGAAAATCCGGGAATAACATCTCATGACAGGATCCAACGTATACTAGTCCGTGAACCGTCGTGTCGGAAATCATGTAAGACACTACAACTGAATCGGATATAGTAGATATCAAGACAATGAAAACTATCAGTGAATGTACTCGCCTGTGGTCCTGAGCTGATAAGGTGAACAGACGCTCAGAGTAATCACAGACCTAAAATGAGATACTATGAGTCAAACAGGGCTTTATACTGAAAAAGGAACTAATATAAGTCATGAATGCAAGTCTAAGTCAAAACTAGGTCAATCTAGGTCAAACTGAGTCACACTAGGTCATATTGGTTCATACTAGGTCATACCAGGTCACTGGAGTCGATCCAAGTCAAACTAGGTCGAACGGGGTCAAAGGTTGACTTACAGTTGACTTTTGGTCAAAAAGTCAACTCTGGTCAACTCTGGTCAACACTGAGTCAACCCTGGGTCAACCCTAGGTCAAACAAGTCTAATGTTGACCAACTGTCGACTTTCAGTCAACTGGTCAACTCTGGTTTGGTTTCAGTCAATTTTAGTCACTTATAGGCTAAGTTTGACTTTCGGTTGACTTTTGTTGACTTTTGGTCAAAATGGTCAACCGAGGTCAAAACTAGTCTAAGGACACTAATCCTAACCATTACCAACCAAGAGAACCTAATTCTAACTATATCTTAGAAGTTAAACTCAATATCTTAACTATACCCTATTACCTACATTTACCCTTACCAAGGTAATCCCGATACCTTGCCCATTACAAAGGAAACCCCGCTAATACTTAAGATACTAGCCTAGGCTCCTTAGGGTAGCTAGATACTATCCTATCTAGGGTTTACCAACCAAGAAATCTAGGGTTCTTGGGCATCAAAACTATTTTTTCTAATATGTTACTCTCCTACACATTACCTTAAGATAATATTGAGATATCAAGATACCACATCCAACATAACTCATTCTTCTAAACCACACTCACTCTCCCTCACAAACATCATCTATCTAACTCCCATCTAACTTAGAATGCTACTTCTAAAATAACTTCTCAAAAACTAACTCAAACATCTACCACTACCCTCAAGATAACATAACATGGCATACTTTCTAACATTGACAAACCTTATTTTCTACCACTATAAACACTACCCTACTAACCGCCTAACACACTAAAAACACTCTCTAACTTAGGGGTTTCGTAGTACTAAATGTGGTTGATAAGTGTGGGTAGGTATTTGGGGCTAAGGTGGGTCAAAAGGGGATGTTTTGAGACCACAAAAATCCCAAAAAATCATCCTGCACTGCTTCTGCTTACTCCTGCTTACTGCTTACTGCTTTTTCCTGCTGCTTTCCTGCTCATTCTCTCACTCTCTAACCATCTAACCACACACACAAATAAATATATATGCACAATCCACATACACCTATATATATATATATATATATATATATATATATATATATATATAAAGAGACACTAATCTAAATATAAAATGAATATGATACAATATGATACCATAAAGAACACATTAGAAACAACTCTCTAAAATTATAAATCTGAGATTAAAATACTAATTAATCATTCCTACAATATATATACATACAAGTGTCCAAAATAGGAGTTTTTCCCACTAGGACACAACCACAACACAAAGGACACTCCTATGACCTCCAAATGGACACGAAATGGACACAAATGGAGATACAACCATGGGGGTCATTCCTATGGGTTCAAAATATTCCTATATGCATGTAGGGATGGATTAGAGGAGGGATTATACCTTCCGGGAGAGAGATTCAAAGGAAAATCCTTCCGACACGACACTGACACGTAGAGATTCTAAAAGGACACGAACGAGCTCCGAATCCTCCCAAACTTGGCTAGCACCCTCTAACCATGGATTAGAAGAGAAATGAAGAAGATTTGGTGGAAGAAATGATGGATTTGGAGATGAAATCAATGGGGTTGCTCTCTAGAAATTTGGGGAAGAACAAGAGAGAGAAAAGTTGTGGATAAAATGAAATGAAGATGATTATGACTCAATCCTTATCCCCCCCATAGGTGGCTGCCCAAAAAGGGTGAGGTGTCCCCTATTTGAATGTCCAAAATGTCCTCCACTAATCTATTTGATTTAAAATAGGAATGGGTTAAAGGTTGAGGTCAATTTAGTCTAGTTTTAAGTCTCTAATTAAACTAAACCTATCCATAAATAATTAGTCTAACTACTAACTAAAATTAATATCATGTGGACTAAAATTAATATCATGTGGGCCATGCCTAACTAGTGTGTGGGTCCCACTAGAGTCAAACTACCCCTCCCGGGTCCCCGTTTTCAAGTCGGATTGAGTTGAAATTCGAACCCGACTCAAATAACCCCAAAACAATATCATAAATAATAAAATAAATTTCAACCCCAAAATAATATCATAAATAATAAAATAAATTTCAAAAATATTCAAAAATGCAAAATGACAAAAATACCCCTGTTTCTGAAAACTGGGGGTGACAAAACTCCACTACGATGCTGAGTTTGAAATTTAGCGAATTTTGCATATGTATCTACTGTCATCTGCACAGGTGGTCCGTCATTGTTAGGAGCATCATAAAGCAACGTTGGCAGCAGGTGCTTTGGGACGCTGCCACTGAAAGTGTCCTTGTTGACCACAGTTGAAACATGTTCGTGCTTTGCCTCTATCATGGCCACCGTCACTGCGACCACCGTTTCGGCTAGCATTGCGGCCACCATGTCGACCACCACGACTACTACGGAATCCACCACGTGCAGTAGCCAAGGCTGATCGATCAACAAGTACTTCACTCGTATCGGTCCCAACTACTTTCGCTACTCGTAGGATACGAAAGTGGACTTTCACCAGATATGGGACCTCGTCTCCAGCAATAATTTGAGACCTCACAGAGTCTGCATCAGGACGAAGGGAGGCACGTACGCCATGACAAAGAGTTGCTAGCTTTGTATTCTAGCCTTATTGATATCCATTGTCAAGGGTAGCATATGATCTACCTCATCAGTGAGTGCCTTAAAGGTATGGAAGTGATCCTTATGGGACTTGCCTCCCTAATCAACTCGGTAGACGCCAACGATCGAGTCATATATGCGAGACAGATCGCGTTTACCATCAAACACAATCGCAAGTACCTCCCATAACTCTTTTACCGAATTCGGGTTCTGAACCATATCCTCAACGGATGGTTCTATTGAATTCATCAACTGTGTAAACAGCCGACTATCATTAGTCTCTTACTGCTCAAATGCGAAATCAGTTTACTTCGGAGGGTTGTCAGTCAAATGCTTACACAACCGTATTCCATGGAGCATCTTTTCAACCTTCTTGTGCCACGTAGAGTAGCTGTCTGGACCATCCAGTCTTCGATCGACCAGTCGAATCGAAGATACCGTTGTATCAGTGATCGGCATTCCCACCTCTGTGTTCTCGATACTGGTGCTACCAGCACTACTATTCACCGGAGTGTTCGACATCTTCAGGATCTTGATTTGACTGACGATGATCGTTCTGGTTGCCAATACGCAATCAACGTCGCCAGATCTGGCGTGCGCAATGTTGGCAGATATTCGAATATAGATCACACTAGTCGGGACAGAAATTCACACAATCTAGGTTGCTCTTTTGTTGGATCCTGATGTGGACACCGGGCTAGGAACAAAGATTCATGCAAACTAGCAAGTTTGCTTCCTGATATTTTGTGATGTCATTGTCGAGGTTTCGAGGTTCACGCAAATAACTATTGTTTACCTTCTGAATATCCCAACGCCGACGATTTTTTTTTGGAAGCTAGGAGGGTTAGGTTGGTGACAATAGGGGTTGACCGGGGGGGGGGGGGTGTTGATGTTGCTCGGGCAGGGGGTGCTGCTGCCGGGCTCGGGAAGGGAGGGCGGGGTGGGGGGGGAGTGGGTGTGTTGCCGCTCGGGCGGGGGGTGGTGGGGAACTGCTGCTTGGGGGTGTGTGTGGGGGGGGGGGGGGGTTGCAGTAGCGGGGGAGCTGCTCTGGGAGAGAGAGAGAGAGAGGAGATTTTTTTTAATGGTATGGTTCTAATACCATATAAGATGGACTGATTGGATGATCTAAGAATATATATATATATATATATATATATATATATATATATATATATATATATTGTTATATATATATATATATATATATATATATATATAAAACCTTCTTATTTTCTATCCGATGTGGGACTAAATTCAATAGAATAATATGTTAATACTTAACTGGGTTCACTTTGCTACAAATAAGGATAAAAATAGAAACTTTATAAGACATTCACATCTATGTTGTTTAGGGTGCTGTTGGGGCACCAAAAATGGAAACTTTATATAGGGCACTTCGTCCTTGTGTTTTGGTGCCCCAAAACGTCTTTAGCACCTGGAAGATGTTTTTTTTTGATGTTGCTCGGGCAGGGGCTGCTGATGCTCAGGCTCGGGAAGGGAGGGCGGGGTGGGGGGGGAGTGGGTGTGTTGCCGCTCGGGCGGGGGTGGTGGGGAACTGCTGCTTGGGTGTGTGTGTGGGGGGGGGGGGGTTGCAGTAGCGGGGGAGCTGCTCTGGGAGAGAGAGAGGAGATTTTTTTTAATGGTATGGTTCTAATACCATATAAGATGGACTAATTGGATGATCTAGGAAAGAATATATATATATATATATATATATATAATCACATTCACAACTTAGATCTTTGTGGTATGGCAAGGATCTGGGTTAGGTGGAACAAAAGAAGCTGGGAGGGGGTACTGTTCCATAAATCAGAACAACTCATCGGTGTTACTTTCGAGAACAAAGGTGGGTTCCGATTCATCCTGGGTGCTGTATATGGGCACAATGACCGGAGACTCCGGGAGGCTTTGTGGGAGGACATTGTTCATCTGGGTCTCATGACGGACAACATGCATCTCCCTCTGCTCATCATGGGGGACTTCAATGCTATGCTACTTCGCCAAGAGAAGGTGGGAGGTCGTCCTGTTCCGGACTCGATCTTATATGACTTCCAGAGGTGTCTGCTTATGTCAGGGATGCGGGGGCTGGAGCGAGCTGGACATATCTGGACCTGGCACAACAAGGCTACTCATAATCGGATTGCTTGTCAGTTGGATCGGACATTGGGCAATAGTGAGTGGTTCAGGTGCTTTCCGAACTCGGTGGCGGAAGGTCTGGCGGCGGGTACTAGCGACCATTCACCTATCCGGGTTGGTCTCGGTGAGAGACCCACTCTGAGGGCGAGGCCATTTCGGTATAACAACAGCTGGTATCTGTCGGCCGGATATGAGGAGGCGGTTACGGGAGAGATGCAGCACTTCCGGGAAGGCACGACTCAGTTCCGCATGGTTCACAAACTCAAGCAGCTCAAGCGGGCTATCAGGGGGTGGGTGAAGACGATACCGCGGACTTCTCTGGCGGATAAGGAAGCCGAGCTTCGGGACACTCAGGTGGCCCTTCAAGCTGACATTCTGAACGGGGAGCTGGCGGCTAAGGAGAAGATCCTGATTGAGGAGGTCAGCATCATGCGACTGCAGGAGGAGATTAGTGCGGCACAGAGGGCTAAATGTACCTGGCTTAAAGATGGAGACCGCTGCACCAAATTCTTCTACGATGTGATCCGCACCCGTCAGCACCGGAACAGCATCCCCAGACTTCTGAATGCTGAGGGACGTCTTGTAGGGGACCCGGCGGAGATTCAGGAGGAGGCCGTCAGATTTTACACTGCCCTTTATCAGCAGACGAACTACTCCAGCACGTTCCCTGCTCTTGTCACGAAGAGACTGGTGTCCCGACATGGGAACAGTCTGCTTCTGGCACCTGTGAGGATGGAGGAGGTGGAAGATATTGTTATGAAGGCTAATCCCAACAAAGCTCCCGGGCCTGATGGATTCTCTTCAGGGTTCTTTAAGCGACACTGGGGTGTGCTTAAGACCCATGTCTTGGCGGCTGTTCAGGAGTTCTTTGTGGAGGGCAGGCTTCTGAAGGAGATGAACAACACATTCTTGACGCTAGTTCGTAAGAAGGAGGGAGCGACCTCACTTGCAGATTTTCGGTCCATTGCTTGCTGTAATTTTCTTTACAAGATTATCACTCATCTTATGTGCAGGCGTATGGAGGGGATTATGCAGGGATTGGTGTCACAGAACCAAGCTGCGTTCATCAAGGGCCGGTCGATAGCGGAGCACAGCCTGCTAGCTCATGAGATGGTGAGGGAGTTGAGCAAACCTGGGGGGATGAAGGCCTGTGTGAAGCTTGACCTCCGGAAAGCTTATGATACGGTCAACCGGGACTTCTTGTGTCACTTGATGCTTGCCATGGGATTCGACGAGAGGTGGGTAGCGAGGGTGAGGGAGTGCATTTGCTCTCCTACTTTCTCAGTCATCATCCCGGGCACGCCACATGGCTACTTCAGGAGCAACAGGGGGTTGAGACAGGGTGACCCCCTCTCCCCGTATCTTTTTACCTTGGTGATGGAGTACTTTACATGCATGATGGATACGGCGGTGCATAGCAAGAGGATCGTCCCCCTTTTCCGGCTGGTGAGTCCGGTTGTATCCCATTTGATCTACGCTGACGATTTATTGGTGCTCCTCCAGCCTTCCATGCGGGGCATGAGAGCACTCTCTGACATTATGGAGGAGTTCGGACGGCTTATTGGGCTACAGTTAAACAGGGAGAAAAGCAGAGTCTACTTCAGCTCCCGGTGTCCACAACAGGAGGAGAGAGCCTTCGCCTTGGGAGTGGATAGAGGCGAGCTTCCAGTGAAATACTTGGGGATCCCGCTGACGGTCAACTATGCCAGAGAGCAGGATTGTCACAGCTTGGTGGATTTTGCTCAGAGGAGAGTGGAAGGCTGGCAAGCTGCGCGTCTATCATTTGGCGGTCGAATTGAGCTGGTACGTTCGGTTATTGCGGGCATCGCGATGTTCTGGCTCCAGTCTATCCAGATCCCTACGACTACTATTCGTAAAGTGGAGGCCATCTGTGCTGACTTTATTTGGAGGGGCGGGATGCATGCGATATCCTGGGACCAACTTTGTCGGCCTCGGGAGGAAGGAGGAGTGGGATTGAGGCCTCTTCATGAGGTCAGGAAGGCAGCTTGTGTGAAGATGGCCTGGAGATTCATCAAGGGGGGTCGCTGTGGGCGATATGGATGGCGAACAGATACCTAAGGAGGACCAACTTCTGGGCCTGCAGAATAGACAACAATTTTTCGGTCACGTTTAAGGCCATTCTGCAGTGTCGACCGGTGCTTCAGACCGCTATCTGCAGGAACATGAAGGATGGGACGACTACTGACCTCTGGCTAGACCCTTGGTTGGGTTCCAGATCTTTGCTCGAGCTTTTGGGAGGTCAGCTAGACAGAGAAGCGGGCAGGGGGCTCACATGCAGTAGGATCATCAGGGATGGAGTTTGGAGGCCAGAAGGATATCCATATACTGCTCAGCTTGCCGAGGAGATTCGCCTTATTACTATTGATGCTAGCCAGCATGAGGATTCCTGGAGTTGGGCAGGACCAGGTACCGGGGGCGGGTCAGGCCTATTCTGCTTTCGTAGCTGCTACGACTTGGTTCGGACCTACCACGACCGGGCTGAGGAGGTGGACTTCATTTGGGGCAATGGAGTTGTCCGTAAAATACAACTATGTGCATACCGACTTCTTCGGGGAAGACTGATGACGAGAATCAGACTACTCAGGTTTGAGATGCAGATCCTGGATGTCAAATGTGTGTTATGTAATGGGGAGGATGAATCTATATGACATCTCTTCTTTGTATGCCCGGTGACCTGGCACATTTGGACTGAGCAGTGCGCGCAGCTGAGAGGAGGAGTTGGGGTGGATAGAGACATCCGGAGCATTCTCAGCTGGATCCGAGATCACAGAGGCCGGGATCCGGGGTGGGCCAGAAGAGCCAGAGTCCGTCTTGCCGCGTCCGTTTGGCACATCTGGAGGGAGCGGAGCAGACGTATCTTTGAGGGCTTGTCTACCCCCCTTATTGGAATTCTACATAATATAGAATTCGATTTATCAGTAATGGTCCCATAATATTGTACTTTGGGGCATGGGAAATTGTGATATCTATGTACTGTAATACCTTTTCCGCTATATGCGAGGAATAAATTCACCCTTATTCCAAATATATATATATATATATATATATATATATATATATATATATGACTAACCTTCTTCTTATTCTCTATCCGATGTGGGACTAAATTCAATATAAATATATATATATATATATATATATATATATATATATATATATATATATATATATATAACCTTCTTATTTTCTATCCGATGTGGGACTAAATTCAATAGAATAATATGTTAATACTTAACTGGGTTCACTTTGCTACAAATAAGGATAAAAATAGAAACTTTATAAGACATTCACATCTATGTTGTTTAGGGTGCCGTTGGGGCACCAAAAATGGAAACTTTATATAGGGCACTTCGTCCTTGTATTTTGGTGCCTCAAAACGTCTTTGACTCCTGGAAGATGGTTTTTTTTTTTGATGTTGCTCGGGCAGGGGCTGCTGCTGCTCGGGCTCGGGAAGGGAGGGCGGGGTGGGGGGGGGGGGGGGAGTGGGTGTGTTGTCGCTCGGGCGGGGGTGGTAGGGAACTGCCGCTCGGGCGGGGGGTGGGGGGGACAGTAGCGGGGGAGCTGCTCGGGGGGGGGGGGGGGGGAGAGAGAGAGAGAGAGAGAGAGGAGATATATTTTTTAATGGTATGGCTCTGATAACATATAAGATGGACTAATTGGATGATCTAGGAAAGAATATATATGAAAACCTTCTTTTTATTCTCTATCCGATGTGGGACTAAATTCAATAGAATAATATGTTAATACTTAACTGGGTTCACTTTGCTACAAATAAGGATAAAAATAGATACTTTATAAGACATTCACACCTATGTTGTTTAGGGTGCCGTTGGGGCACCAAAAATGGAAACTTTATATAGGGCACATCGTCCTTGTGTTTTGGTGCCCCAAAACGTTTTTGGCACCCGGAAGATCCACCCAACCCAAACGGTGCCTACTGGAAGTGTCCTTATCGACCATAGTTGAAATATATCCGCGACCGGCCTCCATCACGGCTACCATCACCGTGACTATTGTATCGGCCAGCATTCTGGCCACCTCGTTGACTACCACGACTACAACGAAATCCACCACGTGCAATACCCAAGGTCGATCGATCAACAGGTACTTCGCTCGTATCAGTCCCAACTACTTTCGCTGTCCGTCGGAGACGAAAGTTGGCTTCTATCAGAGATAGGACCTCGACTCCAGCAATAATCTGAGACCTCGTGTCTGCATCAGGACGAAGGGCGGTAAGGTACGCCAAGACATAAAGTTGCCGGTGTTGTGTTATAACCTCATTGATATCTGTTGTCAAGGATAACTCACGATCCACCTTATCAGTGAGTGCCTTAAAGGCATGGAAGTGATCCTTATGGGACTTTTCTCCCTGATCAGCTCGGTAGACGCCAACGACCGAGTCATATAAGCGAGACATATCGTGTTTGCCATCAAACGCGATCATAATGACCTCCTATAACTCCTTTACCGTATTTGTGTTATGAACATAACCTCAACAGATGGTTCCATCGAATTCATCAACAATGTAAATAATCGACTATCATCAGTCTCTCACTGCTCATATGTGGGATCAGTCTCCTTCAGAGAGTTGTCAGTCAGATGCTTAGACGATCCCATTTTTCGAAGCGTCTGCTCTAACCTTCTTGTGCTACGTAGAGTAGTTGTCTGGACTATCCAGCCTCCGATCGACTAGTCGAATCGAAGATACCATTGTACCAGTGATCGTCGTTCTCACCTCTGTGTTTTCAATAGTGGTGATATTAGCACTGCTATTCACCGCAATGTTTGACAACTTCAGGTTCTTAATTTGACTGTTGATGATTGTTCAGACCAAATATTCACATCAATCTCGGCAATACGCAATCAACGTCGCCAGATCTGGCGTGCGCAATGTTGGCAAAGATTTGAGTGTGGATCACACAAGCCAGGACATGGATTTACACAACCCATGTTGCTCTCTGTTGGATCCTGATGTGGATAACCGGATCAGGAACAGAGATTCACGCAAACTAGCAAGTTTGCTCCCTCATATTTCTTGACGTCGTTGTCGAGGTTTCGAGGTTCTCGCAAACAATCATTGTTTATCCTTTGAATATCTCAACGTTGACGATTTTTTTGAATGCTAGGATTAGGTTGGGGTGGGGTTGGGGAGGGGAACCCCCGCTCGGGCAGGGGGCGGGTAGAGGGGGGTGGTGCCGCTCGGGGGGGGGGGGGGGGGGGGGGGGGGAGGAAACTGTCGCGGGGGGGGGGGGGGGGGGGGGGCAGTAATAGGGGAGCCCCTCTCGGAGGGTAGGGGGAGAGGAGATATTTTTTTTTTAAATGGTATTGCTCTGATACTATGTGAGAAGGAATAATTGGATGATCTATGAAAGAATATATATATATATATATATATATATATATATATATATATATATATATATATATATAGGAGAGGATTAACCTCCTCTTTGTTCTCTATCCGATGTGGGACTAAACCCAATAGACTAATATGTTAATACTTAACAAGGTTCACTTTGCCACAAATAAGGATAAAAATGGAAACTTCATAAGACATTCATACCTATGTTGTTCAGGCTGCCGTCAGGGCAGCACCAAAAAGACTTGTTTTTTATATGGGGCGTCCCGTACCTGTGTTTTGGTGTCCCAAAATGCCTTTGGCGCCTAGATGGTCCACCCAGTCCCAAGCGGTGACTAGGCTACTCATTTTTTAAAATCAGTTATGCTTGTTAGTTTATCTAAGGAATTACAAATGTGGGGGACTAGAGAGAGTTAATTATAATTATGTAATATGCGTGAGACTAAATTGTTTTTAATAATCCAGTGACCGTGGACTTGAGTAAAAAAAATTGTGTTTGAAAACTAAAACTTAATAGTTACAACTAACAAAAAAGATTTGACCAAAGAATATTTAGCAATCCAAGAACCAACTGTTGGGCTTCCTTTCCTTCGTCTCTGATGAGTAATAAAAACTTAATTACAAGTACTCTTAGTGGGTGTGTTGCCGCTCGGGCGGGGGGTGGTGGGGAACTGCTGCTTGGGTGGGTGGGTGGGTGGGTGTGTGTGTGTGGGGGGGGGGGGGGGGGGGGTTGCAGTAGCGGGGGAGCTGCTCTGGGAGAGAGAGAGAGGAGATTTTTTTAATGGTATGGTTCTAATACCATATAAGATGGACTAATTGGATGATCTAGGAAAGAATATATTATATATATATATATATATATATATATATATATATAACCTTCTTCTTATTAATAAAAACTTAATTACAAGTACTCTTAGTGGGTGTGTTGCCGCTCGGGCGGGGGGTGGTGGGGAACTGCTGTTTGGGTGTGTGTGTTGGGGGGGGGGGGGGTTTGCAGTAGCGGGGGGAGCTGTTCTGGGAGAGAGAGAGAGAGAGAGAGAGGAGATTTTTTTTAATGGTATGGTTCTAATACCATATAAGATGGACTAATTGGATGATCTAGGAAAGAATATATATATATATATATATATAACCTTCTTCTTATTCTCTATCCGATGTGGGACTCTATCCGATGTGGGACTAAAAAAAAATAACATATATTATATATATATTGAATTTAGTCCCACATCGGATAGAGAATAAGAAGAAGGTTAGTCATATATATATATATATATATATATATATATATATATATATATGACTAACCTTCTTCTTATTCTCTATCCGATGTGGGACTAAATTCAATATATATATATATATATATATATATATATATATATATATATATGTAACCTTCTTATTTTCTATCCGATGTGGGACTAAATTCAATAGAATAATATATTAATACTTAACTGGGTTCACTTTGCTACAAATAAGGATAAAAATAGAAACTTTATAAGACATTCACATCTATGTTGTTTAGGGTGCCGTTGGGGCACCAAAAATGGAAACTTTATATAGGGCACTTCGTCGAGAGGAGATTTTTTTTTAATGGTATGGTTCTAATACCATATAAGATGGACTAATTGGATGATCTAGGAAAGAATATATATATATATATATATATATATATATATATATATATATATATATATATAACCTTCTTCTTATTAATAAAAACTTAATTACAAGTACTCTTAGTGGGTGTGTTGCCGCTCGGGCGGGGGTGGTGGGGAACTGCTGCTTGGGTGTGTGTGTTGTGGGGGGGGGGGGGGGGGGGTTGCAGTAGCGGAGGAGCTGCTCGGGAGAGAGAGAGAGAGAGGAGATTTTTTTAATGGTATGGTTCTAATACCATATAAGATGGACTAATTGGATGATCTAGGAAAGAATATATATATATATATATAACCTATATATATATAATATATAGATGGCGACAGCGGAAACGAGCTCTGCTAGGGTTTGCAATCCGATGGCGATGGGACCCCCCCCCGCCCCGCCCCGCCCCCCAGACCCCCTCGAGGGTGGCGTCCGAAGGAAGGGTGGGAAGGGGGGGGGCTGGGCGGCTGATCCAAGGTGGTGGCGGCGACAAGGGAACCCCCCTAGGCGGCGGGGGGGGGGGGGGGGGGGGTTCAGGTGACAGCAGCCGGGGGCCGTCGGGATCCCTCCAGGAGGGGGGTCGGGCGGCGGGACCCGCCCAGGAGGGGGGTCGGGCGGAGGGACCCGTCCAGGAGGGGGGTCGGGCGGCGGGACTTGCCCAGGAGGGGGGTCGGGCGATGGGATCCCCCCGGTGGGGGGGGGTTGGGCGGTGGGAGTCAGCGGGTCGGAGGGGGGTCGGCCGGATCCAGCGGGACCCCGGTTTTTGAATTCGGGTCGGGTACTAGGACGGAGGCAGATGGGACTGGAGAGGCCGACTGGCAGACGGTGGTGAGAAGACGGACCACCGGGCGATGAGGGGCCCAGAACCAAGGGACTCTTGGGAGTCGGCCTCCTAGAGGCACAGTCGATCCACATCGCCGAGGGGGGGTTCGGTTCGTACTGTACCTGGATGGCGACCAAAGGCTACGGCGGCTGAGAAGGCGAAGGGTATTGTTATTGATACTGGTAGACAGGGCCCGGGCGCTGCGACCCCACCATTGCCACCAACCAGGACCTCCTCTGAGCAGAGGCCTCGGTCGTGGAAGGAGGTGTGCACTCCAGTAGAGTCAAAAAGCCCGCTGTCGATGGAATATGTTACCCCGATGGCGGTTGGAGGAGGACTCGGGGCATACTTCCCTGCAGAGGAAATAGCGGAGGTTTCTGACTTTTGGAAGAACACATTGGTGCTTTATGTGTTAGGGAACAAGCCATTCTATGGCCAAATTCGAGGTTACGCGGAGAGAGTTTGGAGACCCAAAGGCAGTATGGAATTTTCTCCCGGGAGAATGGGTTTTATTATGTCAAGTTTGGGCTGACGGAGGATGTGACCAGGATTTTACAGGGAGGGCCATGGTCGTTTGATGGGAGACTGATTATTCTGAAGGAATGGACACCGGAGCTGAGGTGTGAGAAGGAGGTGTTGAATGCCATTCCCGTCTGGATCCGATTTCCAGAGTTCCCAGTGAAATATTGGAGCATTCCACTTCTCATGAGACTCGCCAGCCTCGTGGGGAAGCCGATCAAAGCAGATGAGGCCACTGCTTTCCGTACCAGACTGATGTATGCCAGGGTCTTCGTGGAGATCAAGGCGGGCTCAGAGCTCCCGAGCATGCTCGAGTATCAGGTACCGTATGGAGAGGTTCTGACGCAGTCTGTGGAGTATGATTGGGTCCCACCCATGTGTTCTCACTGCGAGTGCTTTGGGCACACTACTAGTGCGTGCAAGCACAAGGGGAAGGAGGCCACTAGGCCACATGCGGCTCAGACGGAGGCACCTGGGACAAGGACGGTTCAGACGGAGGCACATGGGGAGGAGACGACTATCAGTCACCTGCCTGGGGAGACGGCGCCAGACAGACATATGGAGGAGGACACAGTGATGGAGGTTGATAGGAGGCTGGATACAGGACCACCGCAGAGACAGGAGAGCATGCAGGGTGCACTGGTTCCGTTCAGACCACAGAGGACTATGGTGACCAGGGGTATGAGTGCGGTTACTAGTGGTCAGATGGTGGTGGAGGCCGCTCCGGCAATTATGGTATACAGTAGCAGGAAGAGACACGCCCCGGCCACATTGGATGATATCCCTCAGGCGCGGGATATGGATGACCAGACCGAAGACAATCCTGACTGGACTCTTACTCTTAGCAGGATTCAGGCTCATCTTGCTCCTTCCTCCATGGTAGATGCGGTCATTGATCAGGCGGATGAGACACTTCCCTCGAGTGTCGATCCCGATGAGTTCCAGGGGGACCCCCCATCTATTATTAGATGTCGGTCCTTGCATGGAACATTAGGGGGGGTGTTTCATTGGACGATGGAGGGAGATTGGAGGGTACTGAGGAGAGAGGCGTGTGACATTGCTATCCTACTGGAGACGAAGATTAGAGGGGCCGCTATGCTCTCGCGTAGGACTCCGGCTAGCTGGGACCACAATCACAACTTAGATCTTTGCGGTATGGCAAGGATCTGGGTTAGGTGGAACAAAGGTAGCTGGGAGGGGGTGCAGATCCATAAGTCAGAACAGCTCATCGGCGTTACTTTCGAGAACAAAGGTGGGTTCCGTTTCATCCTGGGTGCAGTATATGGACATAATGACCGGAGACTCCGTGAGGCTCTATGGGAGGACATTGTGCATCTGGGTCACATGGCGAACAACTTGCATCTCCCCCTGCTCATTATGGGGGACTTCAATGCTATGTTGCTTCGTCACGAGAAGGTGGGAGGTCGACCTGTTCCGGACTCGATCCTATATGACTTCCAGAGGTGCTTGCTTATGTCTGGGATGCGAGGGCTGGAGCGTGCTGGACACATTTGGACCTGGCACAACAAGGCTACTCAAAATCGGATTGCTTGTCAGTTGGATCGGGCATTGGGCAATAGTGAGTGGTTCAGATGCTTTTCGAACTCGGTGGCGGAAGGTCTTGCGGCGGGTACTAGCGACCGTTCCCCCATCCGGGTAGGCCTATGTGTGAGACACACCTTTAGGTCGCGGCCGTTTCGATATAACAACAGCTGGTATCTGTCGGCTGGTTATGAGGAGGTGGTTACGGAAGCGATGCAGCACTTCCTGGATGGCACGTCCCAGTTCCGCATGGTGCACAAACTCAAGCAGCTCAAGCGGGCCATCAGAGGGTGGGTGATGACGAGACCTCGGACTTCTCTGGCGGATAAGGAAGCCGAACTTAGAGACACTCAGGTGGCCCTCTAAGCTGACATTATGAACGGGGAGCTGGCGGCTAAGGAGAAGATCCTGATCGAGGAGGTCAGCACCATGAGACTGCAGGAGGAGATTAGTGCGGCACAGAGGGCTAAATGTACTTGGCTCAAATATGGAGATCGCTGCACCAAATTCTTCTACGATGTGATCCGCACACGCCAGCACCGGAACAGCATATCCAGACTTCTGAATGCTGAGGGTCGTCTTGTCGGGGATCCGGTGGAGATACAGGAGGAGGCCGTCCGATACTACACTGCCTTATATCGGCAGACGGACTATGCGAGCACGTTCCCAGCTCTTATCCCGAAGAGACTGGTGTCCCGTCATGGGAACAGTCTACTTCTGGCTCCTGCTTAAGGCCCCGGTTCTTGCGGCGGTACAGAGTTCTTTGTGGAGGGCAGGCTTCTGAAGGAGATGAACCACACATTCTTGACGCTGGTGCCTAAGAAGGAGGGAGCGACCTCTCTGGCAGACTTTCGGCCCATTGCTTGCTGTAATTTTCTTTACAAGATTATCACTCATCTTATGTACAGGCGTATGGAGGGGGATTATGCAGGGATTGGTGTCCCAGAATCAAGCCGCGTTCATCAAGGGCCGGTCGATTGCGGAGCACAGCTTGCTTGCCCATGAGATGGTGAGGGAGTTCAGCAAACCGGGGGGGGGGGGGGATGAAGGCTTGTGTGAAGCTTGACCTCCGGAAAGCTTATGACACGGTCAATAGGGACTTCCTGTGCCACTTGATGCTTGCCATGGGGTTTGACGAGAGGTGGGTTGCGAGGGTGAGGGAGTGCATCTGCTCCCCTACTTTCTCTGTCCTCATCCAGGGCACACTGCATGGCTACTTCAAGAGCAACAGGGGGTTGAGACAGGGGTGACCCCCTCTCCCCGTATCTTTTTACATTGGTGATGGAGTACTTTACATGTATGATGGATATGGCAGTGCATAGCAAGAGGATCGCCCTCCTTTTCCGGTTGGTGAGTCCGGTTGTTTCCCATTTGATCTATGCTGACGACTTATTGGTGCTTCTTCAGCCTTCCATGCGGGGAATGAGAGCACTCTCTGACATTATGGAGGAGTTCGGGCGGCTTTCGGGGCTTCAGTTAAATAGGAAGAAAAGCAGAGTCTACTTCAGCTCCCGGTGTACTCAGCAGGAGGAGAGAGCCTTCGCTTTGGGAGTGGACAGAGGCGAGCTTCCAGTGAAATACTTGGGGGTCTCGCTGACGGTTAACTACGTCAGAGAGCAGGATTGCCACAGCTTGGTGGATTTTGCTCAGAGGAGAGTGGAAAGCTGGCAAGCGGCTGATCTATCATTTGGAGGACGGATTGAGCTGGTGCGTTCGGTTATTGCGGGCATCACGATGTTCTGGCTCCAGTCTATACAGATACCGACGGCTACTATTCGGAAAGTGGAGGCCATATGTGCTGACTTCATCTGGAGGGGAGGGATGCATGCGATCTCCTGGGATCAGCTATGCCGGCCTCGGGAGGAAGGAGTAGGGTTGAGGCCGCTCCATGCGGTCAAGAAGGCAGCCTGTGTGAAGATGGCCTGGAGATTCATCAAGGGGGGGTCGCTCTGGGCGGAATGGATGGCGAACAGATATCTTCGGAGGACCAACTTCTGGGCCTGCAGGATAGACAACAACTTTTCGGTCACGTTTAAGGCCATCCTGAGGTGTCGACCGGTGCTCCAGACAGCTATCTGCAGGAACATTAAGGATGGGACGACTACCGACCTTTGGCTTGACCCTTGGTTGCGTTCCAGATCCTTGCTTGAGATATTGGGAGGTCAGCTGGATAGAGAGGCGGGAAGGGGGCTTACATGCAGTCGGATCATCAGGGATGGAGTGTGGAGGCCAGAAGGATACCCGTATACTGCTCAGCTTGCTGAGGAGATTCGCCTTATTACTATTGACGCTAGCCAGCACGAGGATTCCTGGAGCTGGGCCGGTCCAGGTTCGGGGGGCGGGGCAGGTCTATTCTGCTTTCGTAGCTGCTACGACTTGGTTCGGACCCGCCACGACCAGGTTGAGGAGGTGGACTTCATCTGGGGCAAGGGGGTTGCACGGAAAATGCAACTATGTGCATACCGCCTGCTTCGGGGTAGACTGATGACGAGAGATAAGACTTCTCAGGTTTGGGGTTGCAGATCCCGGATGCCAAATGTGTGCTATGTAACGAGGAGGATGAATCTATGGGGCATATCTTCTTTGTATGTCCGATATCCTGGCACATTTGGACTGAGCAGTGCGCGCAGCTGAGAGGAGGAGTTGGGGTGGACAGAGACATCCGGAGCATTCTCAGCTGGGTCCGAGATCACAGAGGCCAGGATCCGGGGTGGGCCAGAAAAGCCAGAGTTCGTCTCGCCGCGTCTGTTTGGCACATCTGGAAGGAACGGAACAGACACATTTTCGAGGGCTTGACTACCCCCCAATTGGAATTCTACATAACATAGAATTCGATGTATCAGTATTGGCCCATAGTACTATATTTTGGGGCTCGGGATGTTGTGATATTATGTATTTTAATACATTTTCCGCTATATGCGAGGAATAAATTCACCCTTATTCCAAAAAAGAATAAATATATAACCTTCTTCTTATTCTCTATCCGATGTGGGACTAAATTCAATATATATATATATATATATATATATATATATATATATATATATATATTGAATTTAGTATATATATATATATATATATATATATTGAATTTATATATATAGATAGAGAATAGGAAGAAGGTTAGTCATATTTTTTTTTTTGAAGCAATGGGTAATTGTGGCGAACTCGCCTCCAATGGGGCTCGAACTCCTGACCACTTGGGCCGCATGCATCTCTCTTAACCTACTAGGCTAGAGATCATTTGCAGGTTAGTCATATATATATATATATATATATATATATATATATATATATATATATTGAATTTAGTCCCACATCGGATAGAGAATAAGAAGAAGGTTAGTCATATATATATATATATATATATATATATATAAAAATATATATATATATATATATATATGACTAACCTTCTTCTTATTCTCTATCCGATGTGGGACTAAATTCAATATATATATATATATATATATATATATATATATATATATATATATATATATTGAATTTAGTCCCACATCGGATAGAGAATAAGAAGAAGGTTAGTCATATATATATATATATATATATATATATATATATATATATATATATATATATATAACCTTCTTATTTTCTATCCGATGTGGGACTAAATTCAATAGAATAATATGTTAATACTTAACTGGGTTCACTTTGCTACAAATAAGGATAAAAATAGAAACTTTATAAGACATTCACATCTATGTTGTTTAGGTGGGCACCAAAAATGGAAACTTTATATAGGGCACTTCGTCCTTGTGTTTTGGTGCCCCAAAACGTCTTTGGCACCTGGAAGATGTTTTTTTTTTTGATGTTGCTCGGGCAGGGGCTGCTGCCTGCTCGGGAAGGGAGGGCGGGGTGGGGGGGGGGGAGTGGGTGTATTGCCGCTCGGGCGGGGTTGGTGGGGAACTGCCGCTCGGGCGGGGGATGGGGGGACAGTAGTAGGGGAGCTGCTCGGGGGGGGGGGGGGGGGGGGGGGGAGGAGAGAGAGAGAGGAGATATATTTTTTAATGGTATGGTTCTGATAACATATAAGATGGACTAATTGGATGATCTAGGAAAGAATATATATGAAAACCTTCTTTTTATTCTCTATCCGATGTGGGACTAAATTCAATAGAATAATATGTTAATACTTAACTGGGTTCACTTTGCTACAAATAAGGATAAAAATAGATACTTTTTAAGACATTCACACCTATGTTGTTTAGGGTGCCGTTGGGGGCACCAAAATGGAAACTTTATATAGGGCACATCGTCCTTGTGTTTTGGTGCTCCAAAACGTTTTTGGCACCTGGAAGATCCACCCAACCCAAACGGTGCCTACTGGAAGTGTCCTTATCGACCACAGTTGAAATATATCCGCGACCCGGCCTCCATCACGGCTACCATCATCGTGACTATTGTATCGGCCAGCATTCTGGCCACCACGTTGACTACCACGACCACAACGAAATCCACCACGTGCAATACCCAAGGTCGATCGATCAACATGTACTTCACTCGTATCAGTCCCAACTACTTTCGCTGTCCGTCGGAGATGAAAGTTGGTTTCTATCAGAGATAGGACCTCGACTCCAGCAATAATCTTAGATCTCGTGTCTGCATCAGGACGAAGGGCGGTAAGGTACGCCAAGACATAAAGTTGCCGGTGTTGTGTTATAACCTCATTGATATCTGTTGTCAAGGATAACTCACGATCCACCTTATCAGTGAGTGCCTTAAAGGCATGGAAGTGTTCCTTATGGGACTTTTCTCCCTGATCAACTCGGTAGACGCCAACGACCGAGTCATATAAGCGAGACATATCGCGTTTGCCATCAAACGCGATCATAATGACCTCCTATAACTCCTTTACCGTATTTGTGTTATGAACATATCATCAGTCTCTCACTGCTCATATGTGGGATCAGTCTCCTTCAGAGAGTTGTCAGTTAGATGCTTAGACGATCCCATTTTCGAAGCGTCTGCTCTAACCTTCTTGTGCTACGTAGAGTAGTTGTCTGGACTATCCAGCCTCCGATCGACTAGTCGAATCGAAGATACCATTGTACCAGTGATCGTCGTTCTCACCTCTGTGTTTTCAATAGTGATGATATTAGCACTGCTATTCACCGCAATGTTTGACAACTTCAGGTTCTTAATTTGACTGTTGATGATTGTTCAGACCAAATAACATCAATCTCGGCAATACGCAATCAACGTCGTCATATCTGGCGTGCGCAATGTTGGCAAAGATTTGAGTGTGGATCACACAAGCCAGGACATGGATTTACACGACCCATGTTGCTCTCTGTTGGATCCTGATGTGGATAACCGGATCAGGAACAGAGATTCACGCAAACTAGCAAGTTTGCTCCCTCATATTTCTTGACGTCGTTGTCGAGGTTTCGAGGTTCTCGCAAACAATCATTGTTTATCCTTTGAATATCTCAACGTTGACGATTTTTTTGAATGCTAGGATTAGGTTGGGGTGGGGGGTGGGGAGGGGAACCCCGCTCGGGCAGGGGGCGGGTAGAGGGGGGTGGTGTCGCTGGGGGGGGGGGGGGGGGGGGGGGGGCAGTAGCAGGGGAGCCCCTCTCGGAGGGTAGGGGGAGAGGAGAGATTTAAAAAAAAAAAAAAATGGTATTTGCTCTGATACTATGTGAGAAGGAATAATTGGATGATCTATGAAAGAAGATATATATATATATATATATATATATATATATATATATAGGAGAGGATTAACTCCTCTTTGCTCTCTATCCGATGTGGGACTAAACCCAATAGACTAATATGTTAATACTTAACAAGGTTCACTTTGCCACAAATAAGGATAAAAATGGAAACTTCATAAGACATTTATACCTATGTTGTTCAGGCTGCCGTCAGGGCAGCACCAAAAAGACTTGTTTTTTTATATAGGGCGTCCCGTACCTGTGTTTTGGTGTCCCAAAATGCCTTTGGCGCCTAGAAGGTCCACCCAGTCCCAAGCGGTGACTAGGCTACTCTTTAAAATCAGTTATGCTTGTTAGTTATCTAAGGAATTACAAATGTGGGGGACTAGAGAGAGTTAATTATAATTATGTAATATGCGAGAGACTAAATTGTTTTTAATAATCCAGTGACCGTGGACTTGAGTAAAAAAATTGTGTTTGAAAACTAAAACTTAATAGTTACAACTAACAAAAAAGATTTGACCAAAGAATATTTAGCAATCCAAGAACCAACTGTTGGTCCTTTCCTTCGTCTCTGATGAGTAATAAAAACTTAATTACAAGTACTCTTAGTGCGCCTTACCCCCTGCCCCTCTAATGTTTAGACGCCACTGTCCCGCCTAGCGTCCCGTCCCGTACAACATAGATTCACCGGGGTATATTATGTCAATATTTGTGATGGATTTGAAACATTAGGATCGTGAGAATCACTGAAACCTTGTGTTTGTTTTTGTGGGAAGAGGTGATTATTATTGGTGAAAGTTGCTGGAATTTATGTTAGTAAGCCTTTGCTTTATCTTATTATTTGTAGTATAATATGAGTAGGATTATACTCTTATTTACATCTGCAGAAGCAGTCTAGTGAATATACAATTATTCTAAATTAAAATGAAGTATATAGTGTGTATTGGATGTGCTATATAGTGGTTTCAAGATTATCACATATTAAAGAAAATTCTTATGCAAGCTCTAGAAATAAAGTTAAAATTATTGAATGCTAAACCTATCCTTGAGTCAATGTTAAGGAGTTAATCTTTTAGGTTCCCAGCATTATACTTCAAAAACAATGACCTCCTCTAAGTTAAATCTTTGCGTGTGCACCTGTTAGGAGCGAGATAAGATATTAATTAAAGGAGGGGTAGAATTGGGCTAGACCCACGACCTCCAATTGGGACTTAATGTTGTAAATGTTACACGGGACTTCGCTCGTTAACAGAGCTGAATGGAAGAAGAGGATTCACATAGTCGACCCCCCTTTTTTGATTTTTGATAAAGGCTATGTTGTTGCTACTCTAGATATTTTGTTTTTATCATATTTTTTTTCTATTTGAAACTAAAACTGGCATGTGGTGAATTTAACACGAATCTGCGTGGTGCGAACAAAATCTCTTCATGAACCCGATATACCAATACCTTGTCAAATTATCTAACTCAAACTGTCTATGCCATGTGCTCAAACAGGAAGAGCAGTTTGCGAAAGGAGTGAAAGAGATGAAGCAGAGGCACATCACCTCCTTCCTCAGTGCCGTTGACAAAGGGGTGAGTCGAAAGCTCCGCGAGAAAGAACTCGAGATCGAGAACATGAACCGGAAGAACAGGGACCTGGCTGACAGAATCAAGCATGCGGCTGCGGAGGCCCAGACTGGCAGTACGAGCTCGGCACAACGAGTCTGTCGTCCACGCCCTTCAGAACAATCTCAGCAGGCCTGGCAGCTCAGGGGGCGGTTGCTGCGGCAGCAGCAGCTGACCAAGGAAGGAGGGCTGTGGCGAGAGCGAAGTGGACGATGCGCCTCGTCCTACGACCCCAACGCTGGGCAGCGGCAGCAACAGCAGCAGGTGCCGGTGGTGGGAGCGTGCAGGGTTTGCTTGCGGAGGGAGGTTTGCATGCTGCTGCTTCCGTGTCGGCACTTGTGCATGTGCAAGGAGTGTGATGGGCTCGTCGATGCATGCCCTGTCTGCTTGGCTGTAAAGACCGCTAGCGTGAGGTTTACATGTCTTGACTGAGAGAGAACATACAGATGGGGAGTGGGGAGAAGTACACTATATCCGCTCCTGACTTCCCGTCAATGATACTGTACTAATGGGCTATTGTTAATGTGATCTATCTTGTGTTAAACAAACCTATTGTGTTGTAATATTAGAATTTTCTGGTAAGCTGATGGTATACATTATGTGGCACAATGAACTTCAAAGCTGCTAAAATATATAAATCAAATAATGTATTCCAGACTGGTTAATTTGTTTCTTCTGCGCCCGATTCTTTTCTTGTTGTCAGTTGCTGTCGCAACCATTAGCCGAAAGGACAGAAGTCGCATTATAAGAGCATCTCCAACCCTGTTGTCTTGTTAAGTGTTGTGAGTCTTAGGTGGCTCCTATGTGGCATGAGCCACAAGACAATGTCTTGTTATGTGTCAAAATTAGATCTCAAAAGACAATGAGATAGAAAAATTCTTCAATGCAAAAGTATTGAGGAGAGAATAAAAAATATATTTTTCAACTTTCAATGCAATTCTTCCACTTCTTCAACTTTTTTTATAAATATTCTATTCATAATTGATGATGTGGAGACAAAGTCATTGTGAAGTGCATGTCTAGATCTAGACAACCAACTTACATCTCCTTGTCATGTCAACTTCATGTTTATTCACATTTGTATTGGAGAAGATTTTTGAAATAAAAGTTTGTCATTTATGTGGCAACCATTTTCTAAACTCATAATAGCGTCGGAGATGCTCTAAGAGCATCTCCAACCTATTGTGACTTTGAAAAAAAGTTAATGCCACATAGGAATAACAAAATTTTATTCAAAAGTTCTTCTCCAATGCAATTGTCAAGTCAATTGTGAAGTTTATGTGGCAAAAATTAAAGAAGACATTGTGAAGTTGATTGTCTTGTTCTAGACAATGCACTTGACAATGTCTTCTCTTCCATGTCATCAATTATGAATAAAAAATATTAGAAAAAAGAAAGAAGATGAGAGTTGTCTTGGAAGTTGGAAAAAATATTTTTATTGTATGCTCAATACTTTGCATTGGAGAGAGTTTTCTATGTCATTGTCTTTTGAGTATAATTTTGCCACATAAACAAGACATGTCTGTGGCTCATGCCATATAGGAGCCACTTAAGACTCACAACATTAACAAGACATTAGGGTTGGGAGATGCTCTAAGGTGTGGACTCTTGCTAGAGAATGATGTCCGTCTTCTCGGTTAACTTACGTGGCCAGCCAGACAATTGATGAGCTGGCCTAAAGTGGAAACTCGTATGGTAGTCAGGCTTGTTTTTGAGTCATGCTGCTTTTTTTTCAAAAAAGTTAAATCACAAATATGAGCGGAAGCAACAGCTGTTACGAAAAAGCTACAAGTGTTGCTTAAAAAAACAGAAATTCTTGCACAGGGAAACAAATTTCTCTGAAATTCTGTGGAGGATTTAATTCGTGAAATTTAGTTGGAAAAGTCACCGTTCGACATTTCACCGATTTTTTTTAATCAATGAAAACGTGAGGTCATTTGACATTTCCGCAACGAATATGCCAGATTATGATGTCTTACTATTTTTTTTCTTCCAACGGTTGGATTTGGTGCGGTTTTTGTGTGTGGCCATTCCTGACATTTAGGTGACCAATCTGCCTACAGAAGAGAGAGGAAGAGAGAGGAGAAGAGAGAGAGAGACAAAGGAGGAGAGGAGAAAGCAAGGAAGAAGAGACAAAGAACAAGGAGGAAAAGAAAGTCGATCAGGTATTTTTTAATAAATAAATAAAATTAACTTGATAAATATTTAGAATAATATTTAGATAATATTAATTTAAATAAATATTATGACTATGTGAATTCCTAAGATTAGATATTAGCTATAACCCTTAGACCTAGCCATAATCCTAAAATATCTAAAACGATCATTTTGACAACGATCATTTACATATAAAATTATAAAATGACGGACGTATTCCAGGTGGGCCCACTACTCACGCCATTATCCAGCAGTGTGAGACCCACATATTTGGACCAATATTTTTTGTACGTATAAGTCTTAGTTGGGATAGTTTGTATATTATATTTATTGTACTAAAGATATCTGTATATTGTAAGCTATATAATTATAGTGATGACCAACGATTCGAGAGCATGACACGTAGCGGTACCAGAAGAACCGTGGCACATAAGAGATGACTAGCACCAGAAGGTCTTGATGTAGGCCTTTATGTTTCATTACATTGATGCCATACATTTCTATGTGACGATAGAGATTTGATTTTGAGTCTCGTTGAGCATTGGTGGTCCCAACACAACACATTCCAATTTGGTGAAAAAAATCACTATTACGCTAACAGATGTGTCACAGATTCTAGGGTTGCCTATTACAACTAACCCTATATATTTTATGATGAGTTATCTCATGGTCAATGATTAAGAGTACCTTTATGTGGAGCCGCCATTAAATTTAGGAAACAATATCTATGTCAAGTTCAGTTGGCTTTGGTGCTCATGGATATCGAACGTACAGAGTTTTTGTGGATAATTCCTTGGTACGTATTTGTAATTAATGTGTAGGCCTATATAACATATAATATTTTAGTTTAACTAATGTTATTCCTTTATCTTGTTTTTAGATTATATGAGGGCTTACTTACTATGCTTATGTGGTATCTTTTTTTCCGAGGCAACGAAAAATAAAGTCAATGATGCCTTTTACCATTTCTAGAATTTGGTAGCACTACACATCATGCAGGGGGTGGCTACATAAGCATATCTATAAGACTGCATGGCAAAATTTTATGAGTTCGAAAGTCAGTAGTGCAGAATTTCAAAGTGTGTGGTTGATACTATTACATGTATGAAAGAAACAAAATTTGTTAATATATGCAGTATATACAGTTTCCCTATGTAGACTTATGCCATGTTATTTATGTTTCTTTTAGGTTTGGGCTATGAGCATTTACTATTGGTAGGCTAGTGACCAGCCTTGGATTTGGCCAGCTGGTCTCCTGACAACTTCTATGTGGACGGCAGAAGTATTGGATCCTATGCACCGTATTTAGCAAATGATCTCATCTTATCGGACCGCATTTGACTTATTTATAACCACCCGAAGGTAAATTATGTAATTATTTGCTTTGTATTTTTTTGGGGCTTAAGTTAGTATGTTAATCATTTTACTATTTTCCCAACATCAAATAGGTTCAAGGGTATCTTATAATGCTCATAATGAGGATTCTCCTGAGATAGCGAGAACGACACATTACCTAAGTCTCCATCGGTATTACATCATATACCACAAGTGCATCAATATGTTTCATCTAGCTGATTTTGTTATGCGACAATTTAGGTTAAAATAAATTATTCTCATGTAGCCTGTGTTTGAGTCGTTGTAGAGCCAATATAGTTCCTATAGTCCGTTCTCTGATTTTCCATTTGACTTCCAAACTTTAGACATATTACATACTTGTCAATAATGCTTATTGAATAATTATGAATAATTATGCGACAATGGGTAGCCAATGCACGCATCTCATTCGATTTCATCGATAGTTGATAGTAAGTTATTGAATAATTATGAACTTTAACTAAGTACGAATGTGTTTTATGCTCATATTTTGTTGAAATTATGAGTAGTTAATTATAACAGTTATAGACGTTGGTGGGAGCCCCTCGTATTTCTCACCAATTGTCACGCCCCAGTCCCAAAATACTCGGGACCGAGACACGTAACAAAGGCCAGCAGATACGTGTTCGAGAATTTCTCCAATTTAATGGCATTCTTAAATACGCACTAAGCTGTAACTAAATAATAACAGGATCATAGACATGCTAAATCTCATCCACAGAATAATATAAACTAGTCTGAATACGAATAAGTCAGGTAATCAGAAATAAGTCATACAGACCATAATGAGTACATGAAGTAGGTGGAGACAAATCCTGTAACTCCACCTTTCTATTTTCGAAAATATTTTAGTTTACTGAATAATAATGAGTTTGATTTAAACCATTTCAAATAATAATAATTCGTGATTAAATAATTTTTAAATATTTCATGATTGCTTTTGGAGGGAGATTGATTTTTTTTATAGCAAATAACTAATTTTTGAATTTATTTGGAGTGGTCCCCACTCCCTAACAACTTGTAACCACCTATCTAACAGAATTTGGATTATTTGTGCAAATAATGAAAAGGAGAAGGGTTGGATTGTAAAATTCCATTTGGGTGGAGGGGCTTATGTAAAAATATCTCATTCTTTATGGTTTTTTTAGGGGCACCTCATTTTCTACTAGGGGACAACCCAAAATTTTTTTGAAAAATTTACAAGTTTGCCATTGGATTTTTTTACTAGGGGGGCAGCCCAAAAAAAGCTATAAAATCCAATTTCATTTTATTTCATCTCTCTTTCTTCTTTTCCTACTTCTCTTCCTCCACTTCTTTTTTTTCTTCTACTCATATAAACCTATATCTAACCTAACCTAGGTGAAATTGTCCCCCAACCAAAAATCGTTGAAGATTTTTGGTAGAATACAGTGTCAATCACTTCTCTCATTTATTTGTAAGTCGTCGAATTTATTTTTGTGTAATATTTTAAGTTTTAACCTAAATTTTACATATAAAAGTGGAATTTTTTGTTTAATGTATAAAGAAATAGACAATGGATCAACCCGGACCATCAAATGCTGGATATTATCCTCCCAACACATCCGAAGAACACTTTGACGCATCGGAAATCATCGTGGTAACTACATTTGAACTTTACGTAGAGTGGAAAATTGAACTTCGACACAGAGGACTGCCACAGATTGGGCAGTCCCTCACATATATAGGACTGCCAAAGATGTGGCAGTCCTGTATATGTGAGGGACTGCCACATTTGTGGCAGTCCAATGTATGTGAGGGACTGCCCAATCTGTGGCAGTCCTCTGTAGGAATGTGTGTTAATGTACATATGTATATATTTATAAGTGTTGTCTTAAAGGTTGATGGAATTTCACTTGTAGCCTATAGGTTTAATGCCTTCTAAGTTATTTGTATATCACACCAATATGTGATTTTCCTTTTAGTACTATCTAACTAGTTAATCCAGATTTATATATATATAACCCAAATATGAACATTGATCCAAATGGACAATGTTACTTTGAAGTGTCTCAACTTGTGACCAAGAACAAACTTCTCTATAAATAATAATACAGACTCCTCTATAAATAATAATACGCTTTATGTAATTGTTTAGTTTTGACTTTTAACTTCTATTGTAGGACTTTCGATCTTCCGAGGTTGCGGTACATGCTCCAATTGCAATCGATGTAGGGCATTTATTTTGGACCGATCTTTCGTTTCCATCAAGCGACGATGCGGTACAATGGTGTCGAGAAGTTGGAAGGAAAAACAAGTTGGTTCTAGTGATATCCAGATCGGCCCGAAATCGCCCGGGACGACAAAGTGTTATGGTTGGTTGTGAAAGAGGTGGTGTGTTCCGATCGCACAAGAAAGACACAGTTATCCAAGATAACGTTCCAAGAAAGAAAGCTGGAACGAGGAAATGTGGTTGTCCATTCACGATCCAGATTAGAAAAGAAGAAGAAGGGAAGTGGTCAGTACAAGTGAAGAATGGAACCCACAATCATGAGATTGTCGAGACACTATTGGGTCATCCGTATGTCGGACGGTTGAACCCTACGGAGAAGAAGATAGCCGAAGACTTGTCTATTTCCGGTGTTGCACCTAGACAAATATATTCAGTCATACGGCATGAAGATGAGAAGAACATGTCTACGATGAGGTCAATATACAACGCCCTATCTTCTTCGAACGCTGTCCGGAACAAATCAAGAATGGCGATGCAAGAAGTGCTGAAGTTGCTTGCCGATAATCACTACGTTGAGTTCCATAGAACCCATCCCTAGAGTAAGGAAGTAATTTCAATCTTTTGGGCTCATCCAGATTGCACAAATCTGGCCAGGTCTTTTGGCGACGTGTTAGTCCTTGATTGCACGTACAAGACCAACAAGTTCAAGATGCCTCTCCTTCATATTGTCGGATTCACCTCTACTCGGAAAACATTCCCGGTGGCATTTTGCTTCATGAAGAGTGAAAAACTTGAAGACTACACTTGGGCATTGGAGAAACTGAAAACACTTTACAACGGTCATACAGAGCCGTCAGTTCTTGTGACCGATAGAGAGTATGCCCTAATAAATGCTACTCACATTGTTTTTCCTCAAGCGGATACATTGCTATGCACTTGGCATGTCAATCGTAATATTGAAGCCCAATGTAAGTTGAAGTTTCATAAGGAGGAAGGTAAAATTGACATGCAAAATTTTCAAGAATTCTCCAATGACTGGAATTGTGTGTGGCGAGCCTCTATGATTGACAGTTACGACGCCGCATGGTACATGTTCAAGAATAAGTGGGAGGCGAGGGAGCCGACATGCATTACATACATCAAAGATACATGGCTTGACCCGCACAAAGAATACTTCGTCTTAGCATGGACGAATTTGGTGAAGCATTACGGCACGACAACTACCAACCGTGTCGAAGGAGCACACTCTGTAGTGAAGAGACAACTAAAATCATCTCTCGGCAACTTTGTCTCTGTTTGGCAAGCTATACATCTTATGGTAGACCGGACCGTGAATGAAATTAAGGCATCATTTGAGATGAGCTTAAATATAGTCAAGCATGAGCATAGAAAGAATGTACTGTTAGATGCTGTAGTTCGCGTGGTATCACATGTTAGCACCCTGAATTTCGGGTTGATTTTTTTTTTTTTTTTATTTTATTTTTCTGGTTATTTGGTTTGATAAATATTTTATTCTATTTATTTATCTGTAAGTGTACTCTTTTATGCCATTGATAATTGGAGTATCAGGGAATGTTCAACTCTGGAAATCTTCTTCACGAGTTTTGGAGTGGACACGATTACCTTCATGACGGTATATGGTGTCCCACCCAAACTTGTTCCCTTGTGCTCTTTCTGCTTCGCTGAACTTTGGGTCGGTTTAGACCAATTGATTGTTATTTATTTTCCCACTCTTTTTCTTGATCATTTTCAGCGCGTTACCATGACATTTAAATTGGGAGCGCCAGACCAATTATTTTCTTGAAACCAACTCCTCATTGATGATCTACTCGAGACGCTCGTCACCCATGACCTTCGTGCCCCCCTCAGACACGTCATTTTGTGCTCCATTTGATTCGCACAACTTTCCCGACACGTGACCCGATTTTATTTCACGCCACGGCGTCACATTCATTTTCCAACTTGATTTGTGGGTCCCCTGTCGACCAAAACCTGTCAGCCCCAACTATGGACATGGCCCACTTTGAGCCTACTATCCGTCCGCCACTTGTGTCCCATTTATTGGAATCCACATGTGCTACTTATTCACTCATGATCATTGTCACCTAATTTTAATTCAATTTTTGTACGATGTCCGATTTTCATCCAATCCGGCTCCACCGAGTCCAGTCCAGCTCCATGTTGCCCTCCATCGGGACACCCTCACTTTTCGTGTCCAAAATAATATTTCATACCTACTTTTCTATTTCGAATTTCGAGTGTAATTTCCATTTATTTAAATCTATGGGAATGACCCATTTCCTACAAATTATTTCTAGCCCTTGGATTCTCCACTGAACCCAACCCCAGCTTCATTTTTCCTCTCTCATGACGCCCTCATATTTCTTGTCCAATAATATCAAGTACTCATTTTACCTATTTTTTTTAAATATTTAATGGGAAATTTTCCATTGAATTATTTCCCTTGGAATATCCTATTTCTCTATTTATTCCTAGCCATAGATCTCTCTACATTAATCTCATCCACTAATTCCTTCTTTCAAAATTTCCCCAAACTCCTCACAGCCCTTGGCCGGCCCTAACTCCCATGCTCCCTCTCTCTTTCATTAATTATTACATCTCTTCTCCTCTCTCTCTCTTCCTTTCTATTTTTTTTTCTTCACAAACAATACTACAACAACTCCAGCACAGCAACTTCACCTCCACCTCTCCCATGCACACGACCACCCTCATGGCCAACCCGACCCCCAGGCCGACCTCCCCTCCGTCGTGGTCGACCCAGCCCCGCCGTGGCCTGGCCGACGGCCACCACTCCTCCATTTCCATCCTCCCTCCAATCTCCTCCTCCTCCATGCGAAATCACCACCATCTCCACATCATTTCATCTCCGCCACCACCACCTTGCACCCACCCGAGCCACCAGCCTGGCCGTGCGCCGCTGGTCAACGGCCAACCTCGCCGTAGGCCGTGCGCAGCGCCGCACAGCGCACGGCAGTGCGCAACCGCGCACAGCAGCAGCGGCAGTGAGCCACGGCGCGCGCGTGCGGGCGTGGCCGCCGCCGCCGTCGGCCGCCGTGGTCGCCGTCGACCACCCCCATGGGCGCGCCGCACCCTAGACTCTCCTCCCATGGCGGCCACCGTCCTCCGGGACGCGCCGTCGAGGCGATTCGTGCGTTTTGAACGACATCCCGTCGTGACACGCGCGAGATTGAGTCCGTTTTGGCGCTCCGTTGCAGCGACTTCGCACGTATTTTTCCGGAGATCCGACCGTTGGATCGTCGCTTTCTTCGCTCCGTCGCAATCTCGGTATATACACCTTCATCCCTGTCAATTTTCGTCCGTTAATTTTATCGTTTGATACATCAAAACCGGCCACCAAGTTGACCGTTTAAATTGTATTAAATTTGGACAGTTTCGCGGGGCCAACTTCGTCAGCTTGTATCTTCTCCACCGCAGCTCCGTTTGGCGTGCTACCAGTTCCGGTGCGAAGCTGGTATAACCCTCTTACTTTTCCTCCAGTTTCGTTTCATTGTGAGCTTGTTTGATTGGTTGAATTCGACGCCAAAGTTGGCCGTCCGAATTCGTAATTTTCAACTTGTAAAATTCTATTTTTGAACACGGGACTCCAGATTTCATTTCTGACATCACCATTAGACTTGTGGCGTCATTCTGGCATATTTTCATATAAAATTTATTAGATTTGGAGAACGTGGGCCCGGGCACGTTTTTCGGTGCAAAGCGGGTCCCACATTCTGGGTCAACAAGACTTTTTGACGTCGGCTCATCGGAATCCAATTCCGGATGTACCGATGAGTTCGTATCGTCATTCTGGACTCGTTGACATATAATTTGCTAGGTTTTGGTGGACATTGGATCTGGCACGCATTTCGGTGCAAGTCGGATACCAATATCCGGGTCAACGGGTCATTTTGAGATCGGCTCATCGGAATCCAATTTCGGAGATACCGTTGAGTTCGTATCATCATTCTGGACTCGTTGACAGGTAGTTTGCTGAGTTTTGAGGACTTTGGCTCCGGCACGCATTTTCGTGCAAACCGGAATTCCAAGTTCTGGTCAACGGACCAAATTGAGATCGGGTCAACGGAATCCAATTCTGGAGATACCGTTGTCATTTTGGTTGCATGGACATATAATTTGCTATATTTTATAGACTTATTTTCTTGCACGTTTTTTGGTGCAAAACGGCTCCGACACGGACACCGTTTTGACCCGAAATTACCTTTTTGCCCTTGTGTCCAAATTGGACCGTTGGATAGGCTATCCTAGCTAATTTGACCGTTCTGGACACGTTGGCGATGTTCATTTCATCGTCCGACAATGTTTGTTGATAATTTCTCTGAGTTTAACCTTTTTTAATTAATTAATAATTAATTCATATAATGTTCGTATTTCGGGATTAGTACAACGAAACTGAGATCAGCCAATTCCAGTGATCTCATATCGCTGAAATTGATAAGTTGGATACGTGGATCACTATAATAAGATTATCAACCTTACCGATAATCTTCTTATCTCGATTTGCGTGCCGTAAGTTTCGACGTACAAATGACGAAGTACACTTTAATAATTAGATTAGATTTACCCTGTTTGACCAGAGTTGACCAGTTGACCCAAAGTCAACTGTAAGTCAACACTTGACCTAGTTTGACTAGATTATTGACCGGAGTCGACCTAGAGTTAATTTGACTTAGAAGAACCTAGAATAATATAGATTGCCTGTAGGGATTTATTTATTTTCAACTTGAACACTTTGTAACCTATGTTGCTTTAAATAGGACTCTGTGGCTTCAGTGGGACCCTCCTTTACTTATCAGCTATTCAGGTTATCGAGGCGAGTACATTCTCTGATCATTTCATATCTTGCTTAGAATTATTTCCTGCAGTAGATTACTTTACTTGTACTGTCACGTTGGTCACACGGATTGGTACTATATGGATCCCTTCTTGAGATGTTATCCTTAGGGAGCATCGGGTACTCTATGTTTGTGCGTTTCACTTACATGGCGTATCACTATGCTTCGTTGATTCTTCGATCACTTGTGACATATACTCTTATGATCACAGAGTCATCCTGGAATCCCTATCCCATTTATGGGTCTACTATGTATTACCTTCGGGGTCCATTACCTTCGGGGTCTGTACATAGTATCATAACATAACCTGGCTGGATCCTTGTGTATTGATTGGGGGTACGGGGGAGTATAAATGGACATGTGAATAATACACCAGTAGTGTAGCATCAGAATCATTCCATAGTGTAGCATCAGAATCATCCCAGGCCATTTACATGTTCATATTGTACTCTGACTCACTAGTCACATGCTAGTTCTCTATGTATAGTAGATATTTCTATTACAGTTATCTCTCTGTTTACATACTATTTTCTTTCAGTACCTGTATCTTACTTTACTGCATGTTATATGTTTTCTATCCTGCTATGATCTGTTGAGATGTACTGTGCTCGCTCCAGTCCTGACTGGACCTGTTGATAAATTTTACAGATAGCTTGGGGATTGCCTGCTAGCCTAGAGGAGACACTTTAGAGGCTGTTTAGGTAGTTATTTTATTTTGTCTGGAGTTGTATTTACTTTGTGGATTACTGTATCTTTATTTGAGTTTTGAGATGTATTTCTGGGTTCATGTATCTTAGACACTTAGACTTCTATCTCCTGTATCTCTTTTGGATTTTATGTTTTATCTATCCTTATCATGCTCTACCTTAGATGTGATTGAGTCTGTATCTGCTATGTCACCCCCATTCGGGGAGTATAAACTGTTTAGTCTTATACTGTTAGATGCATTGAGACCTAGGACAACGTTCTACCGCCGACACTGCGGCGTAGGCTGGGCGTTGTTACGTTCTCGTGCCCTAACTCTAGGGTGCGGGTCGTGACACGTTTTTAGTGGTGGCCCATGCAGGTCGAGACTAAAAGTGTAGCGGTATTCGAACTTGAGTACCACTACAGCCTGCACTAGGAATAGGATATATTTTTGAAGGTATTCAATCACAGATAGGAACCCTTGAGAGATTCCTGGGACGACCCTGGAGAATCTTATTTAACTTCGATTTGAAAACTCTCTTTTTGCCTTGATTTAATTTATTTTACTTTTGTTGTTAAATTTGATTTTTATGGATTATTGTTGAATTTGAGTTTGTATTTATTTTGATGGAAGATTGTCGAATTTTGAATTTTGATGATAGTTGTTGCATCCGAGTTTGTATTTTGATGGATTTGTCGTTTTTGAATTTTGATGTTCGTTAATAAATTTGATTTGATTTTTGAGTATTCATTATTGATTTAATTTAATTTTTGGCAAGATAAAATTATATGGGCTAGGTCGTCTAAGATTTGGAATCTAGTCTTCTACAGTCATATTAGCCAGCATGGTGAGGACATATAGTTGACTTGGATATATTTCTCGGGTGTGGAAATTTAAGATTTTCGCAGCCAAGCTAGCGGCATCGCGAAAATGTTAAATACCATGATTCTAGAGGTATGTGTCCAAGTCGAGGACTCTGTGATTATCGTAGCCTTGCTTACTAGTATGACGAGGATTTAGAGTATCATGATTTTGGATAGACGCATATGATTATCAGATTGTACTTTAAATACTTTTGAACATGTTTCCTCTACTTTGTTTCAGTCTTTCAAAAAAAAAAAAGAAAAAAGAAAAGAATTATTATTTATTTGTTTTGTCTAGTTTTCTACTATTTAACTCAGGAATAAGTTAGTTGGTTTTATAACCTTGTGAAATTTCTTGCTATGAGTTTTTCATAATACAATGAATCGATAATTTTGCTAGACTTTATCTGAAATTTGATATTTTAACTCTGGATTTTAAAATGGTTTCCTCTTTTAAAACGGATAAGTAGAACAGATTTTATTACCATTTCTTTTCCTGCCAATATTTTAGTACCATCATTCCTTGTCTTATACAACTATCCTGATTATATCAATTCCGGCTCGTATCTCTTTCTATCAGCTGTACTTGAACTCTTGAATTTGCATATCATTTTTATCTGAGAAATGTTAAAGAAGTGACGTAAATCATCTAGTATGGAAATAACGTGAATGGTTATCATGGAATGATTTGTAGGAATCAAAATAATGGATGTCAAATGTGAAAAATTCGAAATGGAGATGTGGTAAAGGTTTAAAATGAAATCGAGGGATAAATGTTATCAATTTAGAAATAATTGCAGAAAATTTGGTTATGAGTAATTCATGGATGTATTTCAAAACTAATGAGGATATCAGAGGTCAACCTAGTTTTGAGAACTTAGAAAATTTTGGTTATTGATTCTTGGGAACTATCACAAGGCTATGTGAAATTTAGAGATGGAAAGGAGAATTTGATTGTATCCTGTGATTATGCGAAGTTGAACCAGATATTTTAAGAGGGTGACTAGAGACAAAGAGAACACAAGGATTTTACGTTATAGAAATTATTTTTGATGATTAGGAGAAATTGTGGAATTTAAAAAGGATAATATTTGAAGATAAACGTGAAGGAAATATGAAGGTTGATTTATAAAACGAGAATAAATTTTGTATGACTTGGTGGTATTAGGGTTGAATAAATACGAGGCTTAACTTAAACAAGTACAAGGATTTTATAAACTGGATTTAGATGTTTCAGATCTAATTTAGAACGAAGCGAAGGAAATTGAAAATTTGATTAAATGAATAAGTATTGATTCCTAAAAAGGAGGGGTATGTCTCATGGAAAATATTTTAGAAGTTTGAAATTTTGTCTATGGTGATCAAGGTAAAAGTTTAGATGACTAAAGATTATAAAATTTTGAGGGTAGACATATAACGGTTGATTTTATATTAGGATTTGTGAGAAATATGATTAGCAAATGGTAAACTGATAGTATTAGAGAGAGATGATTTACTGACTTCGTATGAAATCTTTTCCTGTTTTTCTCTAAAAAGGATTGTCAACATCATTGAATCCTAGTTTCCTTAATCACGACCAAATCGACTTCGATTATCTTTTCTTATCATAATTATATCTTGGTTGTACTTAATTTTGATTGTGACCCGAATCTCTATCCTTGTATGCTCGTTCTCAGACTTTGTTGAACCTGTCCTCCACATTGCCTAAATTTTGATTTTCCCAATTTGATCAACTTAGATCGTATCGAGAATAAATATTTTAATATATATATTGTGATTGGATTTTTCATGCAAGTGACTTTCATTCTTAACTTTGATTTTGATTTTTCTGAACCCTTTAAAGATAATTGGTAGTTACTTTTCCTTATTTTTATGATAAGTACCAGTTTTCACATAGGATGGTAGGCTGTCTTACAGTTTTGATGATTGTTATTTCTGTATCTTTTCTAAGTTTAGCACTCTGGATTGCTTGTGTGTTTTGATACCCTATGACCGATTCAGTTAGCATGACTAGTATACCTAGATGAGACTTTCACTACCACCGTATGCCATGACCCTGTACGTTGTTCTTTTTGATGGTATGATTTATTTAAGTTCTGGGACTTGATTGTGGGGGTTTGACCTAGAGGGAGTATGAACATTTTAATTTCGAGGACGAAATTTTTATAAGGTGGGTAGGATGTTAGCACCCTGAATTTCGGGTTGATTTTTTTTCATTTTATTTTATTTTTCTGGTTATTTGGTTTGATAAATATTTTATTCTATTTATTTATCTGTAAGTGTACTCTTTCATGCCATTGATAATTGGAGTATCAGGGAATGTTCAACTCTGGAAATCTTCTTCACGAGTTTTGGAGTGCACACGATTACCTTCATGACGGTATATGGTGTCCCACCCAAACTTGTTCCCTTGTTCTCTTTCTGCTTCGCTGAACTTTGGGTCGGTTTAGACCAATTGATTGTTATTTATTTTCCCACTCTTTTTCTTGATCATTTTCAGCGCGTTACCACGACATTTAAATTGGGAGCGCCAGACCAGTTATTTTCTTGAAACCAACTCCTCATTGATGATCTACTCGAGACGCTCGTCACCCATGACCTTCGTGCCCCCCTCAGACACGTCATTTTGTGCTCCATTTGATTCACACAACTTTCCCGACACGTGACCCGATTTTATTTCACGCCACGGCGTCACATTCATTTTCCAACTTGATTTGTGGGTCCCCTGTCGACCAAAACCTGTCAGCCCCAACTATGGACATGGCCCACTTTGAGCCTACTATCCGTCCGCCACTTGTGTCCCATTTATTGGAATCCACATGTGCCACTTATTCACTCATGATCATTGTCACCTAATTTTAATTCAATTTTTGTACGATGTTCGATTTTCATCCAATTCGGCTCCACCGAGTCCAGTCCAGCTCCATGTTGCCCTCCATCGGGACACCCTCACTTTTCGTGTCCAAAATAATATTTCATACCTACTTTTCTATTTCGAATTTCGAGTGTAATTTCCATTTATTTAAATCTATGGGAATGACCCATTTCCTACAAATTATTTCTAGCCCTTGGATTCTCCACTGAACCCAACCCCAGCTTCATTTTTCCTCTCTCATGACGCCCTCATATTTCTTGTCCAATAATATCAAGTACTCATTTTACCTATTTTTTTTTTAAATATTTAATGGGAAATTTTCTATTGAATTATTTCCCTTGGAATACCCTATTTCTCTATTTATTCCTAGCCATAGATCTCTCTACATTAATCTCATCCACTAATTCCTTCTTTCAAATTTTCCCCAAACTCCTCACAGCCCTTGGCCGGCCCTAACTCCCATGCTCCCTCTCTCTTTCATTAATTATTACATCTCTTCTCCTCTCTCTCTTCCTTTCTATTTTTTTTTTTCACAAACAATACTACAACAACTCCAAATTATGTAAACCGGTAACTAGTAGCTCTAGTATCTGGTACACGTCGTCAAGTGTAATGGTTATCTCCCCGCATGGGAGATGAAACGTATTGGTCTCCGGGTGCCATCTCTCCACAAAGGCGGATATCAGGGCACTATCCATTGTCCTATAGGCATAATCAGCCAAATTATGTAAACCGCTCGGTACGATTTTCTCCTGGACGGCCTCCGGTAAGCTTCTAAACGGCCAAGACACGGTTTTCTTCCCGTGACTCACAGCCCTAAGCATACGATATGTCCTCTGTATATCAAACAACATATAAAAACATAAAACATATGAAACACATATAGATATCATATACTGAACTGCTAGCTTACAAAAGTAATGCACATACCGGGTCCTTCCATATTGCATATGCAATATGGTTCTCAAAAGAAGCCAACATTGAGCAACCTGGAGGTCGGACAGGCGGCTCAGAAGGACCGGCCTCTTCAGAAGGACCGACCTCCTCTTGACGTGGTGGTAGGAGTTGGCTAAGTGGCACGTCGTCGTCATCACTGGAAGGAGAAGGAGTACGAGCTCATTGCTTCGACCGAGCTTGTGCAACCGGTGGGGGTCTCCGTGTCCCAGCCCGACCTTGGCCCTCCGGTTCGAAAATTGTTATCGGGCGCTCAAGAGGACGTTCGGCGCGTTCCTTCCGCTTTGATGCGGTGGGACGTATTCTTTTTGGTGCGTCCGGAGGACTGTCACCCCTATAGAACAATAGATTGTGCGACCGTACAATTAATAACTAATGCAGACTAAAATAGATCTGTTACCCCCTAATTTGTGCGACTGTTACCCCCTATTCTTACCCCCAGAACTGAGTACATTAGGACTGCCAAGGTTGTGGCAGTCCTCATGTACACAAGGACTGCCACAGGCCTGGCAGTCCTCTATTAACAGAGGACTGCCAGGACTGTGGCAGTCCTTGTGTACATGAGGACTGCCACAACCTTGGCAGTCCTACTGTACTCGGCCAACAGAAACGACTCGCTAGTTTGTCGTTTTTTAGGGTTAGGGTTTGAAGAGATATTGTGGGTTTGTCGTGTTCGAAAATGCCATTTATAAACCCTAAATACATTATAAACCTAAATTATCAAAAAAATTTAGACAATTAAAACTATTCTAGGGTTTCAAAAAAAAATTTAGAAAATTATAGAACGAAATTAGGGAAAAACGTACCTAGCATCCGATGTCTTCGACTTGCGTGTCATCTCGTCGAACGTGGGAGAGTTCGTGAAAGAAAATGGGTGGAGGAATGGTGGAGGAGAAATTTGTAGGGTTTAGGGAGATGAGAGAGCTCTTCTCTTTTTCTTCTTTTGGAGGAGAGAGAGAGGAAATGATGAAATGAGATGAAAAAATGAGTTTGGGGGGTTGGGCTGCCCCCTAGTAAAATTTGGGCTGCCACCTAGTAAAAGTTCCACCCAATGGGCTGTCCCCTAAGTAAGGGCTGCCCCTAGTAGAAATGGGGGTGCCCCTAAAAAAAACCTTCTTTATTTATGATCTGAAAATTTCTTTCATTAACCACTCACTTTTCCTCACTCTCTCTCTCTCTCGAGCTGGAGAACCAACAATTTCCCCAAATTCCTTCCGACCTAATTTCCCTCCGGCCGGTGGCGATCGGCATCACTGCCGCCAGCGAGTAGGCACCGCTTTCCTCTGAAGCGACGGCGGAGATCCTGAAGTGACGGACAGGCAACACTCGGTGGCTCCATCCTCGGCGACTGAGCCACCTTTAGTCGAGTTCCACGCGGCGGCAACTGATCACACGACGGCGTCTCCTCGATTCAACACCTCGATGACGACGGCGGACAGCGAATGTACTTCTTCTCTCCAAGCGAGCAAGCACTTTCTGATGATGACCGCAGCGATGGCGAGACAACTTCGCCCCGACGACTGAGCATTATCGCTTTCGGCAGTGCACGATGGTTCGACAACTGTGCACTGACTATCCCGTCGTGAGGATCTTGACGTCTTCATCCCTTCCGGCAAAGTTCGGCCTCGATCTCGGTGAATGGATCAACACCTCATCAGAAATAAATTCTTGATTATAAATTTATTTAATTACTTGCTGATCGATCTTTCCTCTCATCGGATGAGAACTGGAGCAAGGACCTGTCATTTGGTTGAGCCGACCTAGAGTGTTGGAGATCGACTTAAGAACTTACAGTCCTGGTGTGGATCGTAGGAGGATGGGATTGATCAATGTTGATAGAGAGTTTGCAACTTAGCTCGATCATCTTCGAGTATTATTCGGATACGGAGAAGACGTGTCTGACCCAACAACTAAAGATTCACATCCTCAGGTATTTCCTAATCCTTTGGTGATAGAAGTTTATAATCTGATCTATGTTTCTAGTATATGAAGTTTTGGTCAGATTTGGGGTCGGGACGTGGGTGTCGTTTGCTGTTCGTGTCTTGCATGCGGGTCCGTGTCCGTACCTTCAATTGCTATTCGTGTCCGGTTGGGTTCGTGCCCAGACATGTGGCGTGTCCAGGATTGGGAGTCAACAGGGCGGACCTTGTCTATTCGTATTAAAGTTATTGTGTAATTCTTATTCATTCGATTCAGTTTTGTTGTATAATTTCCTCTTCTCAATTGGTTGGATTAATATGAAATCTGGGTTGTATTTATTCCTGCATACTTCCTATTCCGAGTTCTAAATATGGCCATTAGATTCGTCTGAGTTCTAGCTGATGGGTTCCATATAGTTATGGGTGTAGGGCTAACTTCTGGTAGAACAGTGGTTGGTCGATTTATGGACTGCCTATTCTTCCAAACTGGAGTGAAGTAGTAGTAACTGTTAAGTTTCAAAACAATGTTTGATGGGTTAACTCTGTATATATGTTAGATGAAGCAGATGTGTTGTGTTGTGCTGTGCATTTTTTGAATTGCCATCTGGGGAGTAGAATATAGCCGTAGGGTTCAAATGATAGCTTTTGATTCAGTTGATTTTATTTTAACCGTGAGCTCTGTAATGACCTGCAGTTGAACTGAGTAGGTTGTTTTGGTAATAATCTTGGTGGTGGCTAAGGATTGGGTTGTAGATTGATTTATGTAGTATTGAGTTGGTAATGAATTTGAGCACATAGTAGGCTGGGTTGGGGTCTGCTCGTACTAAGTAGAGTTTGGTTTGTTTGAGCTGTGGAATTTTTGATTTAAATGTTTTGTTGAACATTGTTTTTGTTGAAGCTGAACAAATGTTTAGAATTATAGGCTGAGTTTCTATTAGGTTGGACTTGGGTTGTGGTTTGCTGAAGCTCAGTTAACTTCTCTGGACTAAGAGGATGGACTCTGTAATGTGGAGTATGGGCTCTAGTGTGTGGGTTGGTACATTTTGTCATTACTGCTTTATAGTGGTTTTTGCCATAAATATAAATACTTGGTTAATAGTGGTTTTTGCCATAAATATAAATCTTTTCTAAATGTTATTTTACCAGAACTAGAAAATGTTTTTTTGTTTATTTTGCTCATGATTAGAGAGATTGTTAATAATATTTATTTTGAATATTTCTTATTAAGTATATATTTTGTTTTGTTAGAATATACTATTTATCTTTAGCCAATATTTTGGTAGCTTGTTAGTTGTTTGTTTATATTTATTTAACAACTATATATAGGTATCCAGTTAGCAGTTTATGGTTAGTGAATGATTAGCTAGCTAGTAGTTATATGATTAGTACAAATAGATAGTGGCTTCTGGCTAGGAAATGATTTAGTTAGCTGAATATCATTGTTCATATCTTAACCAACTTGTACCCAAATCCAGGTGGACTTACAGAGCTCTACTTCCTATTCTCGATCACCATGAGCAAGGCAAGTGTACTCTTCAGACTTGTCCATTACTTCATGTCTTGTATTCATGCTTGTATCTTCTTGTTGACACGATATTCCACGAGATTGTCTTGTATCTTGTTCCCTGAGTTTACTTGTGTCTGTGAGGGGAAATACTACAGATGTGTGATCAAACCCGAGTTAATATTCATGTGAATAGCTTAGGCCCCGCATCGTGCACATGGGACCGAAGCCGTACCATTTCATGTTCCCTGAATCTACCCAAGCCGATCACACACTCTGGATGTATTTCGATATATTGCACACGTCAGGTTCATTGTGTATTTCATGTTCAGGATTCATTTCATGTTCCCTGTATTTACTTTTCAGTATTCATGTTCAGGTTTCATGTCATGTTCTCATTTCTCGTACTTTATATTTTTTTTCCTGTATTCATTTTCATACCATGATGTTCATGTTCATTTCCTTGGATATACTTAGCTTCGCTCCTGACTGGATATGTTGCAGGTGTACTTGCAGGGTACCATTCTGCCTTATGGGCCAGAGCCCAGGATATTAGCTGAGCAGGATGAAGTCATGATTTAGCTTGAGGCTTCAGGTTTAGACTACTTAGCTTTACTTCTAGATATTGTCTTTAGAGTTCATAGCATATTTCATTCCTGTTGACTCTGGTACCTTTATAATATATGGATTTGTGGATTATGGTGATCTTTCTGGGAACGTTTTTAGATGCTGTGATTGTACACATTTATTCTTATCTGGATTTATAGTTTTCGCTAGATATTGGTACAGCTTATTTCGTCGTGTCTAACGATGAAGGCTGGACGTGTCCGACTCGTGTCCGATTATTCTGGAGCGGGTCATGACAAATCCACTACTCAAATGTTTCGAAATAAAGTACTGAAAGAAAATACAGAAAGTAAGATAACTAGATGCAGACTCTACGAGTAAGGCTGCATCCAAGAGGGTACCATACGCGATCATATGAAATCAGTTGGTGAGATATCCTTATCGCCCAATGTCGCGTCTGGTCCCGGGCCGTACGTCTCCGGATACTCCTGTTCGTCCAAACCTGGAAGGAGACTAGGTCCTCAGTGGGACGCAACAAAATACATAATATACATGCCACTATGAAACAATATATGAAAATCATGGGGGTGTTCTAATGACTGTGTAAATGCAATGAGAACAACTTTTGACGAATGGAGCTCTCCGAACCTGAGATCATCTCGCAGTGGGGTTCGTCCGAACCGTCGACTGTCAACAACATATACCAATAGCAGCCTCTCTGTCTAGTAAGTGTCCTCCCTACCCAATGTATCTAGAACGGATCGACTCTTCGACACGCATAATCCCCAGTGTAGGGTTTAATGTCATAATGATAGCATCTAGCATGAACTACACCGTCGCACGCCCTGACCGTACTGATGATCAATCGAATGCGGGGGTACGTGTCATGTATCTCTGTATCACATCTCCTTGTCCAAGCACGTGTTAGGGTTCGACAAGCTACTAGTGTATCTGCTCTGCAGTACATGAATAGTCTCTAATGGACTAGACTAACAAGTAACGACCAACGTATCTCGTTGGTGTCATCCAGAGTCATACTCGGATGTGCAAATAGTATAAAAAATAGTAATTTTAAGCAATAAGACATGAATGTAAATAAAAGGAATGACATAGTGGCTAGGTATACTTGTACGGATCCGTGATTTAAAAATAAGAAGCTGGTCCAGAATCTGAGTCTAAAGGGCCCAAAGAATCTAGAGAATGAATTTTAGAGATAAATAATTTCTTTAAGATTTGGGCTTAATTAAAACTACTAATATAATAAACATGTCACTTAAATTAGGAATAAATTAAGTTGCTAGGAAAATAATGTTGTGGACTCTCTACTTGTATATGACTCATTTTAAACATTTCCCTTACACCCACCCCTATAGTGTATATTCCTCTGTTTACTTGAACCAGTCGAACATGGAGGAATATAAGCTGCCCCTAACATACATCTCTCACTATGCACCTATATCATAGCTCTGGCCACACTACTACTTAAGGCCGTAAGTACAGTAAATTTTTAAGGATTTTTTTGGCATAGTTCGACACCTGGAGCATAGTGGTCTGCTCCTAAGCACATCACATACACAATTTCTTGCCATTGAACCCAGATGTCCATCCTCACCTCTTATACCCACTCAAGGTAAGTTACTTGCTCTCTTTCTCAATGAGCCCACACTCACCACTTATATATATATATATATATATATATATATATATATATATATATATATATATATATATATATATATTTGTTTTTTGTTTTTTGTTTTTTGTTTTTTTCCAAACCCCCCTCGTTTTATTAAAGAAGGCTCAAAATGTCGAAGCCTGCAAACGTATACAAGACAGAAACAAAATGCCTATACAAGTATACCACCAAAAGAAGGACGAGGGGGATAGACTACTCAACCACCAAGGGTTAGGGGTTGAGCGAAGTCCAGAATGCTCTCGGACTGTGGGAGCACACGGTGCTCCGTTTGCGGCATTGGTGGAAGATTTTTCGAATGAGCTGGTTCGCTGAATATTGGTGACCTTCATATCTAGCCTTGTTGCGATTCTTCCAAATTGTCCACGTGGAGGCCGCTGCGACGATCTGGTGGCCATGGGATGCTGATCCCCAGGAGGCTGCAAGATCGTTGAAGCGTCCGCCGCTCTGCTTAATACTGTACATCTGGTTAAGAGTTCTCCATACACTGCCAGGCAAGCCCCCCTGACAAAATATGTGGTCAATAGTCTCCATCTGGGGCTCATAGCAGCACGAGCAGGTAGATGCTAAGCTAATGTCGATGGTGTTTAGAATATCGTCGGTAGGCAGTTTCTTCCTGATGACTCTCCACATTAGGATCGACCACTTCTTAGGGATACAAGATTGCGAATAGTGAGCCATGGGAAGGTGCGCCTGCCCGTAACCCTGGACAGTAGTTTTCGCCGACCTCACGGTAAATACTCCTGATGCCTCTAACGACCATTTGAGGGCGTCGCCCTCGTGGCTGATTCTTAATCAGTGCGTGCGGATGCTATTTGCCATTTCGTTGCCAGACCATTCCCGAATTTTATCCCAGTTCCAGTCGTCGGTGGTGGGATTCCACATGTCTTTAATCCTGGTATCTCTCGGGGTCTCAGTAAGGTTCGGGATCATGCTATCCCCCACCCATCGCTCAAGGAATGGGTCAGAGTCGTCCGCCCCCAGATGGAGTCTCATTGCGGGCTCGGCGAGGTCTCTCCCTATTAGGATCCGACGCCAAGCCGCTGAGGATATGCAGTTGGATATGGCCAGAGCAGGGTGGATGTGCTTGAAGTACCTGGCCTTCATAAACCTGGTCCATAGGTTATTGCTCGTGCGAAGTTTCCACCACAATTTCATCGAGAAGGCTTTAACGATGTGAGTAAGTTTGGTAAATCCCAGCCCTCCATCTGCCGTCGGATGAGCCATGGTGTCCCAGCTAGCCCAGTGATGCTTGTCTTTGCCGTCGTAGTGCCCCTAGAAGAAATTACTGAAGATCTGTTCGATCGAAGAAAAAACTTTCTTGGGTGGAGAGCATGCCGCCAGAGTGTGGATGGGGATGGATATGAGCACGTGATTGATGAGGGTCATCTTACCGCCAGGGGATAGCGTGGCGTTATGCCACCCTTCTAGTTTTTTCCTAATTCTCGAGATCAAATTCTCAAAGATGCCCGCGTTGGATTTCCCGTATACAAGAAGGCCGCCGAGATAGTTGAACGGAGGATGGTCAACTGAAAAGGATGTTAAGTTGGCAAGGATACTAGCGTGCTCTCTCTTGATGTTGTGGTGGGCGTAGATGACGCTCTTAGAGGTATTGATCTTTTGTCCTGAGCATCTGGCATACCGCTGCAGGGTATTGTGGACCACTTCCACCGCTCCTTCGTTCTCGGATGAGAATATAAGTAAATCGTCGATGAATGCCAGATGAGTGATGATGGGGCATCCGCTGGATGTGTGGTAGTGTTAGAAGTTCGGGGTTCTGACCATGTTGTTAAGGTTCCTGCTCAGAGCGTCAGCAGCGATGATGAAGACAGTAGATGATAGAGGATCGCCCTGTCTCACCCCTCGGCTGGATTTGAAGAACCCCTGAACTTGACCGTTGATAACCGTAAAGAACCAGGAGTTGCTAATGGATCTCCATATGATGTTAGTCTAAGTTTCCGAGAATCCGAATGCCCTGAAGACCCAGATCATGAATTGCCAATCCAGTCTGTCATAAGTTTTCTCCATGTCGATTTTGACTGCGATGTTGCCCCCTCTTACTGGGAATTTCATGCAGGTGATTAACTCTTGGGCCAGCATAATATTGTCCTGGATCTTTCTCCCGCGAACAAATTCACTTTGCTCCTCGGAGATAATCTTGGAAAGAATTCATGCCATTCTGGTTGCGATGATCTTAGAGATGATCTTGTTAGTGAAGTTGCATAGGCTGATGGGGCGAAAGTCGCGAAAGGACTCTGGGTTATCTTTTTTCGGGATAAGGATCACCTTGGCGCTTGATATGGCTTTGGGATAAGTGGCACCTTCAAAGAAAGCAATAACCGCTTCGGTGATGTCGTGTTCGATAATATCCCAGCATGTGCGGAAGAAAGCCCCCGAAAACTCGTCCGGACCTGGAGCGCTGTGCTCGTTCAGAGCCCACACAGCATCTTTTACTTCCTGAGCAGTAGGGGCGCGTTCCAACTGGGCGTTGTCGGTAGCATTGATGAGGAGGGGTATTTGATCAAGGAACGCGCTATCTTTGTGAACAGTCTCTTTGGAGAATAGTTTGGAGTAGAAATCTGTGGCTGCTGCTTGAATGCCCTTTTGGTCAGTGATGATGTTCCCGGTGTCGTCGGCAGTATTGTGGATCGAAAGTTTCTGTCTGCGGTCGTTGACGCATTTATGAAAATATTTTGAGTTTCTATCCCCCTCGCTGTCCCATTTCAACCTCGCTTTCTGCTTTCAGAAATCAGTCTCCACTTTGAGCCTGAATTTGAGCATAACCTTGGTGAGGTTCAGAGCCTTCTTGGCCTCTAAGGAGCGGTCCGTGGCGAACTTGTCTTCGGCACGGGTGACGTCGTCCTTCGCAACCCGAACGGCTTGAAAGATGTCCCCATAGGCTTGTTTGCTCCAATATGACAGTGCTCTTCTCGTAGCTTTGAGCCTGTTGCTCACTCTAGAGAGGGGGTTGGGAGAGTCCTCGCGGTTCCACGCTTCCGTCACGATGCCAAGAAATTGTGGGTGCTCGGTCCAGAAGTCGAGGAATTGGAAGTTATTTTTGAATGGGTTGGTATTATTTTTAATTTCAACCAGCAGAGGGGAGTGGTCAAATTCAGATGAATTGAGGTGGGACAGATAGCTAGTGAACCCCATTCCGTTCCAGAAGGTGTTCGTGAGGGCCCTGTCCAGCCGGGAGTATTGACGACGGTCGCCCTCCTGCATGTTGCACCAGGTAAAGGCGTTGCCTGTGAACTGGCGGGGTTCTAGATGAGCGTTGAAGATAAAGTTGTTAAAATCTTGCATGGCCGACATGGGAGGGGACTGACCACCAATTTTCTTCTCTCGGCAAGTAACCGCATTAAAATCCCCTATGCAGAGCCATAGTGTGTTGCTGAGGTGGGGGTTGATGTCAAGAAGGTCGTTCCATAGGTATTTTCTCTCTGCAATATCGCAGCTGCCGTGGACCGCAAAGATAATGGCACGCTCCGGGATCATAGGGTGTTCAAACCAGCAGGAGAGGGCCTGCCCGGTGTCCTGGATGACTTCTAAGTTGACGTCCTCCGTACAGAGGATCCAAATGTCGTATCTGCCTGCTACGGCCGTGGGAAGGCCTAGTTGCAACTGGATAGATTTTAATCTTTTGGGGGGAATTTTGGGTTCGAGGATAATGAGGATGTCAATCTTGTGGATTTTCTGAAGGGTAGTTATTCTCCTCATTGTGGGTTTGTTCGCCAGGCCGCGGACATTCCAGGAGAGGATTTTAAGCATTAAGGATTTTATGGGTAGGTTTTTTGGCCCGTTTGGCAGCGGATCTAGTATGGATTGTTGAGGTTTCTGCTAGACCTTGTTTGACCTTGGCCTCAGTGACTGGTGCTTCTGTCTTTGACGAGGTGATAGGTGCGCTGATAGATTGCTCTTGAGGGTTCGGGGGAGGGCTAACTGATTCCCCTGCGGAGTCCAGGATCGGATTCTCGGGAGGAATCACTATGGAGTCATTGACATTCCCTATCCGGAGAATAGTTTGCTGTAGAGGATAGCCTGCGGCTAGGACCTGTAGACCTCTTTGCACTGGGTCTGGGCCTAGGATCGCTAGGGCTTCTACCATCGCGTCTTCGTTGGTTTGGATTTGATCGGGGTCAACGGAGGCCGTGGTCGCCTCGACATCCTCTGGGTTGGTGGGCGACTCGATGGGAGCACGCTGGGGTTTAGTCTCCGTTTCCGCGTCTTCCGATTCCAGAGCGTCGAATTGGTTGGAGAGGGTTAAGGCTTGGGCGTTGAAGAGGATCTCGATGGGAGCACGATCGACCTGGGGGGATTCAGTCTCCGATTTTACGTCTCCCGAATCGAGAGCGTCAAATTGGTTGGAAAGAGTTAAGGCTTGGGGGTTAAAGGGGATCAGGGCTTTGCTGGGGGAATCGCTCTTCTCTGACTTCCCGTCGCTGGATTCAAATCGAGTGTGTGAGTTCGGAAGAGGTAGGATGAGTGGCTTGGGAGTCCCTCCCTCTGATGGCTGGATGACTTTTCGGGGAGCTTTCTTTTTTAGTTCCGGGTGAAGACGGAGGCAGTGCTTCGGGAGGTGGCCTCTTAAATGGCAATGGTTGCAGAACATGATATGGTTGTCATAGAGGATTTTTTGGGTGTGGGTTTGGTTGCCCAGCTCGATAGAGATGAAATTGGGCGGTTCGTTGTTGAGGTCGAGTTCCACACAAATTTTGGCATAGTGAGCTTTGGTGAGGTTGCTGGTCTCAGGCGCTGTGGCTATGTATGTTCCGAAGGAGTTGGCTATACGCCTAAGCGCATCTGGAACAAAGCAGATGAGAGGTAGATTAGGCAGGGTAACCCAGGCGGCTACCTGCGCTGAGTCTTCTTTGGTGCTAAAGCCCGCTGACCACTTGATGATCTTCATCTGGTGGAAGTCTATTCTGCATGTTCTTTTGGACCAAACGGTCCTGTGGTCGCCATCGGATGAAAGGTGGAGGAGAATATGTCTAGGGTCGATGGGGGCCACGCGGTATTCCGCTGAGAGTCTCCAACTGGCAATCGTCTCCTGCACCCTGGAGAGTTTGGGGCAGCCGTTCGAGAATTTGAGGATAAAGGTATGGGGGAAGGAGGATGAAAGAGATGACAGTTCCGCTTCAAAAAATGGAACCAAAGGCACTGTGGACTCCTAGGAGTACTCAATGTCCGGGAGAGGTACGTCCAGAAAAGGAGGCCTTTGGCTGACACTAAGTCCGGGCGCAACTTGGCGGCGTAGGAATTTGGGGCTGCACCAGACGAGGGGAGTCCTGGATCTCTCCGCAGGGGGGCGGAAGAGCAACCAGGGAAGGAGACAGCCCGGGGCGGGGAGAAGGGTCCAAGGATCCAGAGGACCCGTCGAGCGCAAGGGGAGGTGCCACAATCGATCTATCTGCACCCAGGGGAGGGAGAGCCGCCGGTGCCGCAAGGGAGGGGCCACCTCTCCCCGTGCCGACAGAGGCGAGCTGACTCGCCGAAACTACGGGGGGAGGAGGGGGGGGCCTGACCGAAGGACAACGAGCAGGAAGCCGAAGGGGTGGGGGCCACGGGGGGGGGGAGAATGATGGGAGGGGGGATCGAGCTGGAGCCGGGAAGGGACGCGGGGGCCTCGGGCGCGACGGAGAACGACAGAGCGGGGCCATATATATATATATATATATATATATATATATATATATATATATATATAAGATTCCTATTGGTATATTTGTTTCGTCCCCTTCCCCTTCAAATGATCTGCAACTATTCACCAACCTCACATATATAATGAAGAAGGACCATACTCCTATATTAAATCCTTGTCCTCACTTTCATGCACACACAATCTATTATTTCTGAAACAAATCTTAGATGGAAGAACGTGAGTGAACAGAGTGATTCTCCAAACGAATTTGGTCACACACTCTGTACATGAAGAATTTCAGAGAATTGCTTCTCTAAAGATCATGTAGATCCTTCGTGGAAGATAGAAGAAGGAGAAGATGTAACTCTTCTGGGGTGATGAAGATCACCGTTGCTCAAAGCAAGACTCGCCCAATTACGATCTGCTCCCAGGATCCAGCAAGTTCGAAAGAGAACTTCTGAAACGTTCGCTGTCGCCTCCTAACTGAATTTGCAGAACTCTGTGGACTCCAATGGCAGCGGTCTCTCCACTCTCTTCGTCTCTTAATTTCTGAGTAAGTCATCAAAGAAGGCACGAAGAGAGTATTTATAGAGTTGGGCTAAAACCTAACTCTAATCTTGGCCGTACACTGATTGTAAAAAGATAGGAACGAATCATGGAAAGATATAACTGAATCAAATTCAAATCCCATAAAAATTGTATCTGAAATTTGACTCAATCTTTCTATAACTGCTTGAAACTTCGAACCAACGCCTAATACATGCACAAGCGCGCGGATGCATAGGCGCGCACGCAACAGAGGCGCACAGACGCAAGGGCATGCGCATGATAGCGCGACACATGCCCAGTACGAGCGCACGCGGCCACGCCTAGCCCGTGCTTATGCCCTCACCTACGCCCGCACGTTTGTGATCCGCACCTGCGCCAGCGCCTGCACCCGCGCCAGCACCCATGCATGCACCCGTGCCTGCTCCCGCCCATGTGCCGAGCCCATACGCCTAGCACATGCGACTCGCGCATAAGACGAGCACGCGAGCGCAACAATAGCGCACAAAGCGCCATGCGCTGATGCTGACGTGCTAAGTACAAAGTGAGCCAATAAAGCGCTTCATTGTGCCCTTGATCTCGAGTCCGAGTCGGAGCCCGAGTACGAGTCCGAGCTGCTAAGCTCCTTCGGGGCTTAGCTCCATAGGAAATAATCCTATGAGCATGACAAAAAGCATAAATGCTTCTTTGTGGAGTTAGCCTTCTTTCTACTAGAAAAACACCCACATATGGCACCCATGTGCCTCTCCATACCTCATGTGCATCTCTTAACACAAGTAAAGCTTTATATAGAGATACAATCCATTTGGTGTGAGCAATATGGGGCTATATTTCTAGTCACCAAGGCAAAATACCAACAATCTTCCACATATCTCTATATATATGGATTGAGCATTCCCACAGTTACTGTCCATCATGCATTAGGATAAATATTGCTATGACTTGAATCTTTTCGCATGGGTTAAATAACAGCATGATGTAAGAATGGACTAGGCCTTGAATTCTGTACCATAACTGTAATTCTTTCCAATCACACAATGACATCAACTGTGCTTCTGGCTGCACCTTAAAGGCCTTGTGCCAACTTGGTTTCAGTATATGTATATTGGGTGTCTACAAGATTTTTCTCAAGAGACGGCCTACATCTCTATCCATACACTCTAGATGAGTTCTTTTAAAGAGTCTTGGCACGAAGCCTTTTGCTTTCTTGCGGTGCTACGCCGCTATGACATAGCCCAAAGTCGGAACAATGTCTCATGTGGTATCATACCATTGTAGCATAGGGCCCAGCCTCCTTGTAGTGCTAAATAATCCAACATGAAGTCTTTTGCTTCCTTGCGGTGTTACACCGCCGTGACATGGCTCACGAAGCTGAGGCAATGCCTCATGTGGTGTCATACCACTGTAATATAAGGGCGAGCCTCTTTGTAGTGCTGCTTACTACTCTTTATTCTATATCATTAGGCCCACTTGTCTATGTGTGGTGCTACGCCTCTGTAACTTGGCCCGAAGCCGAGGCTTTACCCCTACTAGGTACCTCATGTGGAGTCACCCCACTGTAGCATGGAGTACTACGCTCCTTTGTAGTGCTGTGCTACCCGTGCTTCCTGTAAAGCACACCGGACATCCCAAATGCCCAAGAACTCAGTAAGGCTTCCAAGCAATCCTCTCACAAGACTTTATTCTATACAAAGATCAAATAGTAGACATCAGTGGTTCTGGGTTAATAATCCTATAGTATCCCAAAAGAATTGCCCACATATAGTGGTTCTGGATCCGAAACCCTGTAATATCCTAAAGTACTGTCCACTAACATTGGTTCTGGGTTCGTGACCTCGCAATATCCAAAGGGTTGCCTACTAACAGTGTTCTGGGTTCGAGATCCCGCAACATCCAAAGAATTGCCCACTGCACCTGATATTCTTCCAGTCAATGATCCTTCTTTGAACTAAAATATAGATGCCTAGTAGATTTCTTTTTGAAATAATAGCATAAAACTTTATAGAAGAATTATAAAGACACAATATCAGAGTATCTTCAAGAATATTTTACATGCTGTGTCTTCGACCAGCTGACACTTGAGACCTTTGGTGAACGGATCTGCCAGATTCTCCTGGCTCCGAATATCAACCACGACAATGACTCGTCTTTTGATATGATCATTTACCGTCCTGCGTCTTAGACACACAGTCCTTTTCTTGCCATTAAAGAGGTCATTCGATACTACCGCTGCATTCGCCTGATTGTCGCAGTATATCGGTACCACCGGTATCTGCGCACCAACCATTAGAAGATCATACATGAGCTCCCGAAGCCATTCTGCTTCATCTGCTGCAGCCGTTAGTGCATGGAACTCAGATTCCATAGAAGAGTGTGAGAGCATAGTCTGCTTCTTCGACTTCCAAGATATAGTAGCTCCATCCATAGAGAAGATATATTCTCATGTGGAACTTTCACTCTCTACTTATGAGCACCAACTTGCATCACTGAAGATTTTCACTACTGTTGGATCTTCGCAGTAGTACAATGCATACTTCTGAGTCCTCTTGAGGCATCTTATTACCCTCTTCACAGCTTTTTAGTGCTCCACACTTGGATTGCTCGTGAACCGACTCAGCATCCCCACGACAAAAGCTATGTTAGGCCTTGTGACAGTAGTCGTATACATCAAACTCCCGATGATGCTTGAATACACCAGTTGTCTGACGGTTTTTCTTAGATTTGGCTTCAGCTTCTTGTCACACCTATACGGCGTATCGATCCCTAGAAGATCTTGATACCCATAGCGTGTGAGCATCTTTTCAATGTAATAAGACTATGACAATGCCACTCCTGTTTTCGTCCAGATGATCTTTATCCCTATGATAACATTATCTTCCCCTAAGTCCTTCATGTTGAACTTAGACGAGATGAACTTCTTTGTCTTAGTGACAATTGCTAGATCTGTACCCAAGATCAGCATGTCATCCATGTACAGACAAACGACAACTCCTCTCCCATCAGTGAACTTTGTGTATACATACCTGTCCGTCTCGCTGACCCTGTAGCCGTTTGATCTTATGACTTTATCAAACTTCTCATACCACATCTTGGGATCTTGCTTCAGACCATACATAGATTTTACCAACTTGCAGACTTTGTCTTCGAGGCCCTTGACGACAAATTCTTATGGCTGTTGCATGTAAATCTCTTTAGTCAACTCACTATTTAGGAAAGCAGTTTTAACATCCATCTGATGAAAAACTAGCTTGTGAATTGTAATCAGAGTAATCAACATCCTGATGCTCGTCATCCGCACTACTGGAGCATATGTGTCAAAATAATCGATCCTCTGCTTCTGAGAAAACCCCTTTCCTACAAGTCAAGCCTTGAACTTGTCAACAGTTCCATTGACCTTCATCTTATTCTTGAAGATCCATTTACATCCGATTAGTTTTGCTCCTTCAGGCAGATCGACCAACACCCATGTGTTGTTGGAGGTTATTGAGTCATACTTATCATCAATAGCCTCCTTCCAAAAGACAGCGTCTCTGGCCTTCATCGCCTCAACGTAAGTAAGCGGATCTGCTTCCACATGATACGTGATAAAATTATCTTCGAAGTCTTTTTGTCTCCTCACTCGCTTAGACACAGGTGTAGGTCCTAAAAATCAAGTTGTACCCATCAAAGAAGCAATGAAAATCAAATTGTGCATCCTTCAAATGAACTGCGCAGGAGACAGATTGCGCAACAACTCAACTGCGTAAGCTGAACTGTGCACCCATTCAAGCGCGCTAGCTGACGTGTCAACGTCATCATTACCTGACACAAAATCAGATCTTCTGACAACTGACAGCCCGAAGAACGAGGAAACTGTTCGTTTCTTGTGCCACGCCACCATGACAGCTGTCTAGCGCAGTCCAGCTGCCAAAAGCCAGCGCGGTCTGACAACTCAACCTCAGCGTAACCCATTGGAAGCGCAGTTCAAGCAGCGCAGTCCATCAAGATAACTGACATTTTCTACGTGGCACACATGCCATCAATTGCTCACCACATGGCAACCGTCTGTACACGACCAAGCGCATTTCAATCAAACAATGCCACGCGTCTCATACAGTTGGTCCACGATCGAGTAATTGCCAGCGCAGTTTGCTGCTTGCGCAGTCCAATGCCTGCGCAATCCATCCTGCGCAATCCAGAAATAACTACTAATTAGTTATTTTCTAGAACTCTATAAATAGAGTTTCAAGTCCTTCATTATCAAGCCCAGAGAAGATCAGAAAGAGAATCAGAGATCAGATCAGAGATCATTCAAGATCATCACCAGAGATCAGGAGTTCTTGCCAAAGTGCTGCTGCATTCTTCAGAGGCTATCGTCTTCAAAGTTCACATCGTCCAAGGGATAAAGCGATCATCTTCAGATCGGATTCCTATAGTTGTACTTTCCCAGAATTCAATTTAATCTTCTTACAAAGTTTGTGAAATAAAGAACACTTTTGTTTTTGCAAACAAAATGGCGACTCTGCTGGGGACGACTTTCTCCTCCGACGAGGAAGTGACAACTCAATGTGACGTTGCGTCTATCGGAAAGACGCAGAAGATGCTGGTTGTAAAGGTCAACCAGACGGCCTACGAGGCGATGATCAACTCCGGGACTACTCGTAGCACTGCGACTTCTGCCAAGAGCAAAGTCTGTTCAGTGTGGACTCCAAAGTCCTCTGCACAATCCTCTGCGCAATCCTCTGCGCAGTCTGCTGTCTTTGCTCCCAAAACTGCTACGCAGTCTCCTGCCTCTACTGTCCATGCGCAGCACACTGCTCCTCTTGTCAGTGCACAAACCATTTCCTATGCTGCTCTGGCAAAGTGCAAGACTCCTCTTCCCCTGGCGCAGTTGGCTGCAACTCTTCCTGCGTAGTCCACCACTCCATCAACCAGAGTACAACTCAAGCACTATGAAGTCAAGACTTCTGCTGCGCAAGCTACAATGTCTGTGGCCAGAAGGCCATCTGTCAAAGCTTCTCATGCGCAACCAACCAATGTGCCAATTGCCACTTCAACCCCTGCACAAACTGTGCCAGCGCAGTCTAAGAGAGAGAGTCTTTTGGCTAATCTTCCTTCTTCTCACAGCAAGGGGAAAAACTCTGCTCCTCTTACCAAGCACCCTGTTACTCCAGCGCAATCCACTGGGGGTAGTCTGTTGACTGTTCCTCCTCCTCCTCAGAACAAAGGAAAAGGTCCGTTGGTCTTTTCTCAAACTTCCTCGTTCCACGACTTGGAAGACAACAGAGGGAAACGCTCTTTAGCCAACCCTTCTTCACAAAACAAGGGAAAAGGTCCTTTGGTCTTTTCTCAGTCTTCCTCGGTTTTTACCGTAGAAGATCAATCTGAACGTGCCTCGGCACCAATCAGTACAAGAGCTCTCTCAAACAAGAGTTCTTCTTCTCTCCTTGCCAAAGGGAAATGTACTGATCAAAGAGGTATTCTGCCTACTCCGGTAGCAGAATTCCAAGATCTCCCAACTCTCAGGATATCCCGCTCAAAACAGAAAAAGTTACTGGTGTCTCAGACAGAAACCCCTGGGGGTGAATTTGCTGATCTAAGGACTTATCTCAATAGACCAGCTTCGACGAAACGTAAACAGCCAATGCCGAAGATCAACCAGCATCAGAGGCCTTCTAAGACGAAGAACCCTGACACCTATGCTAATGAGGTGAGTACTTCTCTGTATACTCACGGGACAAAACATCTGAAGAACCAGAACCATGTTCCGAATATGGTCAAAGAACATATCCCTTAGACTTCTTCTCGTCCCGTCATTGTTCCTGATCTCCGAGAACACCTCAAACAAAAATGGGACAACATCTCAACACCTCCAGTTTAACCACTTGGACACCATTATAATCACAAGGATGTCATCAAGTGTTGTTGCCAGACAACAAAACGATCTGTCTTCGATCGTTTGAATTTTGTAACATCTGAACCAATGTCAGAAGATGAAGACGAAATATTGTACGCTTCCGTCAACATGACTTCTCGAGACACTGGGGGTAGAAAGTGCTCCAAGCACGGCAAGCCTAGCAAGCCCAGCCAGCGGTATTTAGATTTACTCTAAGAATCTTCTGAAGGAGTATTTCGACATACCAGATCCCGAAGCCGAGATGCAATCGGTCAAAGGAATCTTCTCCAACATCCTTCTGGTTATCTTTCTATTTCTCACTCAAGAGATGATTCTTTCTCTGATTATGATGCATACAGCAAAAGTTCTGAACAGACAGTGTCCTCCACTGTACCTAGAGAAGTGACAGCTTATGTTGTCACTGAAGACCCAGATGCTTCTAGTTCAGCTAGTCAAGAACAACGAATAGCTGCACTAGAAGACAAGCTGAAGACCATGGCTGAAATGGTTGCAAGTATGCATTCTATCATCGTGGCCCAACATACAGTACCACCGACTGTACCTGCTACAAATCCTGAGATCATAGCATCGTCGGTGCCTGTTAATACAGATCTTGGGGTAGCATCTTCTCAAATACTCCCTGTACAAATTCAACCCACACCCAGTCAGTCAGGTGCTGGGGGTAGTGCTTACCACGCTGTTCCTCCCCCTAACACTCTGATTCAGCCTGCTCCTTCTACATCATTGGAGGATGCTAATGAAGCTGTCAAACTCCTACGTACTCAATTCGAGGCTTTCAAAGAGGAGTACAACTTACAGAGATTGGGGATCAAACAATCCTATCCAGTTGAATGGAAGGAAGTTCCATTTCTTCCAAAGTACAAAATCTCTACAATTTTGCTGTTTGACGACAGCACATCTCCAAGTCAGTTCATTAACCACTTTGAGGTAATGACTGTTCAACTTCAGCCAAATGACGCTCTTCTTACCAGGGTATTCGTCGGTGTAGTATACGATTGGTCCAGAAGCTTGCCTGATGGCTGTATCACCTCTTTCTCGGGTTTAAAACAAATCTTCTTGGAGCGATTCTATGAGGGAATCAACGACATGACTATGTCAGCCCTTAATAAAATTAAACAAAGATATAATAAAACCGCTGAGAGTTTCATTGAAAGGTTCCGCCGAGAAGCTTTAAAAATGCCTCCTGGAACTCCGATCGCTGTCACTATTGATACCTGCAAGGCAAATCTTTTGCCTATCATCAGCATGTGGACGGGGTCAACTCAGTTCAAGGCTGGCCATCATTCATTATCAATGCTAAAGCAGCTGAAGTTAGCGCTGACAAATTCAAGCAATTGGGGGTACACATGTCTAACCCCGACCGGGATGAACATCCGACATCGAATAGCGGTAATCGCCAGAACAACCGCAAGGGAAAAGAAACTTTGAATATCAACTTGAAGAACAAAAAATCTCTGGCAGTCAACGTAGCTCCACCTACGTCTACTTCTACTCCTTCTGCACCTCCACCAAGAGAACCTCGGCCGAAAGTAGAGTACTCCTTTGACGAGAACGACACCGTGAGCATCTTTGATTGCTTGATCAAAAGCAATAAGCTCCAACTCCCAGATTCGAAGAAGCCTGATGAGGTCGGTAAGACTGATCATCCCAAATATTATGTCTATCACAGGTTCATTGGGCATCCCACTCGAGCATGTTATGTGCTCAAAGGCAAGATTCAAGAGTTAGTCAACGCTGGTGTTGTCACTCTGCAGCAAGATGAGAAGACGGTTACCATAAACATGGTCTCAGTACAGTTCGGTAACTTTCCTCCGCAGATGGTACAGCACGGTGTCATCCCTATCCCTAAGGCCACTCTTGAGATCGAGAATCTCCCTCCTCCACGAAGTGAAGGTCTCGTCCCCTTGTCTCTTGACAATGGCGAGATTATGTGGATTCACCCTGATCTTGCTTCGGAGTTCGAAGTTCCCTCTTCCTCCAAGAAGAAAGAACGCTCTAAGGGCAAAACAAAGATCTGCAATATGGTGTCTTTTGACCCCATAGTTGAAGAAGAAATCCTGCTGGGCACCAGATCAGGGAAAGCCTATCTACGGGAAGTTCCTGAAAATCAAGAAAATCCTGCTTCTTCTTCTGAGTCTGCTCCACTGCAACCTGCTTCTACTGAGGACATTCCTGCTGCATCCTCACCAGTTGTAGAACCTATTCCTCCCAAACCGACAGCAGCCGACAAAGGCAAACAACAAGTCCGCTTCGACAAACCTTTGAAGAAGTCATCTCCTTCTGGACTTGAGAAGACATACAACTTTGATATTTTGGCCCAACTAGCCAATACACCGGCCAGGCTGTCAATCTTCGAACTCTTGCGTCTCTCCAAAGAAACTCGAGAAACTCTGAGTGAAGCTCTAATGCAGGCAGAAACCTGTCTAACCCTTCTAAAGAAGCCGATGGCAGAGCCTGTCTCTTGCCTCCATTGTCATAGTGTATTGGAGTTAATTCCAAACATTACCTTCACACAGGATGATATGATGATGGAAGACAATAGGCATGACCGTCCTCTATACTATACAGGATATGTCGACTCGACGAAAGTCGATCGTATTCTGATAGATCCAGGATCTGCTCTCAGCATCATGCCAAAGACAATGCTAGATGCGCTGAAGATCCCAGTACATAGTCTTTCCAGTACAATTACCACCATCCTGGGGTTCAACCAAGGAAGAAGTAAACCCCTGGGCAAGATTCGCCTAAAACTCCAAATAGGCAATCTCCGCACAAAGGTGACCTTCTACATCATAGACAACCATGGTTGTTCTTACAATGCTCTTTTAGGGAGACCATTCTTACATGAACACAACATTGTTCCTTCGACTCTCCATCAATGTTTCAAATATGTCGATGACAATGGAGAGGTTCAAAAGGAGGTTGCGGATCTCTATCATTTCAAAGGTATCGAAGCATATTGTAACGATGCTCGCATGTATAAGGATGAGTTCGTGAAGGTAGTACTGGCTCTGGACACTGAAGAAGAACAAGAAACAGTGCCTAATGACACCCTCATCATACCTGTCAAAGGGCGTGTTTCTCGTTCTCAATCTTCCAAACCATTGGCTATTCACTTGCCAGTCCAGAAGCAATCAACTAAAGGTGGTCAGGATCAAAGGGAGCTCACCTCTTCTGAGCTACTTGTTATCGACCTACGTCGTAACAAGGATAAAAGGCAGCTCACCTCTTCTGAGCCACTTGTTATTGATTTATCTCATAATAAGGATAAAAGGGAGCTCATCTCTTCTGAGCCGCTTGTTATCGACCTCCGTCGTAACAAGTCCAATCCTCCTCCACGTTCTTCTTCTCCCCCTCTTGTAATCAATCTGACCAAACCTGCTAAGGCTAAAGGTCCTGTTGTAAATACAGATGTACAAATCAATGAAAAAGCATCTCCTTTCCAGTATACTGATGTCATTTATCATGCTAAGTGCTATTTGGATATGTTAAATAGCTTTCAGTCATTTACAATGGGAGTCGTACAGTCTCTTCAAACAGAAGTCTTACTCGAACACCCAGATGATTCATACTTTGTTGTCCCTTCTCGAAAGAGAGGCAAGAGTCCGATACTTTTTAGTAAAGGATCAGAACAAAAATTTAGCTATACGGATGATAGAAAAAGGAATGATACAGGACGTTTCCAACTCCGTCATTATAGTCAACAATCAAAACATCATTCGAAAGATGGGTTATGACTTCAAGAGTGGTCTCAACTACGGTAATTGTATAAGGAACTTCTATCCGTACGGTTGTTCCGGAAGGAAAATTAGAGATGTATTATAGCAGGACAAAAAGAGGTCTCGGATATGCTTCACCTCCGGTATTATCCCCAGCAGTCTCCAAATCCGATAGTGAGGAGCGCTCTAACTCTTCTGATTCCAGATCATGGGATTATGATACCAGTATTGGTCAAATTCATCGGCTGATCGTATCTTCTAACATGGTCTCTGTCGAACTTCCAGAAGAATATGACGAGGATATTGAAGAAAATCCTGAAACAGATCCTTGGGTTCAACGAATAGATAGCCAATGGGAACTCCGATTCGAACAACGAGAACCTCCTACCGAAGATCAATTGGTTCAAATTGATGTAGGAGAAAGCGGGTCCCCTCGTCCAATATTCATCAGCAAGAACCTTCCAGAGGCAGATAAGCAAGAATTAATTCTTCTTATTCAAGAATACATTGATGTCTTTGCCTGGAGCTATGAAGATATGCCAGGTCTAGATCCCAAAGTTGCTACTCACAAATTGAATATCTGCCTAATGCAAAACCAGTCAAACAACAACAACGGCGCTTCAAGCCAGAAATGATGGACGCAATCGACGATGAAGTCAAGAAGCTCATCGCTTGTGGCTTTATCCGAGAAGAACAACACCCAGATTGGGTAACCAATATCGTCCCAGTTTTGAAGAAAACCGAAAAGTTCGAGTTGTATCGACTTTCGGGATCTTAATGAAGCCTGTCCAAAAGATGAATTTCCTCTCCCTATCACGGACGTCATGATTGACAACACCTGTGGGTTCGAGCGAATATCTTTCTTGGATGGATTCTCTGGATACAATCAGATTCAGATGAATCCTGAAGATGAAAACATACTTCTTTCCGCACTCCTCGTGGAGTATATTGCTATACCGTAATACCATTTGGTCTCAAGAATGCTGGTACAACTTACCAACGAGCCATGAGTACCATCTTTCGAGATCATCTGCGCAAGACTGTCGAATGCTACGTCGACGATATTGCTGTCCAAAGTCGTCTAAAGGAAGATCACGTCCAAGACTTGAGAACTATCTTCAATCTAATGTGCCAACATCAACTCAAAATGAATCCCACCAAGTCATTCTTGGGTGTCTCTAGTGGTAAATTTTTCAGCTTTGTCATTACCTCTAAGGTATACACATGGATCCCGAGAAGATCAAAGCCATTCAAGAGATGCGTCCTCCACGCAACCTAAAGAGCTACGAGGATTCCAAGGTCGACTTGCGTACATCAGGAGATTTATTTCGAATCTGTCTGGACGCTACAGACCATTTATTCAGCTAATGAAGATGGGTGTATCTTTTATTTGGACTGAAGAATGTCAACGAGCATTTGACGACATAAAATGATATCTCATGAACCCGCCAGTCTTGGTGCCACCGATCTCAGGTATACCATTCTTAATGTATGTCCGCGCTATGGATCATTCATTGGGTGCTTTACTTGCCCAAAAGAACAAAGAAGGTCATGAACAGGCCATCTATTATCTCAGTCGTACTATGATTGGTGCTGAACATCGTTATAGTCCGGTCGAAAAAGAATGCCTAGCTCTTATGTTTGCTGTTCAAAAGACGAGGCATTATATCATTGGCCAAACTATTCATGTCATATCCCGAGTTAATCCTCTTCGGGTATTGATGAAGAAGCCTAGCACACTCAATTCTCGGCTGGCTACATGGGCCATTCTGCTAGCCCAATATGACATGGTATATGTTCCACAAAAGTCTGTTAAAGGTCAAGCACTGGCGGATTTCTTAGCAGCTCATCCTGTACCAGAGACATCCAAACTTATGATGAAATTCTAGACGAGACATTGGAATCAAATATGATCTCCGAAGAATTTCCTATTTGGTGTCTATTCTTTGACGGTGCATCCAGGATTGGACCCAATGGTTCCATTGTCGCAGGAGTTGGAGTTGTCCTTGTTTCTCCTGACGGGTCAAATATCCAAAGAGCCTACTCCCTAGATGAACCTTGCTCCAACAACGTATCAGAATACAATGCTCTACTCATTGGTCTTCAGTTAGCTAAACAACTGGACGTCGAATATCATGAAGTTTATGGTGACTCCAAGCTAGTTGTTAACCAGGTTAGAGGAACCTATGAAGTTCGCCATCAAGATCTAGTGCCTTACTATGAAGCGGCAATCAACATGGCTACATCATTCAAAGCCTTCTTCATCGAATATGTCCGTCGAGCTTGCAATACTGAAGCAGATGCTTTGGCTAATCTTGCAGCAGTCTTAGCCATCCCTATCAAAAGACAGCATGTGGTGGTTGTCTCTAATCGAAAATTGTTCTGCATCGAAAACAATCGTAATATTGAGTTCAGTAATCTTACTGAAGTCAATGTTATCAGTGAAGATTGGAGAGCTCCCTTCATCGACTTCGTAGTTCATGACATACTTCCTGAAGATCCCAAGGAAGCTACGAGTATTCGTCGGCGGTCTCTGCGATTCTACTACAATCAGACCACCAAAAATCTTTATCGGCGGACTTATGACGGCCTACTCTTGCGTTGTCTTGCTGGTGATGAAGCGAAGCAAGTATTGCGTGAAGCTCACGACGGTGTCTGCGGAGCACATCAACCTGGTCCTAAACTACAGGACCGTATCCGGCGAATGGGTTACTACTGGCCCTCTATGGTATCTGATGCCATTGAATATGCAAAGAAATATCGAGCTTGTCAAATCCACGCAGATTTCATTCATCAACCATCAGAATTCCTTCATCCGACTGCTGCTTTCTGGCCTTTTGAAGCTTGGGGCATGGATATTATAGGTCCTATCAATCCTCCTTCTTCTAGAGGACATCGGTTCATACTAGCAATAACTAATTACTTCTCCAAATGGGCCGAAGCTATACCCTTGGCTGAAGTCAAAACTAGCAGCGTCATCAACTTCGTCAAACATCATGTCATCTATAGATTTGGTGTACCTCGACGAATCATTGATGACAATGGACCTCAGTTCATCAGTCAAAAGTTCACAAGGTTCTGTGACGATCACCGGATTGACAATGTCGCTTCGACAGCTTACAATCCTGCTGCTAATGGCTTGGCTGAAGCTTTCAACAAGACTATCATCAAGCTTCTCAAGAAGTTTGTGTCTACTAACAAACGAAACTGGAGTGAAAAGCTTGGAGAATGTCTATGGGCCTATCGTACTACGGTCCGCAACCCCACAGGCTGTACACCCTTCTCTTTGGTGAACGGCTGTGAAGCAGTTCTACCCCTGGAACTTCAAATTCCGTTCTTAAGGATTGCCATCGCCAACGAGCTCACTACAGAGAATAACGACCTTCTTCGACTCCAAGAATTAGAAGTGCTCGACGAGAAACGGTTATTGGCTCAACAGCATATTGAGCTATACCAAGCCCGCATCTCAAAGACCTTCAATCGTAAAGTTAAGGTCAGAGCTTTTCAGAAAGGAGAGCTCGTTCTAACCGTCAGACGTCCTATGACTATGACTCACATGAGCAAGGGCAAGTTCGATGTGAAGTGGAAAGGGCCTTACGTTGTGAGCAAAGTCTTTTCAAATGGAGCCTATCAACTCTCAGAGCTAGACGGTCGAGTTGCAATGATTCCCATCAATGGCAAATTTCTAAAGAAATAATATGTATGAATGTAACAGGGATTTCATGTAAATATGATCAGACAGTTCATAAATAAAGTTCGATTTTATTTCATCATGAATGACGTTACATAATATCAAGGACGAGAATCACTATCGTCCTTTTTATAGATAGGACGAGGACCACTGCCATCCTTTTCAAAAACATAATCAGCAAAAGAGCCGAAGACATCCTTGCTCGAACCCACCAGGAACTTGCAAGCAGCCATCCTCATGGCCTCTTTTTCCTTGTCATTCCTGGTTCAAGAAGGAAGTCCAAGATGTCCCTTGGCGGCTTGGATACAGATGAACCTTCGCCTTCCTTTGTCTGCTTTGGCTGGGCCGGCTCGATTGGACGTTCTTCAGTAACCGCTTCAACCTTCGGGGCGATCTCAGCCTTCTTGGATGCATCTCCAGACGACATCTTTGTGTTGAAAAGTGAAAGTGATCATTCCATCTGATTTTTTGTTCTATTTATAGACAGAGATTCGTAAGACAATGAAGCGACACATCCATCTGACGGTTCACCCGTTCATTACATCCATCTGACGGTTCACCCGTTCATTACATCCATCTGATGGTTCACCCGTTCATTACATCCATCTGACGGTTCACCCGTGCATTCATTCATTCGACGGTTCACCCGTTCACCACATTCATCTGACGGTTCACCCGTTTATTCATTCATTCGACGGTTCGTCCGTTCATCACATTCATCCGACGGTTCGCCCGTTCATTACATTCATCTGACGGTTCACCCGTTTATTACATTCATCCGACGGTTCGTCCGTTCATTACATTCGCTTGACGGTTCGCCGTTCATTTCATCTATCTGACGGTTCATCCGTTATTCCATTCATTTGACTGTCCATCCGTTCATCCTGACGATTCATTTCGTTCACATATTTTGACGATTCATCCATTTTGTTCATATCAGCAACTTGTCATGTATTTGTTATCTTTGATTAAGTTGTCTACTAAAATAATGATATTCAACAAATTATATTCTGCCATGTCCACATTAGCTCTGAGCAGATATAATGAATATAATTATTTTCTAAATCAAGCAATATATCATGTCTCGGACCTCTGAATATATTTTCTATCGCTATTATTTATATCCGAATGAGATATACAATAAATAATAGAGCCACAAAGAAAATGTCTTTTTATTGATCAAAATTAAAAGACATTACAAAATTACATGTCACAAAATAGAAGATACAAAAAGTCTTCTTATTCAGCTGGTGGAGTCATTAAACTAGTCATACGCGGCCTCAAAGTCTGAAGTCGCTCCTCCATAGAATTCATCACTCGCCTTCTAGTTCCTCCATACCAGAATTTTATCAAAAGTCGGTAGGGTTACTAGTCGACGGAAGATTTCAGCTTGATGAGTTGTGACATATTCATCTCTTTCATGGATCAGGGCGTCCAGTTGCTGAACCGTAGCTTGATGTTGTGTGACCTCATCTTCCAGAGCAAGCTGAACAAGTCTCAACTCTTCTTGAAGATTGGCAGATTCTGCTTTTAGCTCAGCAACTTTCTTTCCCTTCTCCTCAGCAGCAGATGCTTTTATCTCTATTTGAGAGTTATACTCTGAAGACTTGGCAGTGAAAGTGTCCAAGATAATCTGGAAATGAACTTTCGCAACTGCAGCCTCTTGAGACATCCTCTCAAATTCAGCTTGTACCAAAGATTCCACCTCTCCCCGATTGAGCTCTTTATAGGTCTTAATCGATTCCTCTAGCTCATCCATGATGTGTTCAAGGTAAGCAGCTTGCGCTTCATCACCTTGACTCCGGATGGCAGCTATCAGATAAGAGGTTGGACCCCTAACAGTTATGAAACCAACCTCTTCTTGTCACTACCATTTCTAGTTTGAGGGTATTTTTGACATTTTTGGGGTAATTTAAATTTATTAGAATTTATTTGAATTTATGGGAATTTTTAGGAATTAATTTGGAATTGTTTGGATGAGGGTTGACTAGGTTGACTTTGATTAGTTTTGACCCTTGTAGACCAACCTAGAAGCTAACCCTAGTTAGTATAGACTTGGTTAGGTTATATGACTCTAGTCTAACCTAAGCTAACCCTTAGTTTGGTCATTAGACTCTAGTTAGCAATAGGAATTAGAAAGTCATAAGTCATGACTAATGATTTAGAACCATTGATAAATCAACTTAAGTCATAGCCTTGTAGATTGGCCCAAAGCCCAAGAATTACAAAACCTAGCCCTAGATTATTTGGCCGGCCACCATATCTTCATTGGGAACCCCACCCTATAAATACTCTCTTAGTTTCAGGGTTGCCTCTTTTAGGAAAGCTAAAGTTTAGAAAGAGGTTTGTTCCTACTTCTTTTAATCCATAGAAATTCCTTCTTATGTCCTTTTTCATTCAAATCTCTTCCATTAGGTTTTAATATACCTATACTTGCTGTTATTGGAGTTTTATTTCAGTTTGGTATTGATTTGTTGGATTGGGATATCAAGGAGAGGAGCTCAACAAAGGGGGATTTTCTAGAAAGTTCACCTATAGGTAACTTCTTCATTACTCACTGAAATTTTGATTTCTTTATACATTTAGGAAGCCCTAGGAGTCCCCTAGGTGGTTGTATTGGTTTCGTGTCGAGTTTCATAGGTTTCGTGTCCGTTTTGGACACGTATCAGGAACTGCTCATTGGTGTTTGTTGAAATGCCTCAAAGGGCATTTCAATTCTTTTTGTGCAATCTTTTTGAATAGGAAAATTGTTTTTGATGTCGCTTATGCATTTCTCTTTGTCTGGGGGCATCTCTGTGTCATGTCGTGTCGGAAATCGACGCGTGGACACGCGGTGCACACACGCGCGCGCGCTTTGATCCCCTGTTCGGGGGCCACAACTCTCAGTACACGCCACGTCGACACGCGACACTTGACACACGGGTCGTCCTTATGACTGACACGACGTGTGTCGAGTCACAGACCCCCACGTGTCGTGTCGGACACGCACGAACACGTGCATTGCTTTTACACTAAACTGGGTTCAGTTGATTTAGAGCACTGATACGTGTCGTGTCACTGACACACGTGTCATGGACCCATATCAGGGTGTCCTAGCCTAGACCTAGACCTAGTCGACACTTGGACACGATCACGAGGTCTGTGTCGTATCGTGTCGTGTACACGAACCCCGTGAACACGTGTACGAGGATTGGCACAGTATTGCACTGTTTTGTGTTTTGATTTGTTTTGACACATTGTGTCCTCGTGCTTTGACACAATGACGTTGTTGGACACATATGTAATATATTTAATTACCAACCTCTGTTTTTGTATTTTAGATTGATTTGATTTATCAATTCATATTTTCCCCAATTATCCTAAACTGTGTATCAGTCCTGTTATATCCTGATTTTTCCCAGATTTTGATATTGAGTTTTGACATCGATTTTATAGTTCTATGCTGTTAATTACATGATATTAAAGCCCTAATATGTACTCCTACATGATTCCTAAATGTGTGTCGAATTTGGGATTTGTTTGAATGTGTTTGGCTCATGAAAACTGGGTTTAAGCCTAGGCTGTTAAAACTGAAATTATGAACTGTGGTAAACTGATTTTTGGGTTTGTTGTGAACCATGAAATGTTTTCCAATGTTGTATAAACCTGGGAATGTTTAGAAATGACGACTGAAATATGGAATTAGTGTTATGGCTGAAAACCTGAGTTTTCAATGAAGTGTGTGGATGTTTTCCATGTGTATTATTGAGTTAGAAATCTCTAACCTGAACAGGAATTGATCCCATTCCATTTTTCACTGTTGTTTAATTTCAGATTTCATTACATGTGTATAGTGCACTGATTCCTATTGTTTTCACACTGTTTTCATGCATCTATCACACACATGTTCCTCTCACAAGACACACACATGTTTCCTCTCTCACTCACTGTTTTTTTATACACAACTGTCATGTTTATCTCTACACACACTGTTTTGTACACCCTCCACTGATTTCTGATTTCCTGATTCACCCCACACACTCTCACAGTTCACACACCCTATCACTCACTCTTTTCTTCTTTCTATCTCTCCATATATGTATGTATGTATGGTTATATATAAATGTATATATATAGAGTAATGTGCTATATAACTATATGTATGTACCTTGTATCTATGAGTATATATATATATATATATATATATATATATATATGGTATGTGTACTTGGTGTGTCATTAGTGTTTGTGTTTGGAGATGTGCTTGATTGATGGGATAGGTTTATAGCCTTGTACTGTATGTTGATAGGCTAGTTTAGCCTTGGTAGACCTAGACTAGATTAGTATAGACTAGTATAGTCTAGATTGGACTAGATAGGCTAGTTTGACCATAGTTGACCAAGTTTGACTTCTAGGGTTGACCAGAGTTGACCAAGAGTTGACTTTGGCCTAGATTGACCTAGACTCATGTAGAATGTATAGTAGAACTTTATTTTACCATTTTAGACTTGTTGTGACTTATGCTGTTCTGATTAGGAGTCAGACACCACTCCTCGGACAGTACTTTCATATTGGACACTCAGATACCAGGCGATTACATTCTCTGATCATTTCATATCCTGCTTAGAATTATTTCCTGCATTAAATTACTTTACTTGTACTGTCACGTTGGTCACACGGATTGGTACTATATGGATCCCTTCTTGAGATGTTATCCTTAGGGAGCGGGTACTACATGTTCTGTGCGTTTCACTTACATGGCGTATCACTATGCTTCACTGGTTCTTTGATCACTTATGACATATACTCTTATGATCACAGAGTCTCCTAGAATCTCTTATCCCATTTACTGGGTATCCTAGAATCTCCTAGAATCCCCATTTATGGGACATCCATGTATCACCCTTCGGGGGCCTTTGCATGGAATCATAACATAACCTGGTTGGATCCTTGTGTATTGATTGGGGGTACGGGGGAGTAGAAGTAGACATGTGAATAATACCCAAGTAGTATCTTATCAGAATCTCTTCCATAGTGTCTTATCAGAATCTCCTATGCTATTTACATGTCTATGTTGTACTCTGACTCACTAGCCACTGTTAGTCTCTATTTATAGTAGATATTTCTATTACAAGCTCTCTCTGTTTACATACTGCACTTCTTTCAGTACTTGTATCTTACTTTACTGTATGATTATATTTTCTAACCTGCTATAAACTGTTGAGATGTACTGTACTCGCTCCTGTCCTGACTGGACCTGTTGAAAATATTACAGAGGACGAGGAGGAGGCCTGTCTGGATACCTTCTACGGGGCAGCCTTAGACGACACTTGCGAGCTGGATCCTCAGGAGGACCCAGCTCTAGCTGAGGACATCACCCCCATTGCCTAGACTAGTTTAGTTAGGCTTATCTTACCTTATGTTGTCTTGAGACTGTTTAGCTAGACTTTATTTCTGTTCAGAGATTCTGAGTTGTATATATTCTTTCATACTGTAGCTGAGTTTTGTACTCTGGATATTTGCTGGGATATTATCTTAGACTACTTTATCATCTGCATTTCCTTGAGTTCTATATCATATCGTGCTATCTCTTCCTTAGTTGTGATTGAGTTTATTACTGCTATGTCACCCCCATTCGGGGAGTATAAACTGTTTAGAGTTATATTGTTAGATGTATGTTGACCTAGGACAGCGTTCTACCGCCGACACTGCGGCGTAGGCTGGACGTACCCACGTCTCGTGCCCTTACTCTAGGGTGCGTGTCGTGACACGTCTTTATCCATTACCCTCTCTACTAAGGGTTCTAGTGAATTGAAGAAAAGGTTGGTGAAGGAACCGATTATGAATCTGTTAGTGGCAATGGCACCAGGAGTAGCAGCTACTCCCATGGACGTCGAAGTAGCAGGTGCCGGTATAGATGGATGTTCAGCTTCTTGCACGTGGGTGGAGGTCTCTCTGGACAAAGGAGCCTTGGTAGAGCTAGTCGCCCCTCCCAGATGTTCCTCTGCGAAATCAAACAAATACCATCAGTTGGCTGTCATTAGCAACTATCGAGAAGGATCAAACGTAAGAGCAATCTTACCATTGCCGGGGCCAGGGACAAGTTTGTCCTCTGCTGACACGAGTTGCAACCTCGCAGAAGTAGCTTCAGACATTACTGCCTGGCTACTACCTGCTTCGGAGCCGCCCGAAAAATGTCTGCTACTGCTAGCTATCTCCTTTATTGGCACTATATCAGTGCATGTTGGAGGAATCAGAGAAGATTCAATTTCTGCATGGATAAAAATTTAGATGTCAGCCATTTAATCTATGAAAAGAAGATTGATAATATCATTCAATACCTTTGGGATCAGCAACGGTAACTTCCTCAGGTGCTACTTCTTCATCGGCATTCTTTTCTGGTGATACATGTACATCTTCTTCTGGATTTTGAGTGTCATCAACAGCCTCTGTTGATGTATCTTCGTCATTTGCACTTTCTTCTGGTGCTTCCTTGCTATCAGTTGCTGCGACCGGATCTACATCATCATGGAGGCTGAAGTCGCAGTCATTCAGAGCATCGATCATTAATCGATCTTCTTCATCACGAAGTGTTCTCGGTGTAGCTGGAAGCTGGGTAGTCTCCACTGCAAGTGTAGGAGATCATAACACTTTATCCTCTTTCTCCATGACCTCCTCCCTGGTCTCTACAGCCTCATCCCTTCTCTCTGGATTGAAAGCTTCGGGCACAGGGATAGGTGTAGGAGATGACATTGTGATTCCGGCAACAGCACTAGCCACGACCGATGACAGAGGTCTTGGAGGAGTGACTACTTTCTTTCTCCTAAAGACTATTTTCTTTCTGTGTAGAGGTCTCTCCGGACTCTCTACATCTATAACATTTTCTTGTCTTTGAATAGAGGTCGGGGTCGCCGCCTCTTCTTTTTGAATTGACTCGGCCTGCTGCCGAGATTGTGACCGGGTCGTGACCCTTTCTGATGATTCCAAGACAAGCTTCTTCTTAGCAATTGGAGAAGAAGGTTCTTCTATCCTCCTCTTCCTCTCCTTGGCTGGAGATTTGACAACCTTCAAGGAGATGCGCAATGGCTCGTTGACTTCTTCAGGGAAGTTAGCTTCCCTCGAAGCTTCCAACGGTGCATCGGCCGGCTCACGCTCTTCATCATTGCCAGGAGCCGACACAACATATGCTCCCTTCTTTAATCGGACTGCTGTCGCAAAACTGTCTGTGAGACTGAAGTTCTCGGCAAAGGTATTCGCTGATGTATAGAAAAGTTAATATGTATACAGCATCCGAGGGCCATGGTCGCTCTTCATCGGCATTGAGAATGTTGTTCTTATGTCTCGAGCATTATAATAAGCCCAAGCCCGGGCTCCATCAATCAGATAACCTTTTCCTTGTAGGCACGTGATGGCGTTGCCTACATGAAACTGGTCATAGTCAAATTGGCGGGCAAAACGGCTGGGCAGATAGGGCTCCAAATAACATTCGTCTTCAAATCTGTAGATCATGTGTGATGACCAGATTGTCCTCAGCCAATCAAAAACTGCATGACCCAAAGGCTGCCTCCCAGAGTCGACCAGATTTGTAGACATGTGCTCGTAGCCAGCTGGAGGGGGAACACAATAGAAGTTCTATCCCTTCCCGAGATTCAGAGCACGTCTGCAATCTCTTAAACTGGTGTATATCCATTTGCTTCTGGAGAATCTCCTCAAGAAGCTGCCGCTTACCGCTCCCATATCGGGATTCATCAGAGTAGGATAGTGCAGAAGCAGCCATCTGAATATGTATGTATGTGGTAGCTCTAGCCGAGGGAAGCTTCCTTTTTCGCCTTTCCCTTTGGACATCGAATCTACAAAAAGGCGGAGGCCAGCGTTCAATATGCAAGTCATTGCTGATAATAGATCCATCCGATAGCCGAAGACTAAGCGGACGGCAGCAAACAGCACGCCTCGATGAAAGCGATCGACGACGCTGGCTCCAGGGATGACGAATCGTCGAAGCCAATAGGTGAGGAAACCCGCCAGCTGGGCTTCCTTTGACATGGGCCTATAGCCCATCCTCATGAAACTTTCAATAATATCTCCTGTCTTGAAAGGAGGATATTGAAGATCATCATCGATCTTAATATCCATCTCCTTGTTCTCCTCCATCAATCCAATCACTTCGCTGCTGCTGAGTGGTTTGAAGAAGTTGGGTTTACAATTATCGTGTTCCTTGGTTTTCTTCTCCATAATGTGGTTAATAAAGAGATATGGTAACCATTTCGTCGAGTAGCAGGTGCCTGATGAACCGCTCTTGTAATATAAGGAACAGATCTTGTAGTGGCACAACAGTTCTTCGAAGATGGCCACCATGTTAGCATTTTCTTGACGAAGTTTGTCCAACTCGTCATTGGTTGGGACAAATTCCTCATAAGGGATATTCCCCATTGGTAGACTCGAGATGTACTTCATCTTGTGAAGAGCCAATCCGATCTCCCCACAGGGCGTCATAAAAGTCCCTGTTCTAAAGTTGTACTGCTCTGCCAAAGCAAGAAATAGGTGAGGATTGGGTTGGAAGCCGTAAACGGTAGAATACACCGGTTGGTACAGCTCAATCTCCTTGAGCTTCTCTTCGAATTGAGCCAATATCCAATTGGCTATACAATTCCATCTCTTGTTATCCGGATTAACAAGACCTGTCAATCGGATATCTTGATCTGGATATCTTCCCTCCACCCTCGCAAATTCATTTGCGAATATCGGCGTTCTGATCGGTAGCAACAGGGAGGAGTTTTCTGGTGGGATGCACCCAGGTTTCAGTCCTCTGAGTAGGGAGCTGTGACGCTCCGAGGAACTGTAAAACATGTCCTTGTTGTTTGGTCCTTTTTTCACACAAATGTTCCCTGTTCTGGCTTGTTGAAGAGGAGTTATATCCCAGTCCATTCTCCTGGGATTGCTCGCAAAAGTATAGCGAGATAGGGGGAGGCATCTGGAAATCTCTGGTAAAAGTATCCTTTTCTCGCCTCTCCGAAAAAGTCTCTGTTCAACTCGAGGTCTGGGCTGAGAACTTTTATCAAGAGCTTCACCAAACAGAAACAGAGGCTTCTTATGAATAACGACGTCAGCAGTTTGCAGAGGCTGCCCGTTCATCAGACTCAGCAATGTTTTATTGTCTTGTGCTGTTAGGATGGCTTGTCGAGACGATGGCAGGGCATACTGAGGAAATATTACATGGGAAAGATCCTCTTTAAACGCAGGTTCAGCTAAAGTCCCTGCAAAGATCTCATATTCTGGGTCTTCCCTGAGGTTGACTGCATCAAACAAAGAGACAAAATTCAGTACATACAAAATCAAAGAGCCTGTTCAAAAGATCAGCAAATTGCGTAAGTGTCAGATTGCGCTATGTGCAAAGCATCAGATTGCGCTAATGCAGCCTACATGCACAAAATATCCAGTTGCGCCAACACATCCACTTGCGCAAGACATCAGGTTGCGCTAACCTACTTGCGTAAGGCATCAGTTTGCGCTGACTCAACAGACTTGCGCAAATCGATAGATTGCGCCGAACTTCTGCCTGCGCTTTTCAATCGATTGCACAAGAATATAGTTTTCATAAAAATGAAAACTATTGTGTGTGTGCAACCAGAACCCTAAAAAGGGCGGCGCAATACCATCAAATCTCTAAAAAGAGAGAGGTATGAAGAATCAAAAATGTCAAGAACCCTAAAAAGGGTTTTGATCGAGTTCATCATCTACCTTATAGTGCGGGATAGCCAACTTCATGACGAGAAATTCGGGGCGCAACCCGAGTCGAAGACTCAGCGAGGGCTTTGCCCTTCTCGGCGGCTGAACGTTTGGGGGCCATTAATGTCGACGGTGAAGAAAGGAGAAGTAGTCGGAGTTGGCACAGAAGCTTTTCTCTCTTTTGAACAGTTGGAAACAAGTAAAGAATGAAAGAAAGAAGAATGGAAACTATTTATAGTTTTTTAAAAGTAACAGTCGCCTCAGATTGCACCGAGAAATTAGGAGCTGATTCCTCCAAAAGCGCAGTCAAAGCATCACTTGCGCAACTTGATTTGAAATTCGAAATTCAAAGTATTTCGAAACTTTGAATATTTTCAAATTTCGAAAACTTTGAAGGGGGTCTTGTAGGTCCTAAAAATCAAGTTTCACCCATCAAAGAAGCAATGAAAATCAAATTGTGCATCCTTCAAATGAGCTGCGCAGGAGACAGATTGCGCAACAACTCAACTGCGCAAGCTGAACTGTGCACCCATTCAAGCGCGCTAGCTGACGTGTCAACGTCATCATTACCTGACACAAAATCAGATCTTCTGACAACTGACGGCCCGAAGAACGAGGAAACTGTTCGTTTCTTATGCCACGCCGCCATGACAGCTGTCTAGCGCAGTCCAGCTGCCAAAAGCCAGCGCGGTCTGACAACTCAACCTCAGCGCAACCCATTAGAAGCGCTGTTCAAGCAGCGCAGTCCATCAAGATAACTGACATTTTGTACGTGGCACACATGCCATCAATTGCTCACCGCGTGGCAACCGTCTGTACACGACCAAGCGCATTTCAATCAAACAATGCCACGCGTCTCATACAGTTGGTCCACGATCGAGTAACTGCCAGTGCAGTTCGCTGCTTGCGCAGTCCAATGCCTGCACAATCCATCCTGCGCAATCCAGAAATAACTACTAATTAGTTATTTTCTAGAACTCTATAAATAGAGTTTCAAGTCCTTCATTATCAAGCCCAGAGAAGATCAGAAAGAGAATCAGAGATCAGATCAGAGATCATTCAAGATCATCACCAGAGTCAGGAGTTTTTGCCAAAGTGCTGCTGCATTCTTCAGAGGCTATCGTCTTCAAAGTTCACATCGTCCAAGGGATAAAGCGATCGTCTTCAGATCGGATTCATATAGTTGTACTTTCCCAGAATTCAATTGTAATCTTCTTACAAAGTTTGTGAAATAAAGAACACTTTTGTTTTTGCAAACAACAGGTTCTACGAGTTCTGGTTCGATATTTGTTTCTGCTACAACAATTCCTTCTTGGACTACATCTTTGTTAGGAGCTTCAGCCTCCTGTGCACCAATACTATTCTCTAGAATATCCGCGAGAATAATGTTCTTGTGCCTTGCAAATTTATCTTCAAAGAATTCTGCGTCGTAAGATTCAACGATATGATTTGATTCAATATCAAGGAACCTCCGAGCATCACTCTTCTCCGCATAACCCATAAATATTGTCTTCGTAGTCCTCGTACCCTTCTGAATCTTCAAATCCGGAAGCTTCATATATGCCAGACACCCCCCACTAGAATGACATTCAAATCGGGCCTGACCTTGAACCAGAGTTCATAAGGAGTGACTTCGGAAGTTGCATGCAATACTTTATTCAGAATGAAAGTAGCCGTAAGCACTGCTTCACCCCAGAAGCAATTTGGAAGACCTGCAGTCAATAACATTGAGTTCATCATCTATGTTAATATTCTGTTCTTCTTTTCTGCAACACCATTTGATTGAGGTGAGCACGGAGCAATCATCTCGTTAACAATTCCATGTTCTCTGTAGAACGATGTGAATTCATGAGACCTATACTCTCCACCTTGATCACTTCTCTTTTGAGTTGTAGTCTGGTTTGAAGCTTGGCTTCAGCCTTGAAGTCCTTGAATTTCTCAAATGTTTCATCTTCAGACTTGAGTAAATAACGAATGCGTACTTTGAGAAATTGTCGATGAAAGTAATAAACTACTTCATCCCGGCTTTGTGGAGAACTGTTTGAAGTCACAGATATCTGAGTAAACCTCCAGAAGATCTGTACTTCGGTTTACCCGCGTGAATGGTTTTCTAGTGATCTTCGTCTGCATACATACCTCATATTTCTCCAACTCCTTACCCCCACACTTATAGGTATGCCCTGGACTAGACATCTTGTTTATTCTTTTTTAGTGAATATGTCTTAGTCTATTATGCCATAACTCAAGAGAATAACCAGAAGAAAATACTGCATTTATTACCTCCACTAGAGTTACAAGTTGAAGTTTGAACATCCCTTCGGTACAAAAGGTCTTTCCCAAGTATGTTCCTTTGTAAGACATAACAACCTGACCAGCGTTGATGTCCATCCTCAAGCCTGCATTGCAGAGTAGACTTTCCAAGACCAGGTTCTTGGCTATAATAGGTACATGCTTTATATTCTGAAGCATCAGTGATTTCCCGAAGTTAGTTGCAGTAGCACCGTCCCGATCCCAAGTACTTCAGCTTGTGTTTGGTTCGCCACCATAACCTTCTCAGAAATAGGTTTATACATGGTTAACCACTCCTTCTTTGAGCAAACATGGCACGATGCCCCAGTGTCTATCCACCAGTCTGTGTCAACACCAGTTGAGTCAACCTACATAATCATAGCAACAAAATTAGCCTCACCTTGCTATTTTTGTTTAGGTTTTTCCTTGCAGTCCCTCCTCCAGTGGTCTTTCTTACCACAGTTGAAACAAGTCCCAGGTTCTTTGGACTTGGGCTTGAACTGAGCCGACTTCACCTTTGGATGATGAACGTCTTTTTCTTATGGTAGGGAGCCTTCTGCTTCCCTTTAGAGTTTTTTTCTTGCACCATGTTGGCCTTGGCTATCTGCTTGGACAAGGTGTCCATTTTGAGTTGAGCCCTCAACTTGTCTTTTATATATCCAGTGCAAGAGACGTTCTAGATGCACTTTCATCTTTTTGCGGTGCATATCTGTGATGAAATTGCTCCATCCAGGTGGGAGCTTGGCGATATTACCCCACGACAAAAGCATCGACCAAGGGTATGCCGTCATCCGCCAGCTTCTAACGTAACTTGAGGAACTCCTTGACTTGAGGCAACATGGTCTTTTCGTCCTTAAATCGCATCCTCCAGACCTTTTCGGTTATGTGGATCTTGTTTGTCTGCTTTCATATACCTTGTAGAGATTTGCTACAGACTCCCAGACGTCCTTTGTATTGACCGTCTTGTTGTAAGACTCCGCCAGAGAGTCCTCCATAGAGTTCAAGATAAGCAACTTGCAGAGGTTATTATCTCTCCTCCACTTCGACTGCAAAGCAGTGACTTCAGCAACCCTTCGAGCATTTTCACCTTCTATCAAAGGTTCAGGATTTGTCAACACGTAGTCGACACTCACGAGTTAAATAAGGTTGACCTTTCTCTTTCAGACATTAATGCTCCCCATCAAACTTCTCAAGTTTATTAAAACTTGTGTCGAGAAGGTTTGCAAGGATGTTTTGGATCTGAATCTTGCTTTGAGATTATTATTTCTGAAACAGATCTTAGATGGAAGAACGTGAGTTAACATAGTGATTCTCCAAATGAATTTGGTCACACACTCTGTATATGGAGAATTGCTTCTCTAAAGATCTGTAGATCCTTCGTGGAAGATGGAGGAAAGAGAAGATGTAACTCTGCTGGGGTGATGAAGATCACCGTTACTTAAAGCAAGATTCGTCAAATTGTGATCTGCTCCCAGAAACCAGCAAGTTTGAAAGAGAACTTCTGGAATGCTCGCTGTCACCTCCTGACTGAACTCGCGGAACTCTGTGGACTCTAATGGCAGCGGCCTCTCCACTCTCTTCGTCTCTTAATTTCTGAGTAAGTCGTCAAAGAAGGCACGGAGAGAGTATTTATAGAGTTGGGTAGAAACCCTAACTTTAATCCTGGACATACACTGATTGCGAAAATATAGGAATGAATCATGAAAAGATTTAACTGAATCAAATTCAAATCCCACAAAAATCGGATACGAATTTGACTCAATCTTTCCATCACTGCCCGAACCTTCCAACCAATGCCTAATACATACACAGGCGCACGGATGCATAGGCGCACGTGCAAAAGAGGTGCGCACACTATAGCATAACACAGGCAATCGCGAGTGCACGCGGCCACGCCTAGCCCGTGCTTACGCCCTTGCCTACGCCCGCGCCTTTTCCCGCACCTACGCCACCCGTGTCGGCACCCACCCTGTGCCGTGCCTGCTCCCGCCCATGCGCCTAGCGCATACGACTCGCGCATAAGACGAAGGCACGAGCACAATAACAACACACTAAGCGCCATGTGCCGATGCTGACGTGTTAAGTGCGCCAAAAAAGGGCCTCATTGCGACCTTGAGCCCGAGTCCGAGTCGCTAAGCCCCTTTCCGGCTTAGTTCCATAGGGAATAATCCCATGAGCAAAAAAAGAGCATAAATGCTTCTTTCATTACCAGAATAAGTCAGTTTAGCGACGAAAGAAGACGTCGCTAAACATAAAAAGTAGCTAACTATTTTTACTGACGTATTTAGTGACCTATGTTCTTAGTCGCGTAATACATGGCGCTAACAAAGTAAATGTCGCTGTTCGTCGCTGTCTGTTTGCGACACATAACGTCGCTAGCACTTTATCCTAGTAGCGACATTGCCGACCTGACGTTGCTAATTAGCGACATAATAATTCATTGCTAATTGTCGCTGATAGTTCAACCTTTAGCGACGCAATCCGCGACGTTAAATCTTACAATTTGGGTTTGCCACGTCACTTTTTCTTAAAGACGTCTTGCGACAATCAGTGACGTCCCCAATACATGCTAGCGATGTTATGATACGTACATAGCGATGTTATTAGTAACGCTGTGTTACTTATGTTGCTGACATGTCTAATTTGCCACGTAAGCGTAGTAGCGACATTCTGATACACCTTAGCGACATTCTGCGACGTTCTTTTTTCAGGTTTGCGACGTTCTGATACACCTTAGCGATGTAGGCTGACATTGCTAAGCGTCTAGGCGTCGCTAAACGTTGCTAAATTCTAAAAAAATATAAAAAAGAAATCAGAAATCTGTATGCTTTTTATATCAATGACAGTTATATTATATAACATTGTACCAGCATTAAATTGATAGTTTGCAAATAATAGACCCGGAGCAACCCTACATAGAATTCCCTGGGTTCGCCGACCCTTCAGTGGAACACTCAACACCGATAAACCAATATAGAGACAAATGACAAAAATGCACTACCAATAATCAAATAAATAGAATCTAATGATCAGAAATACAGGAAATAGCCGGGTGGATATAAATCCACTACCGAATGGCTATAAAAAGTGTTTATCTGATAATGTTCAATAGAACACAAACTGTCACTAAATGTATAAAATAAATACATAAAGACCCAATAATGGTCAGCAACACAACAAATGAAAGTCTAATAAAGGACTACGCCTGGTCAGGAGGAGGAGGAGACAGTCGCTGCATCTGGGACACCCTGAACCTATACTGCTCCGGGGTCAGCATCACCGGTGATGAATCATCAGTAGAAGGAAGAGAAGGCAGTGGAACCGCTACAGTCGGTGTGGATGCCGACGCACGACCAGGAAGTGTCTGCTCCATGGCTAGCAGTCTGGAGTTGGTGGAATCCATAAGAGCCGCCAGCCTCAAAACCTGATCGCCAATGGCCACCTACGACCCCTACGACGCGTGAATGACAAGATCCGCCCTCTCCTGCACCGCCTGAATGGCATGATCTGTCCTCTCATCGTCTCCCTAATGGTGCGCTCGTGTATATCAAATCGTGCGGTGAGCGCCGCATCATCCGTCTGATGCTCCGTACTCCTCCGCAACAGCTCGTCCCACAGCTTAGTAAGCTGGCGATGGAGTTCTTCCACTCAAATCGACTCCTGTGAGGGCTGTGGGGAATGCGCACTAGCAGAGGGGGCCCTGGATGACTGCGTCGCCACAAGGGCTGTAGGATCCCGAATCGTAGTACATACCCCTTTGAAGACCACCAACGACGGTCATCCAGAGCTCGTCCAACGTCCGAGCCGGAGGGGCTGCGAGGAAGTACCAAACCCTCCCTCCGCAGATGCATTAGTCATCTCACACTCTAGCCTACGATACTCATCCTAAAAAGTACGTATCTCGATAAGCATAATATTTACTACCAACCTAGTTGTTCCATGTCTATGGAATATATTGCATATTTCTTAAGTTATACTAAAGTTAGTGACACGTAAAGTAATACTTACATAGCTCTGCGTAGCCCGATCATCGATGAGCTTTCCGTCCTTCCGATGGGTGGCCAGGAAGACGGTCACCATGTTGGCGTCCTCACTCTTCTATCTTTATAATAATTTGTTTGTCATTGAAATTAAACATTTTATTTCTACTTTTATTAAAATAATATTACAGTAAACATATACCAGGCGACGGAAATGTTCCATCGTAGGAATCGAGCCACCACACACCTTCTCTGCCCTCGTCCTTGCCGCCTTTGTCTTTTTCGACCGTTCCTTGTACCTAGGAGTGTCGAATCTAGCCTTCATCGCAGTCCACTGCTTGGGCGTGATCCAACCGTGGATCGCTTTTTTGGAGCGGTCTCGAGCCTTCTGGTCGTCGATCGTATCCCGGATCAACTTGGCGGTAACGACAAAAAATTGCTTCTCGATCATCTCAGCCCGATGTGATAGAAAAAATATTTTTTCTACAAGAATTAAATTAGTTAGTTATAATATGCATATATAAAAGATGATTTATACTAAAAGTAATATACTTTAGTTACCTTGAAGTGGGTAAACCAGAATGCCTTCCTCTCGTCCGAGGCATCCGAGTAGTTGATCTAAGGGCTGCCGTAGTTGGACCTCAGAAATAGCCCCAATGCCTCTGAACTGACAGAGGACGATATCTACAAAACGATAATTAAATTCATGAATATATAGATATAAGTATAAATGTTAACTAATTAACTTACTTTGTAGGGCCGTCAGACCAAATCTCTATCCTCGTCTCGTCCGGAGGGGCGCATGGGAGATCGCTCGGATCATATGGAGTCAGCGTAAGTGCGATCTCCTCCACCCGCTCCTCCGTCTCCATAGTACCGTCCGCAGCAGGAATGCTGGATGGGCTAGGATCAGGCCTAGAACTGTCCATCCCAGGAGTACTGCTACGTGCCGCAGATCCATTCAGTGATCTGAGTGGTTGGTACACTGGAGTACTAGAAGACGAGGGTCCGGAACCATCATCCAGAGTACCACTCCGTCCATCGGTGGAACCTCTACCACCACGGGATGCTCCTCTACCGGTAGAACCTCTTCCGGTACGGGATCCGCTGAGGTACGATTCTCTTCGTCCTGCCATACCTGATAAAAATAGATTACTACAAGAAATGTAATACATATTCTAAATCAAATATGCATACATTTAGCATATCACAGTTTATAAAAAATAGATCCGGAGCAACCCTCCGTTGAATTTGTAGATAATAACCATGCATTTAACATATCACAGAAACATCCATGTCTAGATAAACATCAAGAAATCAATGTCTAGAAAACATCCAGAAATATCCAAGTCTCTATAAGTCATATCATATAAGTCTACCAGAAAGATCCAGAAACATCCAAGTCTAAATAAGTCTACCGGAAACAAATCCAGTCAAAAGTCATATCATATATATCTACCCTCTATGCTGGGTCAGATAGAACTCCCTCAGCCACCACACATAAGAAGGGTCTACGCCAGTAAGATCAATATTTATAGGAGCTGGATGACTGGAAATCCCGGTGCAACTGTCTTCTGGTGCCACTTCCTCCTTCACAGTGATCTCGGCTTTAGGAATCACTTCCTCCTTAATAGTAGGAGGAAGCACTTCTTCCTTAACCTTGATATCTGCTTTAGGTATCATCTCCTCAGCAGTAAGAGGAAGTACTTTCTCCTAAGCAACATGAGGTACCACTAACTCCTCAGCAGCCATCTGTGCCTCTCTCAAGCGACATGCTCAGTCATGGGTGCCATCTGGTAAGATTGGTGGAAACATAGAGATTAATTAGGGGTTAAACAAAATGACAGTACATTTCACAAGTCTAAATAATTGTTAGCATGGAAATTAATTAGTGGTTAAACATATTTTATATTTTTTTTCTATTCAATCATCTTCTGAAAATTCATCTTCTTCGTTCTCCGCATCCTCATCTTCCTCTTCCTCCTCATCTTCGCTTTATCTACTTCGTTTTCCTCTTCGGATACTTCCATCTCTTCTACACATTAGACGTGTAATGTGGAACTTTCGTTGTGTCCACGTCAACTGTATTTGTTACGATGGGTAGCTCGTCCTCCTGATAAGCTATTTCGTCAACATCGTAGGTATTTCTGGCTTTAGTATTACATACTTCCCACCAGTCCAACCTAGTTGTTCCCCGTCTAGGATAGTAGTAAAGTAAACGAGTTGAGCCTGACTTGCTAGGATAAATGGTTCGTATCCTTGTTATCGACATTAGTAGTTAATATCCATAAGACCATGCTTGTCAATTTTCTAACCTTGATCTTGGATAGGATGACAATCACACTTGAACAACACGTCTTGGTCGGCTCTATGCCGTAGTTATATGTCACTCCACAATCTCCCATAAGACGCCATAGAAATCATTGTCCGGATCGACATCTTTGTAGTTTATTGATGTGATACACAAACAACTATTTTTGGTCGAATCAATATTCGAAAAGTTCTCTCTGATAGAAATTTGTTGACTTGAACCTAAACCCATTCATATAATAGCTTAGCCAGATTTTGACGAAATAAATTATCCCCTTGTCTAGAGTTCTAATAGACTCATTCTCTAGTGTTGCATGCAGACGATCGACCAAAATACCACAAGATAAGAAATTAAATTCAGCATTCCGTTAATTACTGTGTAAAGTGCATATACAAAAACTAATTACTGAGCATCTTACATATGCACTCAACCATGAAGAAAATAACGTCTTATTTCCTGTTCTAGTTCTTCATCAATTATGTACTGTCTATTCGACCTCATCTCATCATTAAATGTGCTGAAAATAACAACACATCGGCCAATTAGTGTAATAGTAATATTGGATACTATTACATGCATAGGTAATGTAAATGTGGACGTATTAGTTACTTACCCCTCGAGCTTCTCCACTTCATCTTCGTCGCAGTTGAGTAATATATATAACTGAGTAGCCCTTATTTCCTCGTCATTCAGATATCTTTTCTTCATTCTCCCCGAAGGCTTTTCGAAAGCATTGAAGACTTTTAATATTGCATCATTAGATTCAAGATATCCATCGTCGTTTTTTGGAGCTCTTATTCTATTAGTAGCAACATGTGGCTTGAAATACATCGAGCAGAAGTTTGTAATCTCCTCGAGAATATAGGCTTCGCAAATAGAACGCTCGACCCGAGCCTTATTTTTACCTTTTTCTTTAGGTGGTTCAAATGCCGCTTAAACGGGTACATCCATCGATAACCGACGGGCCTACCAACACTTGCCTCGTAGGAAAGATGAATTGACAAATGCTTCATGGAGTCAAACAATCCAGGAGGGAACACCCTCTCAAGCTTGCACAATATTACCGCAATGTCCTTCTCTTGCTTTTCTAGACGATCAATAAGCAACTTAGTAGAACAAAGATCTCTGAAGAATATGCTCAGCTCTGTCAACGGATCCCAAATGACCGACGGTAATAATTCATGAAATGCGATCGAAATTAACCTCTCCATAAGTACGTGACAATCGTGTCTCTTCATACACGTCAGTTTGTTCTCCTTCGGATCGACGTATCTTCTTAAATTCGACATGTACCCATCAGAAAATTTTAGGCCCTGAATCTAACTACAAAGTATCCTTTATCCTCCTTGTCCAGAGAGAAAATTTTCTTAGGCTGCTTATACTTCCCATTGCCTTCCTTTATCAAATGCAATGCAGGTCATCTGCATATATGTTCCAAGTCCAACCTGGCCTTGGGATTGCCTTTCGTCTTTTCCTTTACGTCCATCACAGTATTAATTATGTTGTCAAACACATTCTTCTCGATATGCATGACATCAAGGTTATGTCTGATCAGATTGGTGCTCCAATATGGCAGGTCCCAGAATATACTTCTTTTCGTCTAATTATGAGTGCAGTCAAATTCATCACACTTGTATCCCTTTGTAGGCTCTTTGATAGCACTTGGAAAATCTTTGACCTCCTCCCATATCGTGTCTCCGGTCGACCTTGGCGGTGGATTGGCCTTCTCCACAATGCCGACACAAAAAGTATTCCTGTTCCTTCGGAACGGATGGTCCTTCGGCAGAAACTGTCGATGATAATCGAAGAAGCACGATTTTCCACCGTGTTTCAAATGGAAAGCCTTCGTGCTGTCCATGTAATACGGACATAAGAGACGGCCATGAGTGCTCCATCCAGATAACATTTCATAGGCCAAAAAGTCGTTGATGGTCCACATCAGTGCGGTCCTCATCTGAAAGTTCTGCTTTTTGTAAACATCATACGTGTTGGCGCCTACTTTCCACAGCTGATTCAATTCATCTATCAATGACTGTAAGTACATCGATATTCCTCTTCGGATTGTTCGGACCCGGAATGGTAACGATTAGAAACATGTACGGAGTCTTCATACACATCCATGGCGGTAGGTTGTACGAAGTGACAATCACTGGCCAACACGTATATTGGGAACCCGAAAGTCCGAACTGGGTAAAACTGTCAGAGGACAGCCCCAATCTTAATACACGGATCAGAAGCAAAATCTAGATACTCTCGATCAAAGTGCTTTTATGCTTCTCCATCGGATGGATGATCCAAAACTCCATCTGTTCCTGCCCGTGCAAACTCATGTTCTCGGCAGTCTCCTTTACCATAAACAACCTCTGTAATCACGACGTCAAAGGCAAGTAGTACATCGAATCGGTCGGCTTCCTTGTACTGGGGGTCCTACTTGAACTTGTTGCCTTATAGCGATTAGCACCACAAAATCTGCACGCGTCTTCATCCTTGCCGTCTTTGTAGTACAACATGCACCTATTGCGACATGCATCGATTTTCTCGTATCCCATCCAGAGAGATCTCACCATCCTCTTAGACCGATAGAAGTCTGTAGGTAACTTTGTACCTTCCAGCAGGATCTCTATAATCAACTCGATGATTCGGTTGTAGCATTCTTGAGACATGTTGAAATCAGACTTGATGCTCAGTCTTGTAACCACCTCCAACGGTGAATGATCCTCACAACCAGAATACAAAGGAGTCCTTCTATTCTCCAGCAACTCCATGAACTTTGTAGCATCGACATTCGGTGCCTCCTTAGCCGCATCATTATTGTCCGAATCAAAACTAGGCCCTGCAGTGTCAAAAACCATGTTCATCTACCCTTCGTCGTAACCAACGTGGTCATGGACATCCATATACGGCAAATTAGGCTCCAACACCGATGCTAAAGGCACAAGTTCTCCGTATGAGGTCCACTGATAGTAATTCATGAAACCTCTCGAGTACAAATGATATAAAACATCCACTTCTGGATGATATTTCATGTTGCGACATCTCACACATAGACACTTAATTTTGGTATGATCCATGTACTGAGGGAATGCCTTGGAGAACTGCAGGAACTGCTCTACCCCTGTATAAATTTATCCCACATATCGTACATGTCATCAGGATGATAATTGTACATCCACGAACGATGTCGCAGATAGTAATTCATATCCATTTGACAATAATTCTTCAAAGATGGATACATTATTCGAGTATATTCCAAATGAATACATAGACACATGAGTATTAAATGAGTGTCGCCACGTGTTCAACAAGAAGGCCCCCTCTTTGGCCCCCCTCTACTTCTCTGTTTCTCATTCGACTCTCTCAGCCTCCTATTTCGTATCATATGATATCCATCTTAACCAAAGCCTAGAGAAGTTTGAAAATATTGATATTAACCAAGGTTCACAGTATCAGTATCGATCAGAAGTAAAAAGTTTTCGATTGGTGGTAGAGCGAGCCATAATCCTGTGACGGATGATTCTCCGTCAAAGAATTGGTGGTGGGGCGAGCCAGGATTCTCCGTCAAAGGATTCTGGCTTGTCCCACCATGAATCAAATTTTTTTTACTTCTGATGTTTTGAATATAAAGCTCTGCTTCACGTTTGGTTTTATATTTTGATCCGGTAGAGGAGCCATGAGATTCATGGTATCAATCGTAAATGATACCGTTTTTTATACCGATACTGTGAACCTTGGTTAATATTTATTTTCACACTTCTCTAGGCTTTGGTTGAGGTGGATATCATATGATGTGGAATAGGAGGTCACATGACCCGAATGAGAAGAAGGGAAGCAGGGAGGATACACTCTAGATACTTTCAATTAAACCCCAAACTTACTTTGACAATTACCCAAAATTTAAAATATCTTATATACTACTAGGATACTCGCTCTATACACTCTAGGTACTATGATATACACTCTAGGTATTGACTCTATATACTACTAGGATACTCACTCTATACACTCTAGGATACTACTCACTCCAGATAAGGGCTCACATGGACACTTGATTTCAGGCTAACACGGACACTTAATATAAGAGATAATGATATCTTTGTCGTCATGTGTTCCTTGTGCGCCCACAAGAAACCTTGACCTCGGAGTGTCCAAGCTAGCACTTACCATGAAATACTTGGCGATACCTAGCTAGTAATTACCTACATATCTAGTATCTTGATATATGTCTTGACAGTATACTCTAGGTACTACAATATATACTTAGGTGTTTTCACGTGTACTTATGTATTCTAGGACTGATACAAAGATAGATAGATACACAGTGTGCAGGTAGCCTATGGCCTTCCCCTGCCCCTTCCTTTTTTTTTTTACTCTTCATATTTTCCCCTCTCAACTGATCCACTCACAATAACCTAAGGCCAAGGCCACACGATCCCACTTTACTTCACCATAGTTGGTTACCAACTTAATGTGGCCCTGCACTTCTTCCCTTCTTCAGTTACCTATACAATGCCCTTCATGCCCGAGCCTATCTCCTCTAATCTACTGTCAGATTAATTAGGGACAGAAAAGCTCTAATTCATGATCCCATATCTCATGGCACACATAGGCCAATGGCCCGAACTTTCCATCAGTCCACCCTAAGTGCAGGCCATCATGGCCCTCACTCTCCCTTGCCATGCTGCTCATCACCCACTGGCCTAAAAAAGCAACCCTAAGCCAAGCCAAGCCAAGCCAAGCCACAAATTGGCGAGTGGCCTTCCTTAAGTTATTTCATTGATATACATAGATGGCCCATATATAGTAGATACAATTTATGTCCTATATAGGACTGATATGTATGAGAGTGTGTCGTATCATGTCAGCAAGAGGAGTGTTAGTGTCATGACCGTGTCAGTGTCCAACCTGCATACGATGAGTGTCAGTGTCAGTGTACCGTGTCAGTGTTAGCAAGAGAAGTGTCAGCAAGAGGAGTGTGTTAGTTTCGTGTCAGCAAGAGGGAGTTAGGGTTAGGGTTACCTGAGCCTGCGGGGAAGGAGATGAGAGGGACAAGGGATAAGGGGATCGCCGAGGGGAGGGGGCCGTCGGAGTTGAGAGCGGCGCAGGAGGCAGGGGATCGCTGGGAGCCAGAGTCGAGCGGCGTAGAAGGAATGAGACGCACGAGAGGGTCGAGGGGATGGGGGTCGCCGGGGGAGGGGCCCGCCGTAGTCGAGAGGGGAAGGGGAAGAAATTTTGGAAAGAGGCACGAAATTAAAAATTTTGGGAAGAAAATGAAAAGTCGATCGACCAACAAATCCTATATGAAATAATTTAGCAACGTCAGCTAGTGACATTGCTAAACTTTGCTGTCTGCTAAAATTTTGGTGAGTCTTTTTGTTATCTATCGCTAAACGTCATTTTTTTAAAAAATAGCGACGTTCTTCGACTGAGCCGCGATGTTTGCTTTCCAAATAATAACGCACATAGCTAACTATCGCTGAAAGTCGCTGATAGTGACGTTCATTGACGTCTTTTTGTTTCGTCGCTAAATGCAACATAATTAGTGACGTGTTTTAATGATGTCGCTAATCTCATCACCAAAATGACTTATTTTGGTAGTATTTGTGGTGTTAGCCTTCTTCCTACTAGAAAAATACCCCCATGGCACCCATGTGCCTCCCATACCTCAAGTGCATCTTTCAACACAAGAAAAGCTTTATATAGAGATATAATCTATTTGGTGTGAGCAATGTGGGACTATCTTTTTAGTCACCAAGGCAAAACACCAACACTATCAGTAGACAACATTCCATATACTATGGGTTCATCCCAATAGGGGAAGGGAACACTCCTATATTACTGCATATTAACCTTAGGCCCTCCTTATTCTAAACTAGCACACAACCTCAACAGGGAACTCACCTATATACTCTACATTTTGATACACACGAACAGTCACATACATCATCCATTCTTCTCTATTGTTGCTTGAACATGATTCGTGCACTAAAAAACAGGGAGATGAAGGAATGCAAACCCTCACACTCAACCTAACAGTTTATTTCCTATGCATCTGAATTAAACATGGTTACTACAGGTAAGGGTTTTATCAGGAAACAAAGATTACTGTAACCACCACTTCCCTAGAAAGGGGTATTTTTGACTTTTTTCTAATTCTTGTTATTGTTGTGTTTAATGGTATTCAAATTATATTTTGAGTGATAAATCTATTTTACAAAACTAGTAATTATATTTTGGATTAATTATTTACAATATTGGATATAGTGCATATGTTATATTATTGTATATGATTAGTGGTTAGCCATTAGTTAGAATAGTTGTTAGTGACCCTAGAGGACCTAAACTGACTTGACATGATCACCTAATAAATGATTAGGACTAGCCTAATTGAACTTTAGTTAGCCTCTAGTCAGACTAGCAAGATTAATTAGGAAGTTTGACTAAACACCTAATTAGGAAGAAATACTTATTCCCTAAACTTGTCATGACATAAGAGGGGGGCTTAGTGGACAATTTATATTAGCCAAACCCTAAACTAAACCTAATATGGCAGCCCACTTTCTTTATAAAGTCTAACATCTTCTTCCTCCTCTTTTCATCCAAAACCCTAACCCTAATTAGAAGCTGTCACGACCCACATCCAGAATACTGGAGAGCGGGGGCAGACACAGCCAGCTACGTATATAGAAGTGTATTCCACCTCCATATACGGTCACGACTGTCTAGATGTATGAGATTTTTCTACAAGCCAACAGTCTCTTATGGTCAAGAACAAGCCTATTGTCTCAATCTTAAGCAAGTAGTAATGTTACAAGATGTTAGACCATCAAATATACAATAGTAAGGCGTCCCATACTTTCATAT
>JANAVB010021000.1:7192189-7236875 GCA_029216955.1 Iris pallida | reverse complement strand
ATTCCTTTGTCTTCCCACAAACCTGCGAGTCACACACGGGACGAGGGTTGTCCTTTGCACCTACGAGTCCACATACGGGGCGAGGGTGACTTGTCTTGAAACTGACCTGCGAGTCCACATTCGGGGCGAGGGTTGGTATTCCATTGATCTTCCAGCATTTTAGTATGCATAGTTGATCCCGTATCCGTGCTAGTATTGTCAGTAGCCACATGTCAGTCTCATGTCTAGTTCCTGTTTATACCTGTTATATTACTGCATGATTAAACTGTTAGATAGGCATGTTTTATGTATCTTGATAGTCCTCTGAGGAACTGATGATCTCTCAGGTTTAACGATTGTATGGAGTTATTTAGCAGAGCGGGGATAGTAGAGCTTGCGGTACATGATACAGGTATTTGCTTTTGTTATTTCTTTATTATCTTCTCGTGCTTTATATTCCACACCATGATATACTCTTGCTTACTTTATAGACTCATATTATTCTTGGAGTCAATCGAAGAATATGTAATGGGCTGCAGACCATGACCAATAATGTTCATTCTTGTTTATATAATTCCTGTGGATTGAGATATAGTTAGATAGACATGATACCCATGATCCTGACAGCTTATACGTACTCAAGGGGCTGGAGTCCGCTCGATACGTAGCTGGCTTGCTCACGAGCTCGCGTCCGAAAACGGTGCGGGTCGTGACAAGTTTTGTGGTGGTCCATGCAGGTCAGAGCATATCGTACCGGTTACGTAATTGTACTGGTACGAGAAATGACTAAATCTTAGAAATCTCAATCCACTCTGCCTTAAAATTCTCCTAGAAAATCCTACGTCCTTAAAATTTCATATTGCTCGATTATACTTTCTTGTTTTTGTACCTTGACTCTCGTCCCTTCCTATTCTGGGGTGACGAATGATCGTATGTCTAGAATTCATCAGAAACTTTAAGTTATAGTATAATATTGCTTGATTATTGAATAATGGGTTGTTTAGATATGTGAGATTAAGATACCATATGTCCTAGATATTTGGTAGAATTATTAGTCACTGGTTAGAAGATTATAAGATTTTAGTGACCAGGTTCCAAGGGAGTAGTGTGACCTAAGGTGGGTAGAAGTCCTGAGATTTCGTAAATACCAAATGACTGAGAAGGCCATAAATATTTTTAAGAAATTAAATTTGAGGAGATTAGGGTAATAGTAGACTTGATTTTAAGACATAGTCATGAATTAGAATTCGAGGACAAAAATTTTTAAGGTGGTAGATTTGTAGCTTCCTTCCCGGGAATTTTTTCGAAATATTTTTGATTTAAATAGTGATTTTAGAATTTTAAATGATTATTGATAATTATTACGGCAGATGATTTAGCCATGGTGAGTTTGAAGTACCAGACGGCTAGGAATCATGGCACGGATAGTGCAGTAGCATGCTTTGACTAGTGTTTAGCCACGGTAGGGGAGGTGCCAAGCCATATGTGTGTCCTAACTAGAAAAACTAGGTCAAGTTGCGAGTTAATCCTATAAATAGTTTAATTAGCTATTTAATATTTGGACTTTTAGGAAATTCGGTTATACCAAACCAGTTGGACTGGACCCGAACTGAGCCGAGCCCATGTAGTCGTGCGACCCATCGAAAGACGTCATGTGATATATTCTGGTAGGATTATACCGTATCCATTAATGATCTGATGCAGGTTTATAGTATTATTATAAAATATATGGATATCAAAATTAGTTGATATTCAATGATAATCGTATATAATGTGTCCTTGTAGGTCTTTGGATTATTAGGCTGTATATATTTGTATGAACACCCGTATTGGTTTATTAAATTTTTATTATTATTAGTATTATTTATTGGTATTGTTATTTAATATATTATTTTATGGTTATATATTTGTCAGATAAATGTGATCATTATATATATATATATATATATCTATATATATTATATATATATATAGAGAGAGAGAGAGAGGAGGGAGAGAGAGAGAGAGAGTTATATAATTATATAGTATAAATGTGTAGATAGATATACGTGAGTATGTTGTGTATATATATAATATATATATATATATATATATATAATATATATAAATATATATTATAATAAAATATATGTATATGTGTATGTGTATATAAGTATATACGATGTACATGTATATTTTATGTATATAAAAAATTATATATGTGTGTATGTAATATAATATATTATATACAATGTATATGTGTATGGGTGTATATATAAATATAGGTTTATGTGTAGGTATATGTAAATATATACATATATATATTTATATATACAAAGAAATAGAAAAAAGAAAAAGAAAGAAACTAAAACAATTAATAGCCTACAACCAGGCCCAGCCCGACAGAACTCGGCCCAACCCATCACTACACTCACAGCCCATCTCTTCCTGAGATTTTCCCCCGTCCCCTGTTCGGTTAAGGCTGGATATACCGAATGTGTATATACGGAGAGAAACAGCAGCAAACCCTAATCCATCCCTCGACACCCAACCCTCCACACTCGCCACGGCCGCGCGCGCCCTCCCAGCCGCCTGCAGCCGCCGCGATACTGCTGAGGCACCAGCGCTGCCCATGTCCGACGGCAGGATAGGGTAAGCCCTGTTTTAAACTCACCAAGCACGTTCAGGTACCCACTTCACGTTTGATTTCTCCTCTGATACTAGATTACTTTGTTTTGTAAAGTCCCATGGAAACCCAGTTAACCCTCTTGAATTCCCACCAAGGGATTCGAACATGACACTCTCGCCCTTCCGCAATTTCGACGCAAATCGATGGTTTCTGTTCAAAAAACAGAGCATAGAATTACTCCAAACCCTTACATAAGAAGGCAATTTTCGAACCAAATATTAGGGTTTTTGAAATTTGAATGAAAACAGTCAACGACAGTATATACTAGGACTAAAACGCACTTGTTAGATCAACTTCTTGAATCTCATGCATAAAGTTATTCATTATTAAAGATTCACGAAAAACTGTAATTTCAAAACTAGAAATTCTAGAAAAACCTTCGAACGACGTGCGTCCCGCATTCCGTCGACGTAGACTCACAGATCGAAAGCATCGAAGGTGCATAACGGCTTCGTGGTCGTGTGGGCTTTGACGGAATTCAATTGGCCGCGTGTTGCGCGACGAATTTGATGACATATCCGTCAAATTTCACCGTATCGGTCCCTTTGCAAATTTCCCAATTACTTTGTGCACGTTCGTCAGATCATAGACAAACTTGCGCCAACAGGACCGTATCGTTTTTCTGGTCATGTATGCCAATTTGGCCCGATTCTGGACGTTGATAAATTATCGTTTTGCGGCCCCGGTCCGACTCAACGGGTGATTTTGTGCACGTCCGCCGAATCAACTTCGGACATACGGTTGGGTTCATATCGGAAAATTGGACCTATTGACAGATTTGACGAATTTAGAGACCATTGACTCCGGCACGCTTTTTGGTGCAAAGCGGGTCCAACGACGGACACCATTTTTGCTTGAAATTACCGTTTTTCCTCCTTGTCCAGAATTATACTTAAGGATAGGCAATCCTAGCTATTGGACTATTATGAGAATTTGAAATGTTTGTTCAGCTTTCAGAGACAGTTGTGATGACTTGGACTGTATGGCTTACCAGTTGACTATATATTTTTGGATCTGCGTGCAACCACCAGGCAAGTATACTTGCCTCCCTCTATAGTTTATTTTCATGCTTATAGTACACCTATTGTAGTATGTTATCTTTAGTTACATTAGTTGCTATAGATTTATATGATACCGCGTTACCAGTTTATTGTCTTGCTTGTATATTAGTTTCATGACTTGATAGTGTAGTTATACCAGGCTTGTTTACGTCATGGATCATGCTAGAGTTGTCCTTACCTGTGTCAAGACTAAGTTGTACTGTGTCTTCACCTGTATCTTGACTGAGTCGTGTCTGCAAGTATGTGTGAGTGAACTGCTATTCCTTTGTCTTTTTCACAACCTGCGAGTCCACACACGGGGCGAGGGTTGTCCTTTGCACCTGCGAGTCCACATACAGGGCGAGGGTGACTTGTCTTGAAACTGACCTATGAGTCCACATTCGGGGCGAGGGTTGGTATTCCATTGATCTTCCAGCAGTTCATTTATGCATAGTTGATCCCGTATCCGTGTTCATAGTTACCTGTCAGTAGCCACATGTCAGTCTCATGTCTAGTTCCTGTTTATACCCTGTTTATATTACTGCATGATTAAACTGTTAGATAGGTATGTTTTATGTATCTTGCTAGTCCTCTGAGGACCTGATGATCTCTTCAGGTTTAGCGATTGTATGGAGTTAGTTAGCAGAGCGGGATAGTAGAGGATTGCGGTGCATGATACATGTGTTTGCTTGTGTTATTTCTTTATTATCTTCTCGTGCTTTATATTCTACACCATGATATACCCTGCTTACTTTATAGACTCATATTATTCTTGGAGTCTAATCGGACAATATGCTAATGGGCTGCAGACCATGACCCATAATTGTTCATTCTTGTTTATATGATTCCTGTGGATTGAGATATAGTTTAGATTAGACATAATACCCATGATCCTGACAGCTTATACGTACTCAAGTCGGGCTATAGTCCGCTCGATACGTAGCTGGCTTGCTCACGAGCTTGCATTCGAAAACCGGGTGCGGGTCGTGACAAAGAGACCACTTCCTTTACGCATGAAAGCTATTTGAGTCTTTACGCTCAAGGCTTTCGTGTGCATAGAGTTTATTTGAGCTAATTATACGCTCAAGGCTACTTTTCAGCCACTTTACGCAGGAAGTCTATTTTGGGTTATTTTATGCCCAGTCTGTTACTTTACGCAGAAAGTCTATTTTGGATTATTTTTACGCCCAATCTTTTCTGGCTATGTGAGAACGTGGTCTGTATACGTGGCTTTCATGCCACACTTATCGAGGAACGTGTGTACGTTCTCTTCCCATTTTGTTAAAGTTGTGGGACACGTGTCACCATACGTAGAGATCACAACTCTATATGGGACACGTATCATCACACGTAAAGGTTGATTTTCAATCGTGGGGGATAGTTACTTGCGTAGAGATCCAATTTTGTTGCTTTTTACGCACAGAGGGTCTAGTCTATAATAGACTTATTTTTAATAGAAGAAAGACATCAAGAGAGACAGAGAAGAAGATTCTGAGAAAACTCATACTTTCAGAGTGATATTTCCCAGAAGTATTTCTTCAACTTTTTCTCAAGAACATGGTAAAGCAAAGCAGGAAAGCATCCGACTGTGCCATCAGTGCTGTTGTGTCGATACCTTTCTGGTGACTTAGTTCTTCTGATTGTTCATCTTCTTCAAGCAGTTCTCTTCATCATCATCGTGTGGTCCAAGGAACAAAGTGTTCGCTCTCAGATCAGACTTCCATAGCAATACTTTCCAGAAATAATTTATACTTTTGTACTTTTCTTATTTTCTTTCAAAAGCCAATTTCAGGCATTTTGTTAAGTGAAACAAAATAGCAACTCTGCTGGGGATCACTTTCTTCTCCGACGAGAAAGCAATTGCTCAATATAATGATGTGTCGGTCGGATCGACAAAGAAGACTCTGGTTGTTCAATTCGACCAGACTGCTTACGAAGAAATGCTCCGAACTGGGGGTAGTACTCGCTGCTCCAATGTTCAAAAATTGCGAAAGGTGCAAAAAGTTTGGATTCCTAAGTCCAAAACATCCTCTGATCTCCCTGCTGTCTCTGAAGGCATGTAACGCCCCAGTCCCAATACTTGAGACTAGATATGTATCATGCCAATTGTATACATACGAGTAAATATATGACTCGTATATATACATAAGCTGTAAATGTAGTAATCCAAGACAACTAAATCTCATCCACAAAGATAAATAATGATATAAAGCAACTTTGAGTTTGTCATTAGTTGGGCGGAGACAAGGTCCACTACCAACCAAATTAAATATGGAAAAATATACAAGAAAAGAATTTAGCAAGCGAGAGCAATGGCGAGTCCAAGAGCAATCATCATGGAGGAAGGAATGGCCTTAGCTAGAGCACCTACAGGAAATCACGAAAACACACACCTGGAGAAATCACCAGGTCCTCAGAGGGACGTAACAGGACACATAATATCATGCCAATAAACTGAATAATAAAGCTCAACAGAAAAATATGCATGAGTAAAGGCTCCTAACCATTCTGTGTGAATTGCAATTTAGAGGACAACGTTCTACGCAGGGGCTGTAACGGATTCACGCAAGCAAGTAATAGAGAGTGGCCAGCAAGTAGCGCTCATCCGAGACGCTATCGACCTGGGCAGAAGGTAGTGCTCATGAGAGTCACCCTCGGCCCAAAATGTGTGTAAAAATAAATGTAGCCCCTACGCTAATAACTGTCCCCTTCCCCCAATGATACTATACATGTGTCGACTCCACGACACTGTTTAATCCTTAATAACTGCCAAGTCTTCTACACAATTCTATTAGCAGTTATATCCTAACGCACGGCCTGCACGCACCAATGATCAGTCAGCACGTAAGTCCGCATCTATATGCGACTCACAACTCACACACAATCCGTGATACATCGTGACAGTTTATGAGATGCACTAAACATATGGTGGTCGCTTAACTCTAAGCCAATTGCATAGAATATAATAATTTGCATATATATATAATTTTGAAAGAACAACCTAAAGAAAAAGCATCATGATATTGAGCAAGAAATTAAACAGTAAAGGCAAGGTGTCTTGCCTGATGTGTCGCCTGGTGTGGTACAATATTCTGAAAGTTCCAGTTGTCTAATAGCCCAAGCCAATTAGGAAAGGTCCGGATTCACGAGAAAATAAGAGTATATGGTTAGTCATGGCCTGCTATGATAAGCGAAGTGATTTTGAGTAAACAATATTTATACTAATTGAGAATATTTAAGTTTATAAGAAAACTAGATTTTTATTCATAAATTTAGCTTTAAGATAAATACTTTAAAGAATAAATTATTTTTAGGCAAAATACTTTAAGTTTATCAAATAGGATTTTTGTATAGGAAACTGTATTTGTACTAGTCAAAATATTAATAATATATATTTTTTTTAAAACAACTTAGGCTCATATTTTGGTTTTAAAAACTAATTTCGTCGAAATACATTTTCAGGCTAAAAGTCATAAAAAATTTTTTTTGCAAATAATACAAATAAGACATCAATAATACTAATATTAATAATAATATTAATAATAATAATAATAATAGCAATAAATAACATAACATAATAATAATAACAAATAATAGTAGATAATAATAATAATAATAATCCTAATAATAATAATTAATAATAATAATAATAATAATAATAATAATAATAATAATAATAATAATACTAATAATAATAATACTAAATAATTAATACTTATATGATATTAATGAATAATACTAAATATAATAATGATAATAATACTAATAATACTAAATAATAATATTACTAAAACTTAATCCCAAAAAAACCCCTTTACAACTATCCCCCCCAAATACTTTTACAGAGAGAGAGAGAGGGTCGAAAGGGGAAGAGGAAAACTTACATCGGCGGTTCCCGGCGGCGCTGCCGGAGGAGGATGGCGCGGAGGAGGAAGTGACGCGGAGGGGGCCAGGCGGTGTACGGAGTTCGGCGGACGCGCGGCGACGGATAGGCGGAGGACTCGCCGGCTCGCACGGTGGTCGGCGGATCTCGCGGCGGCGGGAGGGTCGGCGGATCTCGCGGAGGCGAGGGCCCAGGGTCGGCGGATCTCGCGGTGGCGAGGCGCCCAGGGTCGGCAGGGGCGGACGTTTGGCGGCCATCCGTGGGGGCGCGGCCGACCGGGGAACAGCGGCGGCGGACAGGGGTTGCAGCTCGGGGCGGCGGCCAGGAGTCTCGAACGGCGGGGGTTTCGACGGCGACGAGGGAGGTAAGGGTTCGGGTTTCCTCTTTTTCTTTTCTTTGTTAGGATTATCGGGATGGTGGCGGTGGTAGGCTGTGGTGGTGGCGACGGTGGTTGTGGCGGAGATGTCTGGATGGTGTGGTGGTGACTGGTGATGAGACGGTGGCAGGTGGTGGCTGGCGTTGCTGAGGGTGGCGGTGGCAGGGAACAGGGGGTGGTGGTTCTGGAGTGGTGTTTGGTGGTGTCGGGGACACGGTGGTCGGTGATGATTGCGGCGGGCACCTGGCCAAAAGTTGGTGGCGGCCAGGCAGTTAGGGTTTAGGGTTTGATATTTTTGTACAGCGTCGATGTGTCCGACACGGTCGGACAGGTTCACGTACTCGGTGATCGTATCCAAATATCAAGACACGAGAAATTTGTGTAACTGTAATAGAAGTAGAAGAAAACTAGTGGAAGAGAATGGTGACACCGACACGATGCACGTCTGGGTTGTGGAGAATTGGATTGTGGAAATTTATGGAATTTATGGAGTATCTGCCTATTTATAGGACGTGGAAATTCCCATTAGGATAAAGATTGGGATTGTTAAAATCCCCATTAGATAAATTTAATATTAATTTAAATAGTTAAAAAATAATTAGAACGAATCCAAATCAAATATGGATATCTCCTATATTTAAAAGTGTATTTAAAACAAAACCTTTCCCAATTTAAATTATCCAAAATAATAAACTATTAAATTAAACAAGATTAAAAATATCTTTTTTACATCTATTAAAATATGTTATTAATTAATTTTGAAAATTACATATATATACTGCTAAATAACTTTAAAATATAAAACTTACTTTTCTAATATACCATTTTATAATAATCATATTTATTATTATAACTATGTAAATAAAAGGCTTTATAAATAAAATAACAAATTTGGAATTTTGGACCGATAACTAAAATACTTATTAGATATATTTTGAAACTATAAAAAATACGAAAAATGTTTTTCCTAAAAATATATACGCTCGCACATATTCGCACTCGTCGAACAATTACGAAAAATAAAATTTCATGCGCGACGTAAAATACGACTACGCGACGTACAATACAAAAATTTAAATCAGTACCAAAATTTAAATAAAAAATAGTAAAAATTTAGGGGTTTTACATCCTACCCAACTTAAAAGAATTTCGTCCTCGAAATTAAGGATTAGTAGGGGGGTGAGAAGGTACAAGGGGTATGACAAGTCTTCGGGCGAGGCAAAGAAATAACGCCTTAACATAAACAAGCATTTAGTAGGTCACGATGGTAGGGTTAGGATCAAGGGAAAAGACGAATAGTTTTAGGATGGGGATATAGCCATGGGTTGGTAATGGCTAATTACAGTGGTCATAAGTGATCGGACAACTAAAGGGGATACTTGGCACGAGGGATTTTGTCCTTCTAAAATAGGTGGAAGACGAAAGCGATAAAGGGTTCCAAAGGTGAATTTATCGAATACGAATACGTGGTTCAAAGGTGACCGAAAAATTTCAAAAAGAATTTTCAAGGCAGTCATGGATGGGACTCTAAAGGACAAGTTTAGCTATGTCCCCATCCACCTAGAGCGATAGATAAAAGCGAACCAAAGTACACTTGGTTGATCAGACCATTATGCACCGGTTCTGAGTAGACAATACGTTAGTGGGAGCGACCCAATTAACATATGCCGTGGACAAGCTCGATAAGGAATAAGCTTGCAAAAACTAGGCTACATTAGCATCATTAGTCAAAATGGTAAATACATAGGCACGAGAGATTAAGATTTAAAGAAGGTAGAATGATTCTAAGTCATACAATCGTCCTATAGTCTTCTTGTCCAAGTCCTTGGTTGGCTAGACGGGTTAGGTCCTCTAGATTCTAGGATCTAAATAAGCTTGCTAATATAGGTCACTAGGTCAAAGGGGTTGCTAGTTCATAAGGCTAGTTTCTAAGGTATTCTACCCAACTTAAAGAATTAAACTAATGGTGTGATAGGTCCAGCAATCAAGATAAAATGCAAGGTTAAGCATGTAAGGATTTAAGTAGAACAAAAATCATATATCGGGTTGAAAGAATCGAGTCGAGGTCGAGTCTCATCTCAAGTTAAAAAATATATTGGTTTCACGGTAGGGATTAGAGTCCAGTCATTTTTGACCCGAAAGTCGCAATATGAAATTAGAGTATAATGAGACGTGTTTTAGTGGCACGTGATATACCTACATGAAGGTGGGCTCGTCTAGGTCTTACATATGAGAGTTATGGGAAGGAAAAGTCTAGTGTTGTGCTCCAAATATCAAAGTCACGATAGGGACACCAAAGAACTTAAAGTAGAAAGTGGGAGTTAATGAGATAATGATTAACGAACCAAATAAATGACCGAGTTAAAGCATGAAATAATGATAACTTAGATTCTAACAAATCAAGGTAAAATAAATTTGGAGTACAGTTTCTAGAAGAAAAAAAATCTCATAGATAAGGGTATGGTCAAAGGAATGATTCCAGTCATTTATAAGTTCAAACAATTAGATGGTCACGAATAAAGATCTAGATTTGAGGGAAGGCGAGTAAGTTAAAGGATATGTTCATCGGTTTGGTCGATGACTACTATACTTGTGTATATGCAATAACATAATCATAGGTGGCATGACAATCTAATGTAGAATACTTCTATCTCACTAGGGTGACCTTTCTTGCTTCTTGGTCCTCTACCAATATATGATCTAATCTAAAATTTTCAAGTTCCTCGAAATTTTCTCAATAAAATTTCTAAGATACTCTACCAACACTTTCAAATCATCTTAGGCTGTAAACTTTAATCAAAATTTAAATCTCTAGTCAATCTCGAAACAACCCTTGTATTTCACAAATCGAATAATTATTATTATTTTTTTTTCCAAATCTTAAACTCAATATTTAATAAGTTTATCAGCCGAATTTCGTACTACAAAATGGAACATTTAAATAACTTTCAAATTAATTTATGTATTCTTCAAATGTGTATATCTATCTTCCAATAAGCCACAACTACTCTTCAAAAGTAAATATATATATTTTTTTCACCAAAATTTAAATATCCATAATCAAGACTTTAAACTCTAAATAACTTTATAAATCATAGATCATATGACATAATTTAATTCAAAAACATTTTACCAACATTTACCAATCATCCTCAAATTTTGGTCAATCAGAAATCATAATTCCACATTTAAAATTTTTGGATCCTTTTCCAAATCAAATTTATATCATTCCAAAAGATGTATAGCTATAACTCGATAAATCATAAAGGCTCAATGACCTTCAAAAATCAGAACGCAAATTAAATTAATTTGTTTTCTCGATCTAGCTATCCTCTTGTGTATATCATCTGGTAATATCAAAATAAAATTCCAACTACCTTTTGGAAGCGGTAATATGCTACTACCCAACTTGGGATTAACTAATCCTTAATATCTTATTTCTAGGAAAATAACTGCCCTTAAAAATAAAATCTCAATGCATATTAATTGTCAATGCAATCCCTCTAACCATGTGTTTAACCTATGAGCATAAAATAGTGTAGTCATCTTCCTAGTTATCACTAAGCGCGAAACTAAGAATTTACGGTAGAAGGAGTCAAGCAAGATGAAAACCAAGGAGGTCGAACGAGAGTTCGGAATTTGAAGTCAAAAAAGGATGTCAAGTAGGTGGATGCGATTCCTAGATTCTAATCCTATATTGCAGGCTCACATCGGTATAATTACTTAACCGAAGTGACAAACTCGACCTGCATGGGCCACCACAAAAACATGTAACGCCCCAGTCCCAATACTTGAGACTAGATACGTATCATGCCAGCTGTATACATACGAGTAAATATACGACTCGTATATATACATAAGCTATAAATGTAGTAATCCAAGACAACTAAATCTCATCCACAAAGATAAATAATGATATAAAGTAACTTTGAGTTTGTCATGTACACAATAGTTGGACGGAGACAAGGTCCACTACCAACCAAATTAAATATGGAAAAATATACAAGAAAAGAATTTAGCAAGCGAGAGCAATGGCGAGTCCAAGAGCAATCATCATGGAGGAAGGAATGGCCTTAGCTAGAGCACCTGCAGGAAATCACGAAAACACACACCTGGAGAAATCACCAGGTCCTCAGAGGGACGTAACAAGACATATAATATCATGCCAATAAACTGAATAATAAAGCTCAACAGGAAAAATATGCATGAGTAAAGGCTCCTAACCATTCTATGTGAATTGTAATTTAGAGGACAATGTTCTACGCAGGGGCTGTAACGGATTCACGCAAGCAAGTAATAGAGAGTGGCCAGCAAGTAACGCTCATCCGAGACGCTATCGACCTGGACAGAAGGTAGTGCTCATGAGAGTCACCCTCGGCCCAAAATATGTGTAAAAATAAATGTAGCCCCTACGCTAATAACTGTCCCCTCCCCCCAATGATACTATACATGTGTCGACTCCACGACACTGTTTAATCCTTAATAACTGCCAAGTCTTCTACACAATTCTATTAGCAGTTATATCCTAACGCACGGCCTGCACGCACCAATGATCAGTCAGCACGTAAGTTCGCATCTATATGCGACTCACAACTCACACACAATCCGTGGTACATCGTGACAGTTTATGAGATGCACTAAACATACGGTGGTCGCTTAACTCTAAGCCAATTGCATAGAATATAATAATTTGCATATATATATATAATTTTGAAAGAACAACCTAAAGAAAAAGCATGCATAATATTGAGCAAGAAATTAAACAGTAAAGGCAAGGTGTCTTGCCTGATGTGTCGCCTGGTGTGGTACGATATTCTGAAAGTTCCAGTTGTCTAATAGCCCAAGCCAATTGGGAAAGGTCCGAATTCACGAGAAAATAAAAGTATATGGTTAGTCATGGCCTGCTATGATAAGCGAAGTGATTTTGAGTAAACAATATTTATACTAATTGAGAATATTTAAATTTATAAAAAAACTATATTTTTATTCATAAATTTAGCTTTAAGATAAATACTTTAAAAGAATAAATTATTTTTAGGCAAAATACTTTAAGTTTATCAAATAGGATTTTTGTATAGGAAACTATATTTGTACTAGTCAAAATATTAATAATATATATATATTTTAAAAAAACAACTTAGGCTCATATTTTGGTTTTAAAAACTAATTTCGTCGAAATACATTTCAGGCTGAAAGTCATAATTTTTTTTTTTTTTTGCAAATAATACAAACAAGACATCAATAATACTAATATTAATAATAATATTAATAATAATAATAATAGCAATAAATAACATAACATAATAATAATAATAACAAATAATAATAATAATAATAATAATAATAATAATAATAATCCTAATAATAATAATAATAATAATACTAATAATAATAATACTAATAATAATAATACTAAATAATTAATACTTATATGATATTAATGAATAATACTAAATATAATAATGATAATAATAATAATAATACTAAATAATAATATTACTAAAACTTAATCCCAAAAAAACCCCTTTACAACTATCCCCTCCTCCAAATACTTTTACAGAGAGAGAGAGAGAGGGTCGAAAGGGGAAGAGGGAAACTTACATCGGCGGTTCCCGACGGCGATGCCGGAGGAGGATGGCACGGAGGAGGAAGTGACGCGGAGGGGGCCAGGCGGTGTACGGAGTTCGGCGGACGCGCGGCGACGGATAGGCGGAGGACTCGCCGGCTCGCACGGTAGTCGGCGGATCTCGCGTTGGCGGGAGCCCAGGGTCGGCGGATCTCGCGGAGGCGAGGGCCCAGGGTCGGAGGATCTCGCGATGGCGAGGCGCCCAGGGTCGGCGGGGGCGGACGTCTGGCGGCCATCCATGGGGGCACGGCCGACCGAGGAACAGCGGCGGCGGACAGGGGTTGCAGCTCGGGGCGGCGGACAGGAGTCTCGAGCGACGGGGGTTTCGACGGCGATGTGGGAGATAAGGGTTCGGGTTTCCTCTTTTCCTTTTCTTTGTTGGGATTATCGGGATGGTGGCGGTGGTAGGCTGTGGTGGTGGCGACGGTGGTTGTGGCGGAGATGTCTGGATGGTGTGGTGGTGACTGGTGATGAGACGGTGGCATGTGGTGGCTGGCGTTGCTGAGGGTGGCGGTGGCAGGGAACAGGGGGTGGTGGTTCTGGAGTGGTGTTTGGTGGTGTCGGGTGTAATGCCCCGCTCCGCATCGGTGCATTATGATGAGTCGTTGACTCGAAGAGCTGCGTTGACCCGATGAGGTATCGATGCGAATCGATGCAAGTGTTACGTTGGCCAAAGGTAAGCTTTGAGTCGGTTGGAATCTATGAATCGAATCGATGCAAAGTGTAAGTCCCGTTCGAGCAAGTGCTGATGTTAGTTGATCTGGTGTGCAGGCTATGCTTCTACGCTGGACGATAAGAGGTCGGCATTTTGCCTTATGCAATGATGTGTCCGTGAAACCAAATCATAGCCTTGCAACAGATTGTGGCATGGACGCGATAGGCTAAATCAACCGAGTAGTTCAAAGGAATGGCTAAGTCCGGGAGTTAGCTATGCGATCGAGTTATGGAAGCGAGACGCTTCAATCGGCGAGGCGGCAAAGCGTATCGGCTTAAGGTGGGCGGTTTCATGACTCTCTCTCCCTATTCCTTCACGTCTAATAAAAATATGTTATGGTATGCCTAATATGTTATGAGTTAGCGAGCGTGGCTCGGCGAGTAAGTGTCTAAGTATGCGTTGAACACTAAGGTAGAACATTGAACAATCGAACAATTGAAGCGACGTGCATCGAGTGCACGAGTCGCAGTAGGGCAATGATGGTAGAACATTGAAAGATGATAATCAGATGTGCATCATGTGTACGGCTCCGAGAACATTGAACTCTAGGCGTAGAACATTGATTATGGTGCTGAGCGTGCCTTTGCGCACTTAAGCTACGAAATGACTAAGTAAATACGGAGTAGGCTATGCGAATAACATTATGAACGGGACGCGTGATTATGAGTACGAGACGACTAAGCCGTTGGGCGTCGTGCATCAATATGGATGTGTTGGGACATAACGCCGACGGAGCTCCCCATATGTTTATGGTGGATTATGTTTATGGCACGGGGAACCGTTTATGGTACGGGAAACCGTTTATGTGTGAGACTATGTTTATGGAATACGAGATTGGTTGGTATGCTATGGATTGTATGATATGGAACGTATTGCATGGTCAATGGACTCGGATGGCCCGTGCACGGGTGCGGCTTCCCTCGAACGGTTACACCGGGGCGCCGGGACCGTTCGGCCTAGGAGGGAATTATGTGTGGTATTTATGGTGCACAACATTCGGACGGATTACGACCGTCCAGTGCTGTAATAAGCTATGATATCCGTAAGTTTGGGATCCTTCGGATACTGGGCTAGCAACCCGTATCGAAGCGATTGTAGGCTTATACATATGAGATGCCAAGTCCATTACGGTGCGACACACTGTGACCTTCATATAGATAGGGCCGGTGGGCTGAGATGAGAGCTGGGTGCAGGCGCAGGGCCTGCTACCCGTTATGCATATGTTTACGTTTATGATCGGTCGATTGTACGAATCGTATGTTTGCTTATGTTAAGTTCTAACCACTGCAGGCTAAGAAAAATGGGACGGCATGAGCACGAACACTATGTTTACGTTTATGTTATGGCTAACTGTATCTGCTGCAGGAACACGGGATGTGGTAACACATTATAATAACGTGCTATGTTAAGTTTTGCCATGAAATTGATCCTAAGGCTAAATAGAAAGACCACAAAGTAAGATGCATGCTCACTAAATGATTAAGTGTTTGGTTTGGGTGCGAGCGGGTCTTGATCAGTGCGAAGCGAGGACGAAAGCACTAAACCCCCACTAGTTTATGTGCAGGTTCAGGTTATGATCAGCTCGGGGCGGAGCTTGGCTTGGACGTACCGAGGCATGGAGTCCTTGGCGTTCAAGAGGAGCTTTCGCATATGCGTTCGGACTTGCGACATGGAGATGTTCGGCCGAAGACTACTTGGTGGCTATAAAGGGGCATAATGTATGGAACAATGTAATCCTTTGTGAGCTAGAGAGATCATGAGCGTTGTAGCCAATTGGCATATGTATTGGGCTATTCAGAGCCTTTGTAACCTTCAGTTCATTATGAATAAAAGAGATTCTTATGTTTCACTTGTTTCCTTCCGCTGCTTATGTTATCGATTTGAGATAGTTCTATGTGAACCTGTTATCTTGCCTTGCACGAGCGAAACTCCAGGCTCGTGCGGCATCACGCCCCAGCGAGGACGATGATTCGGGTAAAATCTAGCGAGGACGAGCGATTTCCCGGGTCGGGGCGTGACAAGTTGGTATCAGAGCGGTTCCATCCTTTGGACCGTGCGTGAATCTCTTTGACCCTCATTTGCTTCGATATTGAAATTCAGTTGACTCTAAGTTGTTTCCGCAACCGCATGGCTCATGGATCTGCTCGACGCTACATTGGATGTTCCATACAATAAGTCTATATTAAGTTGCGTACGTCTGCCACAAGTATGTCGTGACTATTACGTTATCTCCGGGTGCCGTCGGAGAGTGTTGGTTGCACAAAGTGCAACGAGTTATGGGATGTTGGTTGCACGAAGTGTAACGATGATATGGAATGCTGGTCGCACGAAGTGCAACGAATATGGTGGTGTTGGTTGCACGAAGTGCAATGATATATGAGTTGTTGGTCGCACGCAGTACGATGAGTTATGTGTTGTTGGTCGCACGAAGTGCGAGGATCTATGTGTTGTTGGTCGCACGAAGTACGAGAGATATGTGTCGTTGGTTGCACGAAGTGCAACGGATCGATATGTGAGACGATGCGTGTTATGTGACTACGAGAATGGTTATGTGTCGGTTGCACGGAGTGCAGCAAGTCGTGGATCGTTCGTTGCATCGGTGCAACGAGTCGATATGGTATGATGCGTGTTATATAGCTATGCGGATGGATAGCGATATGTTGCACGGGATTGAGCAAAGACCTTAAGTATCGAGACTAAGTTGTTGCACGAGCTGCAACGAGCGGGATTCGAAGATCGCGGATGCGATTGCACGAGTTGAGTTGGTCGCTAAGTCGAGTTGTGTAGACGAACGTGTATGTTAGCCGAATGTCGCGTGGAGCTTTGAATAAGCGAATGTTGCGGGTGTGATCGAGATGATCGCCATGGTACGGTTAGATTGAATGAGTTCCAAACTTGAGCTAACGTTAGAGCTGGGATCGGAAGGATCGCCATATGGGACGGTTAAGTTGAGACAGAAGTCGGACCTATGCGGAGTGTGATGTCGAGTAATGACTCGATTCCGAGTGGTATATGCAATACCAATTATGCGAACAAGTATAGCGAAGTATTGTGTCGATAACGATAGGCTCGATCCTGAGTGGTATATGGAATACCACTTAGCGATAGCGATGTTAAGCTGGTTGGGGACTTACGATAGGTTACGTCGAGACAATTATGTTGATACGATATGTTGTCCTCAACGGACGGAGTAGTGCCGAGACTTGAGTGTGAATGACTTAGTAGAAGTCGATGCGAGTATGCCTTGATGAATTGAGTTGAACGATTATGCATGAAGTCGTGCCTATGGATGATACGTCGAACGAGAATTCGTTAAGTATAAGTTGAACGATAGGCCGAGCATATGCGAATGAATATTACGTTGAGGAAATAGTCGACCCGGTCGAACTTATGTTGAGTTAGTACGGAGACTTCTTCGGAACATGTTGAGTAAGTACGGAGAAATTGTGCGAACGAATTTGGGTTAACGCGATGGATCGGTAGCACGATTGGAAGTGCGAGTTGGGGATATGAGAATGGATATATGAAATTGAAAATTGTGTCGCGATGATGTTAAGTAGTTACAACCAAATGGATCTTGATAAGTGCGAGACTTGATTCGTATTCGAGTTCGGATAATGGCAATGATTGCAACGGGTTTGAGCTTATGAGAAAGGAAGATGTTCAAGTTATGCATATCGACGATGGTATTGAGGCGTATCAAAGACGATATGTAATAACTCGGGGATACTCTGATCGAATAAACAAAAATTATGTTGAGCATTGTTGTTGGATGAATAAGATGCAAGTTAAGTTGAAGTAGGTTCGGATGATAACGGTAGGAATGCTTCGAGACATTGAGAGTGGATGTATGTTACTCGGAAGAAAACGAGAGTGTTTGGATTTTTCGCGGATCACCACTATGTTGACATTCTTGTCTTGAGCGAGCGCAACACCAGCCGCGCACATACGTCACGTCAAAATTAGAACGATCATTCCGCGTGAGCACTGGTATGGTGATTCATCCAGTGGGGATGATCGAACTTGCAAGGCGTGGCAATTTGGATATGGATTGTGGTTTGATGCGAAGGTAGAATTAAGGCTGGTGTGATATCGTCGACGGTAGTGCCTAAGTAACTCGAGTAGCAGCGGCGCATTAGTTGCACAGGAATAGATAAATTATGGAATGGTATGTCGGATTGGGTAAAGTCCCATAGAAATTGTCGGGAATTGATTTGGCTCCGTGATAAGATATAGCATGGTTCGTTGTAACTGTCCCTCGTTGATGATCTTCAATTATCGAGCGTAGTTTCGGGGCAGCTGACCCTAGAAGACTTGACCGCCAAATCAAGTGAATGTTGAAGTCCCATAGGATGACCTAAAGAAGTCGCGTAAGAAGGATAAGGAATGAGGTAGTGCATGTTGAGGATAAGTCTAAAAGCGAGCAAGTATCACGTCCCGAAAGTTAGCGAGCACTAGAATCGATATGGTCAAGAAAAGTTATGTTGGATCGAGTAGATGTTGAGGAACGTGCTTAGCATAGCGATGCGGTAAGGCGATTGTAAGGGTTTTGCAATGCGCAAGTGCAACGGATAGTAGAACGACCTAAGAGTGTGTCGTAGATCGGTTGAGTAACGGTTAGGCTATGTGTGTTGAGCGTGCGATCTATGTTACGAAATGAACTAGTCGGGAATGAATCAAAGTTTGAGTAAAGGATTTGTACTCGGTCGGAAATAGGAGATGGACGTATCGTAAGAGACCTTGGGTCGGAAAGATTGTTGCCTTTGAGCATCGTAGACTCAAGTTAACCTCTTGTGTCGGGAGAGCGCGAGCATGATGTCTGGATAAGTTGCCTAGCGGGGGTAGCCCCAGACTCGATGCGCGAGTAGTTCGAGAACGTGGGTCGTGTTGGATAGTTGTGTGCGAGACTTAGTATGGATTGTAAGTAAAGGAAAATGGAGACATGTGGACTTAGTCCATGTCATTAAGGCCAAGTGTATGAATGATTGGATGAAAAACTTGAGTTATGTGAGAGATAGGAAACGGTTGGGCGAATAGGCGTTGCGGAAGCTCGTTGCGATCGGATGCGCAATGACTTATGCAATGCGAGTGTTAGGTGGCCGGCGAGAAACTTACGAGATCGAAGTTATGGTTGAATTAAGTTATGTGCAAGATGTTGGAAGAGGATCGCATGTTATGGGATGATGCATACGAGAAGTATTTTAAGAATAGGTGCTAAGATTTTGACTAAGTTGAGTACCGATCGATGGATGCTTGAGGATTAAGTTGAGTGTGTTAGTTTGTTCCGATATCCTACAACTGAGCTTGGCTGAAATGCATATATTGGTGGGATGCCTAAAATATGTGTATGATCCAGACTGAGTTGTATGATTCCAACGATAGTAGTACGAGATCGTGAAGCGATCTATGCGAGGCACTTGGATTAAGTGTTGGTTTCGGTTCGAGGACGAACCTGATTTTGAGTGGTATATTATGTAATGCCCCGCTCCACATCGGTGCATTATGATGAGTCGTTGACTCGAAGAGCTGCGTTGACCCGATGAGGTATCGATGCGAATCGATGCAAGTGTTACGTTGGCCAAAGGTAAGCTTTGAGTCGGTTGGAATCTATGAATCGAATCGATACAAAGTGTAAGTCCCGTTCGAGCAAGTGCTGATGTTAGTTGATCTGGTGTGCAGGATATGCTTCTACGCTGGACGATAAGAGGTCGACATTTTGCCTTATGCAATGATGTGTCCGCGAAACCAAATCATAGCCTTGCAACGGATTGTGGCATGGGCGCGATAGGATAAATCAACCGAGTAGTTCAAAGGAATGGCTAAGTCCGGGAGTTAGCTATGCGATCGAGTTATGGAAGCGAGACGCTTCAATCGGCGAGGTGGCAAAGCGTATCGGCTTAAGGTGGGCGGGTTCATGTCTCTCTCTCCCTATTCCTTCACGTCTAATAAAAATATGTTATGGTATGCGTAATATGTTATGAGTTAGCGAGCGTGGCTCGGCGAGTAAGTGTCTAAGTATGCGTTGAACACTAAGGTAGAACATTGAACAATCGAACAATTGAAGCGACGTGCATCGAGTGCACGAGTCGCAGTAGGGCAATGATGGTAGAACATTGAAAGATGATAATCAGATGTGCATCATGTGCACGGCTCCGAGAACATTGAACTCTAGGCGTAGAACATTGATTATGGTGCTGAGCGTGCCTTTGCGCACTTAAGCTACGAAATGACTAAGTAAATACGGAGTAGGCTATGCGAATAACATTATGAATGGGACGCGTGAATATGAGTACGAGATGACTAAGCCGTTAGGCGTCGTGCATCAATATGGATGTGTTGGGGCATAACGCCGACGGAGCTCCCCATATGTTTATGGTGGATTATGTTTATGGCACGGGGAACCGTTTATGGCACGGAAAACCGTTTATGTGCGAGACTATGTTTATGGAATACGAGATTGGTTGGTATGCTATGGATTGTATGATATGGAACGTATTGCATGGTCAATGGACTCGGATGGCCCGTACACGGGTGCGGCTTCCCTCGAACGGTTACGCCGGGGCGCCGGGACCGTTCGGCCTAGGAGGGAATTATGTGTGGTATTTATGGTGCACAACATTCGAACGGATTGCGACCGTCCAGTGCTGTGATAAGCTATGATATCCGTAAGTTTGGGATCCTTCGGATACTGGGCTACCAACCCGTATCGAAGCGATTGTAGGCTTACACATATGAGATGCCAAGTCTATTACGGTGCGACACACCGTGACCTTCATATAGATAGGGCCGGTGGGCTGAGATGAGAGCTGGGTGCAGGCGCAGGGCCTGCTACCCGTTATGCATATGTTTACGTTTATGATCGGTCGGTTGTACGAATCGTATGTTTGCTTATGTTAAGTTCTAACCACTGCAGGCTAAGAAAAATGGGACGGCATGAGCACGAACACTATGTTTACGTTTATGTTATGGCTAACTGTATCTGCTACAGGAACACGGGATGTGGTGACACATTATAATAACGTGCTATGTTAAGTTTTGCCATGAAATTGATCCTAAGGCTAAATAGAAAGACCACAAAGTAAGATGCATGCTCACTAAATGATTAAGTGTTTGGTTTGGGTGCGAGCGGGTCTTGATCAGTGCGAAGCGAGGACGAAAGCACTAAACCCCCACTAGTTTATGTGCAGGTTCAGGTTATGATCAGCTCGGGGCGGAGCTTGGCTTGGACGTGCCGAGGCATGGAGTCCTTGGCGTTCAAGAGAAGCTTCCGTATATGCGTTCGGACTTGCGACATGGAGATGTTCGGCCGAAGACTACTTGGTGGCTGTAAAGGGGCATAATGTATGGAACAATGTAATCCTTTGTGAGCTAGAGAGATCATGAGCGTTGTAGCCAATTGGCATATGTATTGGGCTATTCAGAGCCTTTGTAACCTTCAGTTCATTATGAATAAAAGAGATTCTTATGTTTCACTTGTTTTCTTCCGCTGCTTATGTTATCGATTTGAGATAGTTCTATGTGAACCTGTTATCTTGCCTTGCACGAGCGAAACTCCAGGCTCGTGCGGCATCACGCCCCAGCGAGGACGATGATTCGGGTAAAATCTAGCGAGGACGAGCGATTTCCCGTCGGGGCGTGACATCGGGGACACGGTGGTCGGCGATGATTGCGGCGGGCACCTGGCCAGAAGCTGGTAGCGGCCAGGCAGTTAGGGTTTAGGGTTTGATATTTTTGTACAGCGTCGATGTGTCCGACACGGTAGGATAGGTTCACGTACTCGGTGATCGTGTCCAAATATCGAGACATGAGAAATTTGTGTAACTGTAATAGAAGTAGAAGAAAAATAGTGGAAGAGAATGGCGACACCGACATGATGCACGTCTGGGTTGTGGAGAATTGGATTGTGGAAAATTATGGAATTTATGGTGGAGTATCTGCCTATTTATAGGACGTGGGAATTCCCATTAGGATAAAGATTAGGATTGTTTAAATTCCCATTAGATAAATTCAATATTAATTTAAATAGTTAAAAAAATAATTGGAACGAATCCAAATCAAATATGGATATCTCCTATATTTAAAAGTGTATTTAAAACAAAATCTTTCCCAATTTAAATTATCCAAAATAATAAACTATTAAATTAAACAAGATTAAAAATATCTTTTTCACATCTATTAAAATATGCTATTAATTAATTTCAAAAATTACATATATATACTGCTAAATAATTTTAAAATATAAAACTTGCTTTTCTAATATACCATTTTATTATAATCATATTTATTATTATAACTATGTAAATAAAAGGCTTTATAAATAAAATTACATATTTGGAATTTTGGAACGATAACTAAAATACTTATTAGATATATTTTGAAACTATAAAAAATACGAAAAATGTTTTTCCTAAAAATATGTACGCTCGCACATATTCGCACTCGTCGAGCAATTACGAAAAATAAAATTTCATGCGCGACGTAAAATACGACTACGCGACGTACAATACAAAAATTTAAAACAGTACCAAAATTTAAATAAAAAAAATAGTAGAAATTTAGGGGTTTTACAAGGCAAAGGAATTCTTCCTACTCCAGTTGTGGAGGCTCTCGTCTGTGACGAGGCAGTCTCTACTTCAGTGTTGCGCCCCGGGCGTAAAAATTAGTATCTCGTCTGTGACGTGGTAGACACCCAAGTCTTGCGCTCTACGCATAAAAATCAGTCTCCCGTCTGTGACGTGGCAGATGTTCACGTTTTGTGCTTTACGCGTAAAGGTAAATCTCCTGTCGTTGACATGGTCGATAAAGTTCACAATGATGCCTTTGCATATAAAGTGAATTTGCCTACACGCATGCTGAATAAAAACAAGAATTCTATTGTTGGTAAAACTTCAGTTTTTTACCAACAACCTTCTTACACTGCTTTACGCAAAGTACCAAACCTTCAGATTACGCGTAATGCTGATGGAGTTCTTTGTGCACAAGAATCTCAGGATTTACGCACGCAACTCCAGGCGCGTAAAAATATACACTTTGGTTCTGCTAATGCAGCCAGTAATCTTTTATATACGCAAGGGACTAAAGCGTAAAAGCAAAAAATCTCCTGTGATACTCCTCCAAGAAAATCATCATTGTGAGTGTCACCAGATTATAATCAAATGTTGCTGTTCGGCTTCTAAATAGTCAGTTTTTGACCGATTAAGCTACAATGTGCCTCAGCAAGAAGTTGATGATCAAGAACATGAGTTGTCCTATGCATCAGTCAATATGGCATCTCATATCAATAGAGGACGACGTCCAAGATGCAATTCGTCCCGGACTCCAAGCCAACAACAGTTCAACCGACTCCTTGAAACTTTTGAAGGGGTATATCAGCATACTCGGTCAAGAAGTCAAAGATCGTTACAATCTTTAGATTCAGAAGCTGGGGGTACCCAATCTTTGGAGTCAGAAACTGATAGCGTTGATTCATACCTCTACACCAATCCCTCTGTATGTTCAAGGGAGGTTGAATCTTATGTCATCGGAGAAGAACCAGAGACGTCTACTTCTAATACAGAGCAACGTCTCTCAGCAGTGGAACAATCACTGAAGGACATGCTTGCCATGATGCAAAATATGCATCAAATAATAGTGACTCAACAAACTGTTCAGCCGGCAGTGGTAACACCGGTGCAGATAGCATCGCAAACTCAAAATAGTCAAGGGGTTGATACACCTTTGAATAATCTTAGTCAAGACCCTGCTATCAATCAAAGCTCCGCAACTCCAGATCCTCTCATTCCAGAAGATGTACCACCTCCGGTGGGTGTTACGGTACATCCAGCCACTATCCAATCAAATGTGCTTTCCCAAACTAGTGAAGCTATTCAAGCAGTACGTGAGCAAAAAGTACAGTTTGAGGTTCTTAAGCACAAAGATCAACTCCAGAGGTTAAGGATCAAACAACCTTATCCTCCGCACTGGAATGATGTACCCTTTTCTCCAAAATTCAAGCCACAATCTATGGTGTTATTTGATGGAAAGGCTACTCCAAGTCTATATATTAATTATTTTGATATTATGACTGTACATTTGCAAACGAATGATGCTCTTCTTACCCGAATTTTCATTGGGTGTTTGACGGGTTCAGCATATGACTGGTATCGCAGTCTACCCGACAATTGCATATCGTCTTTTGACGAGTTTAAAGCAATATTTCTCTCCCGTTTCTATGAAGGAGGCATGGACATGAATATGTCCTCCTTAATAGAGATTAAACAGAAAGAGAAAGAGGATACTCGGACGTTTATTGAACGTTTTCGACAGGCTACTTTGAACATTGCTGTCTTTACAGGCTCTCAATTCATAGATTGGGCCTCATTTATTATAGCAGCAGTTTGAGCCGAGACCAATAGTAGATTGGCTCGTGAACATGGGATGATCTTTGCCTCAGAAGACAAAGGAAAGAAAGCCTCTTCAGGTAATAATTCTGGCAATCGCAATGGAAAAGGGAAGGAAACCCTAGTGGTTAATCTTTCAAAACCTAAAACGATGCCAAATAATCCGGAGTCTTCCAAAACAAAAGAAGAGTACTCTTTTGATGACAGTGATATCCCAGAGATATTCTAATGTCTCGTCAAGAGTGGTAAACTTCAGATTCCAGAGCCAAAATGACCTAATGAGGTGAATCTAACTGACAATTCCAAGTATTGTATCTATCATAGATACATAAATCATCCTACTAAGGCTTGTTATATTTTAAAGAAGAAAATCCAAGAGTTGATAAATGCTAATGCCATCGCTTTAACCAATGATGAGCGTACAGTCACAACTAATATGATTTCTCTTCAATTTGGAGGTTTTCTTCCACAGCAAGTTCCAGATGGGATTGTCCCAATTCTAAAGGCGACAATGAAGATTGTAAATCTCCCGCCAGCTAGAGAGCAAAGTAAAGGATTATTGCCTCTCACGTTAAAAAATGGTGAACTCATGTGGGTACACCCTGACTTAGTACCTGAAATGGAAGATGAAAGTAAAATTTCAAAATCCAAGAAAGGTCGAAAAGTCAAAACCTGTAATATGATTTCTCTTGTTGTTACTCCAGATTATGATGATTCAGATCATCTTTGGGACGATATTCCTTTGGAGTGTATAAGTGTTGGCCTATATGTGTTTTGGCACATGGCCTAGGTGAAATAGCCTATGGCATATGGTGTGGATACACTTGTGTATCACTAGGCTAGTGTGACTTGTATGGTAATTGGTTAGTGACCTAGAATGACTTGTTAGTCTAGGTTTAGACTTGGAATTGTTTAGTTGACCTAGTTTGACTAGTGTAGTTGACCATGGTTGACCAAGAGTTGACTTTGGTCTAGATTGACCTAGATTCATATAGAATGCATTGAATTGCATCTTATTATCATTTTAGACATGTTGTAACTTGTGTTGTTCTGATTAGGAGCCAAACACCACTCCTCAGGCAGTATTTTCTTTTGGACATCCAGGGTATCAGGCGAGTACATTCTCTGATCATTTTATATCCTGTTTAGAATTATTTTCCTGCTTTAGATTACTTTACTTGATATTGTCACGTTGGTAACACGAATTAGTACTATATGGATCCTTTCTTGAGATGTTATTCCCTCAGGGAGCATCGGATACTACATGTTCTGTGCGTTTCACTTACATTGTGTATCACTATGCTTCATGGTTCATTGATCACTTGTGACATGTACTCTTATGATCACAGAGTCTTCCTTGAATCACCCATTTATAGGCATTCCCAGAATTACCCATTTATAGGCCTACCATATATCACCCCTTGTGGACCATTGCATGGATCGTAACATAACCTGGCTGGATCCTTGTGTATTAATTGGGGTACGGGGGAGTAGAAGTAGACATGTGAATAATATCCAAGTAGTGTAGTTCCCAGAATCACTCCATAGTATAGTTCCCAGAATCTCCTATGCCATTTACATGACTATATTGTACTCTGACTCACTAGCCACTGTTAGTTCTCTATTTATAGTAGATATTTCTATTACAGTTCTCTCTCTGTTTACATTATGTACTTTGTTTCAGTTTTCTGTATCTTACTCTACTGCATGATTATATTTTCTAACCTGCTATGATCTGTTGAGATGTATTGTGCTCGCTCCTGTCCTGACTGGACCTGTTAAAAATTTTACAGTAAATGATGAGGCTCTGGTGTCTACCCATTATGGTGCAGCTTAGACAACACTTGTGACTTGGACCCAATTGCAGTAGAGGATCTACCACCAGTGGTTTAGACTGCTAGCTTAGACTCTTACCTTGTCTTTCTTATTGATACATTATTGTATATGTACTGGGAGTTATTTTATCTGATATTTATGGAGATGTCATCTTAGACACTTAGACTTCTATCTGATTGTATCTCTGTGGATTTATTTCGTTCCATATATATCTATCTTTTTATCGTACTCTACCTTAGATGTGATTGAGACTGTATTGCTATGTCACCTCCATTCGGAGTGTATATAATGTACAGGTACCTTTATATTGTTAGATGATTGACCTAGGACAGCATTCTACCGCCGACACTGCGGCGTAGGCTGGGCGTTGTTACATACTCGTACCCTCACAGTGGGTGCGGGTCGTGACACATTTTTAGTGGTGGCCCATGCAGGTCGAGTTTATGTAGTGGTATTCGAACTAGAGTATTACTACAGCCTGCAGTAGGATTAGGATATTTTTGAGGGTACTCAATCACACTAGGAAAAACTCTTAATCAGATTCATTTTATCTAAATTTGCTGTTTATTGTCTTCCCTTGAGTATAAACTGTCCTCCTTTGAATTTTCGCTTCATTCTCAGAAATTGCTTCTTATTTTGATCTGTCTTTATGATGATTATGGAGACGCGATCTCATCGCTCCGGTCCGGGGAATACTATCGAGAGGCTGGCTACCTCTCGTCCTGTTCATCAGGGCCTCGAGACCGCGGCTCCTGTTGTGCCGACTCAGGTTGGCGTTTCTGCTACATGGAGGTGCACCTCTGTCTGTACAGAGACTTTTTCCCGTCATTCCCGATTTTTCTCAGCAGCAGCGGTTCATGCAGCATCAGCAGCAGACCGGGGAAACCAGTAGGGGCGAGCTATCGTCAGGACAGTCGAGGATGCACAGACCATTGGAGATCTTGATGCAAGTTCCGTTCTTCTCGATTCTATTCCCGTAATTGTCTTTTATAACTACCTTGAAATCCGATTCCATCTGTTCCTTGCTGATTGATTAATTTTGTCATGTTGTTCTTTTGTTATGTTTGTTTTTATTCAAAAAAAATCATATGGGCTAGGTCACCTAAATCATGGGATCTAGAATCTTCGATAGTCATGTTAGCTGGCATAGTGAGGACATATAGTCAGATTTTGGACGTATTTCTCGGGTGTGGAAATTTAAGGTTTTTGTCGTCGCATGCGACAATACGAAAATTTTAAACACCATGAACCTAGGGGTATATACCCTGGTCAAGGACTCTGTGATTATCGTAGCCTTGCTCGCTAGCATGACGAAGACTCTGAACAACATGATTTTGGACAGACGCATATGATTATACCCTTCTATTGTTATAAATAACTTAGGAGTAGGCATATTTAGTTGTAGAGCTTATTCATATATAGTTCTCTCATAGTGTAATGATATGACGACTTGTAGAGTATATGTACCCTAGAGATGATAGTTAGTAGTGGTATTAGAATAGTAAACCATTGTAGATAATTTTTCTGTTGTTTATAATACCAACCAGTTTACATATAGGATGTTAGTATGCCTTACAGCCTTCATGATTGTTATTACTTTCCTTACCTTTTTTCAGTGAGACACCCATGATCAGAGCCTGTCCTTGAATATAGTGGTAGTTTCACCTAAGACTGAGAGGTCTATAAACATATAGATTACAGATGGTATTGGCATATGGGATATGGGTTTGGTTGGTATCTATAGGTCATTGTTGTATAGGATTATTGACATGTTGTTAGCCTATTGGTCCACTTCCTATTTTAGTAAGTTCTCTTTGTGTTGAGTTCAATCATGTTGATCAACCTTTATAGGCAGTGTGCAGATCCTTCACTAGATACCCTGTTCCCTTGGTTCAGATTTGTACAAGTTGTTCACTGCACTCAGCTTTCATTATCTACCATGTTGTATCATAGGTTTCACCGGACCATAGTTCAGACCCCAATTATTGACTCACCAATATAACCATTAACCCCTTACCATATTCTACATATCTGGAGAGTTAGTATCATGCATACTAGAGGCCTGTACTCACCACTTGGGACAGTTCACTGTTCTATCCCAGTACACCTTACAGTATCTGACCCCTTCATTGGAGTGCTAGGCATGTGGTAGGGAGTGTGTGTTTTAGACCCTGAGTAGAGTTGAGGTGATGAGGGTTAATATATATAGTTTGTATATATATGTAATGTATTTTGATTGGTACGTAGCCTGCACTCGTTTGCAGTATACTGCCTATTGCATTCCTTGTACACCAGTTTGGTTCACTTCTTCAGACCACTGTCCTGCATGTAGTTAGTTCAGCCAGATATAGAGGAGAGGCCAGGTTGATCTAGAGGCATGTTTCAGTCACCATGTAGGTTTTCTTTCACTTTGACTATACAAGTGGACCCAAATGTCCTGACTTTTAGCTTATAAATTCAGTCTCCTTAGCATCATTTCCTTTTGCCTACACTGATGATGCAGACCATTCATCCTTAGCCTAAATTATAAGCATCTGTTCAGTCACTTATAAGTTTAGTCTACTTAAACCCTTGATGATCAGTTATTTATATATATAGATGATATACTTAGGATATATGTGATGGGTTGTTGTCCTTGAGCATATATATATGTGGTATTTGGGATTGGTGTGCTCAGCTTGTAGGTACTTAGTTATGGGTGACTTGATAGGATTGGAAGGTTAAGAGCTAGCCTATTATAGAGTTTCTTTTTTTTTTTTGCTAATCTCTGGTTGCCAACACCTAGATAGTTAGCATAGGTGAAATCCTAAATAAGTTGACCAGCTGATGACCAAGTACTTGGATGTTGAAAAATTGACTAGTGATTGACCCTTGACTATGTTTGACCTAGAAGGGGTGCGATCATCTTAATTTCGAGGATAAAATTTTATAAGGTGGGTAGGATTGTAACACCCAGTTTTCCAGATGAGGGTAATTTTGAAATTTTGTAATTATAATTATTATTTATTGATATTTATTTTATATTATGATTTTTGGTGATTTTTTAATTATTTTTAAACTATTTAAAATTATGACTTGTGTTTTGGTGTTTTGCTAGTGTAATCCTAGAGATAGTGACCTAGAGCCTAGCCATGTGATTAGGATATTTCATTTATCATTTTTAGTTTGAGGGTATTTTTGTCATTTTGAATTATTTGAATTTAATATATATTATTTGGAATTTAAAATAATTATTTAGAATGGTGTGATTTAAATATTATTTAATTGATTGTCTTGTGTTGTGTTTAGTCCTAACCTAGATTGGACCTAACCTAGATTAGTCATAGCTAGTCTAGTTAGCCATGGTTAGTATTATTTAGTATGGGTTAGTTGGGTTAAGTCATGACTTGTTAGAAAGGAATAGGTTGCAACTTGACTAGAAGGGGAAACCTAGATTTCTAGTCATTGAATATATTAGATGTGATGAGAGCCCTTGGATTAAATCCCAAAACCCTAACCCTAGCATTTATGGCCAGCCACCTAGGGTTCCACACCCTATTTAATGCCTCTTCCATCTAGGGCTAGCCTCCTTTAGGAAATTAGCAAGTTGGAAAAGAAAGGTAAATCCCAATCTCCCCCAATCCATATCTATTCCATTTCAATTCCATTTTCCTTCAAAATTCTTGCATTAGGATCTAATCCCTGTATACTTTCTGTCCATGGTAAAGAAATTCAGTAGAGGAACAATTTGGTGAAGTTTGGCTAGCAAGGAGAAATCCCCCATTTGTAGCTTTCTCAAGCTTTTTGCACATATAGGTAAAATCCCATAAATTGATCTAATATTATGTTTTCTTTGCATTTAGGGCTAGATCTAGGAGTCCCCTAGCTGTCCCTGAAGTTTGGGTCAATTTCGTGTCCGTTTGGTGCTCGTATCGGACACGTGTCATAGTGTACGTATAGGTGTTCGATAAAATGTCACAAAGGATTTTATTTTTGATTTTTAAAAAACTTATTACATGAATTTGTAGATCTAAATATTTATGTTAATCTTTGTGAAGACTGATGTGTTTTTCGTGTCGATTTCGTGTCGAAATGGGGTACGGACACGCTGCACGACACGCGTGTGCGTTATCCTGCTACCTGTGTCCTATTTCTCACTGGACACAGTATTTTGACACGCAAAACTTGGCATGGAGGTTGGGGCAGTGACTGACAAGACACTCCCTAAGTTTCACGACACCTCGTTTCGTGTCGGACACAAAAACGAGGCCGCACTGGCCATATACCGGGCTGTACGCGCACAGAAATGCGTCTGATACGCGTGTCGTATCACGCGTATGCGTGTCCGCCGTGTCTCGGGATGTGTCGTGTGTATAGGCCTATATGTGGGCTTCACGTGGACACGAGCACGAGACGTGTCGTGCCTCGTGTCGCGTCCACGAGAGCGTGGACTCGCTGCACGAGACAGTGCAGTCTGTGCGTATGTTGTGTGTTTTCAAGCACTTGGACACTTCGTGTCCAGTTCCCTGGACACGAATGGACCCCTAGACACGTATACTTGTAGAGAACAATTTTGTACACCTGTTTTGAACTTTTAAAGGGGTTTATGTGAATATTGGATTCGAAATTGGGTTTTTCCAATGTCTCTGATACATTAGGACTAAAATGGGGAAATTGTTCTAAATTTCGATTTTGTATTCTCACTGTGATGTAGGTTATATATGGGATTTGTTTTTAGGTTTTGTGTATGAAATTTGCACTGATTAGAGAATGGTAATTCGATTATTGAAGTTCACTGTCACTGTGTAGGCATTCACTGAAACCTGAATTCATGAATACCCTGAAAATTCCTGAGTTTAATTCCTGTTTTTTTTACTGATTTGATGTTAATCTACCATGTTTAATTCATGTACACATGTACTAGATTACTACAATGTTGATTTGAATGATTAGTGTTAGGTTTTGGTTTTCGAATTTGATTTTTGGATGTTGAATTGATACATGTGTTAACTGTGATATTTCACTGAATTTCCTGAATTTGCAGTACAGGACATAAATACTTGAGAATTGATTTGTTATTGAACCTTCCTTATGTTGAAATCTGATAACCTTATAACTGAGAAATATTCTCAGGTTATGTTCATATTGGTGAACATGAGTTCCCAGTTAGTAGGAACCTGAGAATGAACTGTTAAATGAACCTGAGATTAACTGAGTTTTGGTTAAACTCAATATGAACTGAGTTCAATGAAAACTGAGATGGGATTTAACATATAACTGAGACTCTAGGCTACACTATTTTCCCTATTGCAATGTTTTGAATTCTTTAATCCTGAGACTAAAACTGAGTTTCATCCTGAAATTGGAGAACCACATGGTATGTGCACACACCTAATCTAACTGATAACTGCTACACATAGGAATACATTCCTGTCACCTGAGATCAGCACACACACAACCTATATCCTATCACCTAAGTATCCTATATACACACACAGAGGTTTTTATGTATGCAAACACACCACAAATGAGACTCCTTGCATTGAATCATAACTGAGACACTTTTCTGTACACACAACCCATATGTCACTGTCACTTGGACTTTGTTGACTATCATTCTCTAAAATCTAGACTGATTTCTTAACTGCTACTATGTTACAAAACTGGTACACTGTTCTGAACAACTGAGCCCTGTTTTAAATCTATGAACTAACCTGGGAATGTTCTCTATGATACACTGTTTAATTTCCATTTCCTGAGATTGAATGTTAGTTTAGAACATGAATTAGTTTTTCCTCCTTTTGTCTAACTGCTAAATCTGAGATCAAATGCACACAGACACCATGTATCATTATCACTTGAAACTGAGACACTGTTGTTAAACCTGAGTTTGTGATGCACTAGTTTTTGGAATCCTGAGACCCTACATTGTTTTACTGTTATTATATAAACCTGAGATTACCTTGTATTCACTGAATTCCTGGGTACATGTGAACCTGAAAATGTATCATGCTACACATTCAATTGAACACACACTGTTACAACCTGGGTTCACCCTTAAATTTGAGAATTTAGTATCATGTTGACACTGATTATATCCTATACACATGTACACCCATATCCCACTGTTGACACCTAACTAAGACTGAGAACTCACCTCTATGACACTTAAACACACATACACATATACATTCCTGTACACAGAACACCCTCACACCCTCACACACATGCCACACTCTCACTTTTCTGTCACACACAGGAAAACACACACATTACTATGTACACAAGCTCCTTACACTCACACATTCACGTGTTCTTTTCTCTCTATCCTCCTCTCTCTATATATATGTATTATGTATAGCTAATGTGTGAATGTGTAAGTTGAGATCCCTATTGTTATATACATATATGTGTATATAGATGTATATATATGTGGAGTGTATAAGTGTTGGCCTATATGTGTTTTGGCACATGGCCTAGGTGAAATAGCCTATGGCATATGGTGTGGATACACTTGTGTATCACTAGGCTAGTGTGACTTGTATGGTAATTGGTTAGTGACCTAGAATGACTTGTTAGTCTAGGTTTAGACTTGGAATTGTTTAGTTGACCTAGTTTGACTAGTGTAGTTGACCATGGTTGACCAAGAGTTGACTTTGGTCTAGATTGACCTAGATTCATATAGAATGCATTGAATTGCATCTTATTATCATTTTAGACATGTTGTGACTTGTGCTGTTCTGATTAGGAGCCAGACACCACTCCTCAGGTAGTATTTTCTTCTGGACATCCAGGGTATCAGGCGAGTACATTCTCGGATCATTTCATATCCTGTTTAGAATTATTTTTCTGCTTTAGATTACTTTACTTGATGCTGTCACGTTGGTAACACGGATTAGTACTATATGGATCCTTTCTTGAGATGTTATCCCCTCAGGGACGATCGGATACTACATGTTCTGTGCGTTTCACTTACATTGTGTATCACTATGCTTCATGGTTCATTGATCACTTGTGACATGTACTCTCATGATCACAGAGTCTTCCTTGAATCACCCATTTATGGGCATTCCCAGAATCACCCATTTATGGGCCTACCATGTATCACCCCTTGTGGGCCATTGCATAGATCGTAACATAATCTGGCTGGATCCTTGTGGATTGATTGGGGTACGGGGGAGTAGAAGTAGACATGTGAATAATATCCAAGTAGTGTAGTTCCCAGAATCACTCCATAGTATATTTCCCAGAATCTCCTATGCCATTTATATGTCTATATTGTACTCTGACTCACTAGCCACTGTTAGTTCTCTATTTATAGTAGATATTTCTATTACAGTTCTCTCTCTGTTTACATTCTGTACTTTCTTTTAGTTTCCTGTATCTTACTCTACTGCATGATTATATTTTCTAACCTGTTATGATCTGTTGAGATGTATTGTGCTCCCTCCTGTCCTGACTGGACCTGTTGAAAATTTTACAGTGAATGATGAGGCTCTGGTGTCTACCCATTATGGTGCAGCTTAGACAACACTTGTGACTTTGACCCAATTGCAGTAGAGGATCTACCACCAGTGGTTTAGACTGCTAGCTTAGACTCTTACCTTGTCTTTCTCATTGATACATTATTGTATATGTACTGGGAGTTATTTTATCTGATATTTATGGAGATGTCATCTTAGACACTTAGACTTCTATCTGATTGTATCTCTGTGGATTCATTTCGTTCCATATCTATCTATCTTTTTATTGTACTCTACCTTAGATGTGATTGAGACTGTATTGCTATGTCACCTCCATTCGGAGTGTATATAATGTACAGGTACTGTCAGCCAGCTACGTATTACGGGTAGATGAATACCGTATAATACGATCAATGCTGTCTAACCAGACGAGGGGTTGCATACTACATGAAAGTCTTACTATGGTCACTTCACATCTATTGTCTCAATCATTCAAACAAGAAGCAAGAATAGAGAACATGTAAGATAAAGCAGTAAGGCGTCCCAAACGTTTAGTCAAAATGTTCTTGAGATCTGGCTTTGCAAAACATAGCCAGATGGTATAGTAACATATACACAATTATTATCAGCTGCAGTCTGACTTAGTTACAATTATGTAAAAGTAAGTACAAGACGATCCGACTAACATGTCGGTACCAAACGGCTAAGTATGAAGTAAATAACAAAACGAGCGGTGAAGTAAGGAACCCACTCGAGTCCTCCTGCGATCATTCCCCTAGTATTGACTATCTTGGAGGTGGAAGTAAGCTGAGTCCTCGGGAACCGGCTCTAAATCTGGCCATGCAAAACCAGAGAGGTTAGACCTCTAATAGCAAGTACCACAAGGAAGCACGATATGAAGGATTAAACCAGTAAGTAAGATAATATAATAATAGATCTCTGCTTTCCACTAGGATTCACATAACATCACGACACTTCGAACCAACCTCCCAACCAAACAAGGACAGAAGTTGGCCCGTCATGTCCTGACATTCTGATCATCTCAGTTAGGCAACAGAGTAGGTACAGTACACAAACAATCATCTTGAATAGCCAAATCAACTCCTACGGCTTACTATTGTGAGTCCCAAGTTATCCTGGAATTATGCAAATAGGGATTCCTCAGTTCTTACTATGTGCGAGCAAGGCTAGTCTATCCAGTCAATCAATTGCACCAATCATGAATTAGACGAGTCCCAGCGGGACGCCCGTCATCAATATACAATATACAATAATAATATAAGCAGATACCGCTCCCTGCCCGTATGGCAGGTTTACAGTATCTGTGGAAACCAGCCGACCTGTCGTGCACTACTAGTCCCAAGAGGGCTGCCATGTAAGAACTCGGGGATCCATTCTCTCCATGCAATCATTATTTTATTTAACTTAATAGTCTCTACGTTGAGTGAAATCCTATGCCGTGGGTCATGGTCATTCAAATGAGTACTTTCGTACGGGGTACGATATGCGCAACTCTACAACGATACCCGTACGGCTAGGTTGTAGGTCTTACATAGCGTAATGCAACAATCATATCTAACCACGGAGTAATCATGCCTTGACCATAAAGTACACATGCTGCTTTGTAGAAAAATAAATAAATTGAAGCCTACACATGCATGTATGTCAATATTCGAGATCGGCTAATCGATTACAATAGTTCATTACATGAACGTGTCTCATTCATTTAATTCAATAAGACGACTAGCCAGTCTCTTAGTTCCAACTAGGAACGCATGATCAATTTAGTCAAGATAACCATTATTATCAATGGTGACAAGGCATGAAAGTCAATTAGTATTAAATGGGGTCGAGTCTATAACTCCTCAGGGTTTAAGTTCCAGCCTTACTGGGTATCCATAAACCAGTCAAGACACAAGGCACATTCTACACAACCATATGTATCAAAAATATTAACATGCTAAGATTATCGAGTTCATAAAAAAAAGCGTAAGGATATAATAGAAGAATTATCATGCCACCATTAAATGAATAAGTTATAGAACAAATAGAAACACCCAGGTCAGGAAGTCACGCCAACAAGTCTATGCTAAGGCCAACAAGTCACGCCAACAAGTCTATGCTAAGGCCAATAAGTCACGCCAAGTCTAGTAGGTAGGAGTGAGCGTATAAACAGCGTGAGCATGAAAAGTGGTTCACGTTGACACGCACAGCGTGAGCGTGAAGGGTAATTCACGCACTCATAACGTGAGCGTGAAAAGTAACTCACGCACGCATAGCGTGAGCGTATGAGCGTGAAAAGCGTAAAAAGTAACTCACGTACGCACAGCGTGAGCGTATGAGCGTGAAAAGCGTGAAAAGTAACTCACGCACGCACAGCGTGAGCGTAACTCAAATGTCACGCACGCACATAAAGACGTGAGCGTGACTCAAAATTCACGCTAACACGTAAAGACGTGTGCGTGACTAAAAATTCACGCTAACACGTAAAGACGTGAGCGTGACTAAAAATTCACGCACGCACGTAAAGACGTGAGCGTGACTAAAAATTCACGCTAACACGTAAGAACGTGAGCGTGACTAAAAATTCACGCACGCACGTAAAGATGTGAGCGTGACTAAAAATTTACGCTAACACGTAAGAACGTGAGCATGACTAAAAATTCACGCTAACACGTAAAGACGTGGGCGTGACTAAAAATTCACGCACGCACGTAAAGACGTGAGCGTGACTAAAAATCCCGAACTCCAATCTTATGGAGCCTTCGTTCCAAGCCAGAAATGAGGTTCCCATGGTTCAGAATGGTGTGGAATGAGAAGCTCTGCCACATGAAACTATCTATTTCGAAAGCACGCCAGTTTGGTAGATCAAAACCCATGAACAACCGAGAATACAACAACTTAGATCTGGAAGAAACAAGCCAAAGAAATCAAAAATGCTAAGTACTAAACTCTCTTAGAATCACAAGTGGAAGACAAATGAACCATAAAAATGGGTGAAGGAGAAGCAAGATGTACTTGCCTTCTCCTGGTAGGTGGAAGAGAGTGATGAGGAAGAAGAAGAAGTAATTAGTGAAGGAGAGTTATGAGGAGAGAGAAGGAGATGGAGGCTTTAAATGGAAGGGGTGGTGGTAGGTGGGGGTTTGTGGGGGTTTGGTTCATGTGAACCACCATGAACCCGAGAAAACCCTCCTAGGCCGAACCTAAAAATAAGACTAAAGCAGAGAATAAAAGCAGGAAGAAAAATGCAGATAATTAATTAACATGAAATTAAAGGAATTTAAACACAGGATAATATATGATAAATATTAAATAAATATATATGAGTTGTACATGTATAAAAATACGCATTCTGGGAACGGGGAGTGACATCTCTACCCACCTTAGAAAAATTCTGTCCTCGGAATTTCAAATCCAAGCAGGTAGAAATATCGGAGCTAAACTAATACAAGCAATTCTAGTGAGCAAGCAATCATTTTTACCATATCGAAAGCAAGTACTATATATGTAAATTCATCATCCACGATATCAAGTAGCTCTACCCATAAGGTGATAAGCATGAAGAATCAGGACAATCAAGGTATACAGAAAGAGATATACCTTGTGAGTCAAACAGGTGTGGATACCGTGATCGGATATCATCCTCACGTTCCCACGTTGACTCTCCCAAGGAGTGATGACCCCAAGCAACAAGGACAAGACTAATTGTTCGGTTCTTGAGTATCTTCTCTCTTCGGTCCAAAATGGACACAGGTTGTTCCTCGTAAGACAGGTTGGTACCAACAACCAGCTCAGAATGATCGAGGATATGGCTTGGGTTCGATACATACCTACGTAATTGAGATACATGAAACACGTCATGCACCTCTCGTAACGAAGGTGGGAGGGATAAACGATAAGCAACATCGCCTATCCGATCAAGGATAACAAATGGGCCCACGTACCGCGGACTCAATTTTCCGCGAACGCCAATCTAATGACCCTACGAGTAGGTGAGATCCGCAAGAATACGTGGTCCCCAACAGAGAACTCTAATGGCCTACGATGCTGGTCCACCCAATGACGATGCCGGTCCTGCGTAACTCGAAGTCGCTCTCTAATTCCCTTAACCACTTCAACTGTCTAAACAATTATTTCTGGGCCTAACATCTTCCTCTCCCCGATATCATCCCATGCAAGCGGTGACCTACACTTCTTACCATATAGTGCTTCAAATGGCGCCATCTGGATACTGGCTTGATAACTATTGTTGTATGAGAACTCGAATAAGTACAGGTGACTCTCCCAAGACCCTCCAAAATCTAGAGTACAAGCTCGCAACATGTCTTCTAAAGTCTGAATCGTTCTTTCTGATTGCCCATCCGTCTGCGGATGGTAAGCCGTACTAAATCTTAACTTGGTACCTAGACTATGATGTAAGCTCTTCCAGAAATGTGATATAAAACGGGTATCTCGATCCGACACAATACTGACAGGGACTCCATGCTGCCTGACTATCTGTTGCATATACAACTCTGCCAACTTTTCTGTAGATTGTCCTACTCTGAAAGGAAGAAAGTGTGCTACCTTTGTAAGTCGGTCCACTATTACCCAAATAGCGTCCTTACCACTTGGTGATCTCGGTAAACCGGTCACAAAGTCCATTGTAATATGCTCTCATTTCCATTCCGGAATAGGAAGCGGTTGCAATAACCCAGCTGGTCTCTGCTGTTCTGCCTTCACTTGCTGACATACCAAGCAACGGGAAATAAATCTAGCTATCTCCCTCTTCATCCCGTTCCACCAGAAATGTTGCTTGATATCTTGGTACATCTTGGTCCCTCCAGGATGAATAGAATACTGAGAACTGTGAGCTTCTGCCATAACTTCCTGTCTGATATCTCCACTAGGCACACATAGACGTGATCCAAACCTAAGTGTACCATCTTCATGAATTCTCATCTCCTTCCTGAGTCCTGACTCACATTCTGCCCTAAGCTTCTGAATCCTTGGGTCCTGAGCCTGAGCTGCCTTGATTCTGTCTACCAAGTCGGATTGAACTTGTAGACTTGTTAGAACTCCTACATCACTAGGAAGTATAACTTCGATGCCCATCTCCTGAAGGTCTTCTAAGATATGCCTCTATGTTGTCAACATAAATGCACAGCCTCTCCTGCTAAGAGCGTCTGCTACTACATTAGCCTTGCCTAGATGATACTGAAGCTCTACGTCATAATCCTTGATCAACTCCAGCCATCTTCTCTGCCTCATGTTTAGTTCCTTCTGAGTAAAGATGTACTTCAGACTTTTATGGTCTGTGTACATGTCCACACGGTCACCATATAAGTAATGCCTCCATAGCTTCAGAGCAAATACTACTGCCGCTAACTCCAAATCATGAGTTGGGTAATTCTTCTCGTGGTCCCGAAGCTGCCTAGATGCATATGCTATCACCTTCCCATGTTGCATAAGGACACATCCAAGTCCTTTACCTGACGCATCACAATATACTGTAAAACCTCCGGGTCCAACTGGCAATATAAGAATAGGTGTTGATATCAACTTCTGCTTCAAAGTCTCGAATGATGCCTGACATCCTGTCGACCAAACGAATGGTACATCCTTCCGGGTCAAGCGGGTCATGGGTGCTGAAAGCCTTGCAAAGTCTGATACAAACCTTCTGTAATATCCTGCCAATCCCAAGAAACTCCGCACATCTGCTACGGTCATGGGTACTGGCCAACTTTCTACTGCTTCTATCTTCTTGGGATCTACTGCTACTCCAGCTCCTGATATGATGTGACCCAAAAATGAAATGTGATCTGACCAAAACTCATACTTGCTGAGCTTGACATACAACTGGTTCTCTCTCAGAACCTGTAACACTTTCCTGAGGTGGTCTTCATGCTCCTCTTCACTAGCAGAGTATACGAGTATGTCGTCAAGAAACACAACGACAAACTGGTCTAAGTATGGCATAAAGATGCGATTCATCAAATCCATGAATATTGTTGGAGCATTGGTCAAACTAAACGACATTACTAAGAATTAATAATGCCCATACTTCGACCTGAATGCTGTCTTAGGAATATTTTCCTTCCGAACCCTCACCTGATGGTACCTTGAACGAAGATCTATTTTGGAGAAAACTCTAGCTTTGCTCAACTGATCAAATAATTCGTCGATCTTGGGTAATGGGTACTTGTTCTTCACTGTTGCCACGTCAAGCTTCCTGTAGTCAATGCACAATCTGGATGACCCATCCTTCTTTCCCACAAGTACCACTGGTGCTGTCCATGGTGACACGCTAGCTTGGATGAACTTTTTCTCCTTCAGTTTCTCTATATGCTGATATACCTTGGCCTGCTCTGAATTCGCCATTTTGTAAACTCGATCTGATATCGGTTTAGTTCCTGGTGCCAATTCTATACTGAACTCAATATCCCTAACCGGTGGTAGACCTGGAAGTTCTTCAGAAAATACGTCTAGAAACTCTTCAACTACCTTCAGAATCTGAACTTCTTCCATTGCCGTTATTACTCCCTGCTCTTGTTGAGTTGCCCCTGATCTGACTAAGGTGAACTGCTTCGTGCCTGGAATATCAAAAGATACACTCCCTCTACGACAATCTATTGTTGCATGACTGTCTTTCAGCCAGTCCATGCCTAAGATAACGTCGAAATTTCCAACAGAAAATTATATCAACCGGGCGGGTAAGGAATGCCCGCAAACTACAACGCTACATGCTAAAATAACTCTACTAACTCCTACGAGCCCATTACCAGTGAGTATATTTAACCTCCGTGGCAATGCCTCGAACTCCATTCCTAGTCGTGTCGCAAATTGTACAGATATAAATGAATGAGATGCTCCCGAATCAAACAATGCTACTGCGGGATATGAGGCGACGAGAATGTTACCTGCCACAACATCTCCCGATGCCAATGCCTCCTCCAAGGACAGAGTGAATGCTTGCCCTCGACCTCCTTGCTGGTTTCCATGCTGCGGTCTAGCCTGATGTTGTTGCTGGCCTCTTCCTTGATGATGCTGGGGTGGTCTATGCTGGTGTTACTGCATCGGCGGCCCCTGCTGCCGAAACATCTGAGCCTGCGGTATTAACGGACGCTGTGCCAACGGCCTTACTGCCACCGCTGGTCCTCGATACTGGCCTGCCTCTGGTGCTGGCAGAGCAGAAAACTGTTGCCCTGGTCCTCCTGACCTCGAATTCATGGGACATGTGGTAACCCGATGGTCTAAATTTCCACATATCAGACACAGTCCATTCAATGTCCGACACACATCTCTAGTGTGCCCCATCTTCCCACAATAAGTGCAGCCCGCCGGGGGTTGCTGGTTCTTCCTCTATTGCTGTTGCTGCTGCCTGGGTGGTGGTGCTGGTCCTCGTATCGCCACATCATGGATACGAATGCTAGTGGATGGTGCTGTTGTTCGGGGCGCTGTTCCCCCTCCTCCTTCAATCTGACTGTAGGATCTCTTCTGACCCCCAGTCCTTGTTGCAAGCCTCTGAATGGTGATCTCATGCCTTCGAATTACCGTTAATACTTCGTCAAAAGTTTGGTAATTGTGCCCCTCTATCAATTGCAAGAGTTCAAGATGAAACCCTTGCTGAAACCTCATGGCCCTCTGGCTCTCTGTTGCTACCATCTCTGGGGCAAATCTACTCAATCTGCAGAACTCTGCTGCATAAGCATCTACAGTCTTGCCGGCCTGCCTGAGGTTGATAAACTTCTGTTGTAGCTCAAATCGTGCCACAACTCCATAGTACTTGGTCTTGAATCTTGCAGTGAAATCGTCCCAAGCCACAGGACGTCTGATGCCCACTTCCTCTGATTCCCACCAATCACGTACGAGATCCTGAAGTAACAACTTCACTAGATCTACACGTTTTTCTGCCGGTACCTTAGCTGCTGTCAGAATAGCCTCAATATTCTTAAGCCATGCATCTGCTGATATGGCATCCTCCGTGCCCTCGAAACGGCGGGGGTTGTACTTGCAAAACCTGGCTGATGCTCCTGAATCAGTCCTCATTCCTCTTTCCAAAGCCGTCTGCAATCTTTGGTTGAGCAACACATTCTGCTCTTGTAGCTGAGTGTGCATGCGCTGCTGGGCCAACATCTGATGTTGCTGAGTAGCCATCATTCCTCTCATGATCTCCAGAAGGGCTGGTGTGTCCACTTGGGTAGGTGGAACTATGGGTGGTATTGGAACTTCCGGATACTGCGGTTCAGCTGCTGGTTCTACTATCACTTCTTCTTGGATAGTTTCCTGAGGTGAGACTGGCCCTTGTTGCTGCCCAACCTGGTCATGTTGCCCATGTTGCCCCTATTGTTGTCCAGCTCTGACCGATGCGGACGAAGTGCCCCTAAGAAAAAGGATAAGAGAACAATCAAACAACCGAACATGAAGGATCAATGAAGTCAAAGGATACCGGAATATCAAGCAAGGGTTGAGAATAACGAATCATGAGATCAAAGGGGGAGGAATACGTGTGATTGAGACATCCTATAAATCAAAACACCCCACAAGTCTGAAATCAGACCTGCATGGGCCACCACTAAAACTTTGTCACGCCCCAGAACCAGAATACTGAAGAGCAGGGGAATGACTCAGCCAGCTATGTATTACGGGTAGATGAATACCGTATAATACGATCAATGCTGTCTAACCAGACGAGGGGGTGCATACTACATGAAAGTCTTACTATGGTCACTTCACATCTATTGTCTCAATCATTCAAACAAGAAGCAAGAATAGAGAACATGTAAGATAAAGCAGTAAGGCGTCCCAAATGCTTAGTCAAAATGTTCTTGAGATCTGGCTTTACAAAATATAGCCAGATGGTATAGTAACATATACACAATTGTTATCAGCCGCAGTCTGACTTAGTTACAATTATGTAAAAGTAAGTACAAGACGATCCGACTAACATGTCGGTGCCAAACGGCTAAGTATGAAGTAAATAACAAAATGAGCGGTGAAGTAAGGAACCCACTCGAGTCCTCATGCGATCATTCCCCTAGTATTGACCATCTTGGAGGTAGAAGTAAGCTGAGTCCTCGGGAACCGGCTCTAAATCTGGCCATGCAAAACCAGAGAGGTTAGACCTCTAATAGCAAGTACCACAAGGAAGCACGATATGAAGGATTAAACCAGTAAGTAAGAGAATATAATAATAGATCTCTGTTTTCCACTAGGATTCACATAACATCACAACACTTCGAACCAACCTCCCAACCAAACAAGGACAGAAGTTGGCCCGTCATGTCCTGACATTCTGATCATCTCAGTTAGGCAACAGAGTAGGTACAGTACACAAACAAATCATCTTGAACGGCCAAATTAACTCCTACGGCTTGCTATTGTGAGTCCCAAGTTATCCTGGAATTATGCAAATAGGGATTCCTCAGTTCTTACTATGTGCGAGCAAGGCTAGTCTATCCAGTCAATCAATTGCGCCAATCATGAATTAGACGAGTCCCAGCGGGACGCCCGTCATCAATATACAATATACAATAATAATATAAGCAGATACCGCTCCCTGCCCGTGTGGCAGGTTTACAGTATCTGTGGGAACCAGCCGGCCTGTCGGGCACTACTAGTCCCAAGAGGGCTGCCATGTAAGAACTCGGAGATCCATTCTCTCCATGCAATCATTATTTTATTTAACTTAATAGTCTCTACGTTGAGTGAAATCCTATGCCGTGGGTCATGGTCATTCAAATGAGTACTTTCGTACGAGGTACGATATGCGCAACTCTACAACGATACCCGTGCGGCTAGGTTGTAGGTCTTACATAGCGTAATGTAACAATCATATCTAACTACGGAGTAATCATGCCTTGACCATAAAGTACACATGCTGCTTTGTAGAAAAATAAATAAATTGAAGCCTGCACATGCCTGTATGTCAATATTCGAGATCGGCTAATCGATTACAATAGTTCATTACATGAACGTGTCTCATTCATTTAATTCAATAAGACGACTAGCCAGTCTCTTAGTTCCAACTAGGAACGCATGATCAATTTAGTCAAGATAACTATTATTATCAATGGTGACAAGGCATGAAAGTCAATTAGTATTAAATGGGGTCGAGTCTATAACTCCTCAGGGTTAAGTTCCAGCCTTACTGGGTATCCATAAACCAGTCAAGACACAAGACACGTTCTACACAACCATATGTATCAAAAATATTAACATGCTAAGAATATTGAGTTCATAAAAAAAAGCGTAAGAATATAATAGAAGAATTATCATGCCACCATTAAATGAATAAGTTATAGAACAAATAGAAACACCCAGGTCAGGAAGTCACGCCAACAAGTCTATGCTAAGGCCAACAAGTCACGCCAACAAGTCTATGCTAAGGCCAACAAGTCACGCCAAGTCTAGTAGGTAGGAGTGAGCGTATAAACAGCGTGAGCGTGAAAAGTGGTTCACGTTGACACGCACATCGTGAGCGTGAAGGGTAATTCACGCACTCATAAAGTGAGCGTGAAAAGTAACTCACGCACGCACAGCGTGAGCGTATGAGCGTGAAAAGTAACTCACGCACGCACAGCGTGAGCGTAACTCAAATGTCACGCACGCACGTAAAGACGTGAGCGTGACTCAAAATTCACGCTAACACGTAAAGACGTGTGCGTGACTAAAAATTCACGCTAACACGTAAAGACATGAGTGTGACTAAAAATTCACGCACGCACGTAAAGACGTGAGCGTGACTAAAAATTCACGCTAAC